>CM027121.1:27340689-27724730 GCA_015476505.1 Urochloa ruziziensis | reverse complement strand
CTTGACCAAGAAAGATGCCAAGCCACGACTCATCCGTTGGATTCTGCTCTTTCAAGAGTTTGATTTAGAAATACGAGACAAGAAGGGGACAGATAATTGTGTGGCGGATCATCTCTCAAGAATGCAGGTTGAAGGGTCGGATCTTCCGATCAATGACTATCTCAGAGATGATACTCTCCTCAAGGTCACCACATCCAGTCCTTGGTACGCAAATTTGGTAAACTTCATGGTGACTGGGTATGTGCCTCCAGGAGAAGACAAAAAGAAGTTAATCTACCTCAGCAGATTTCACCTTTGGGATGACCCCTATCTGTTCAAGGTTTGTGCTGACGGATTACTCCGACGATGCATCCCTCACGAGGAAACACACAAGATCCTTGATCGTTGCCATTCATCACCGTACGGAGGACACTACGGAATTTTCCGAACCCATGCAAAGGTCTGGCAGAGTGGATTCTTCTGGCCGACCATGTATGGAGACGCTAAGGAATTCGTACGGAGATGTGCCAGGTGTTAGAAACACGGGAATATCAACGCCCGTGATGCTATGCCACTGCAAAATAACCTCCAGTTGGAGATTTTCGACGTGTGGGGAATAGACTTTATGGGTCCTTTCCCTGCATCCGAGCATTGTGAATATATCCAGGTGGCAGTCAACTATGTTTCCAAATGGGTGGAGGCACTTTCGTGCACGGCAGCCGACTCGAAGAATTCAAGAAAGATGTTCGAAGAGATCATCTTTCCCCGTTTTGGAGTACCCCGAGTCGTGATCAGTGATGGAGGATCACACTTCATCGACAAGACGTTCCGGAAGTGCCTAAGCGACTTAGGAGTGGACCACCGAGTGGCTACACCTTATCACCCCCAGACCAGCGGGCAAGCAGAAACATCAAACAAACAAATCAAGAACATTCTGCAAAAGACGGTCAATGCAATGGGGACGGGGTGGAAGCAAAAGCTACCGGAAGCACTTTGGGCATATAGAACAGCATTCAAAACACCGATAGGGATGACTCCCTACCAACTGGTATATGGCAAGACATGCCACTTACCGGTTGAGCTAGAATTCAAGTCCCATTGGGCAATCAAGAGGTGGAATATGGATCTCCAGACAGC
Source organism: Urochloa ruziziensis (assembly GCA_015476505.1). Taxonomy (NCBI): domain Eukaryota; kingdom Viridiplantae; phylum Streptophyta; class Magnoliopsida; order Poales; family Poaceae; genus Urochloa; species Urochloa ruziziensis. The sequence continues at coordinate 27,723,614 of CM027121.1, read as the reverse complement.
CGGACTCAAAAGAAGAATGCAATTGGCTGAACTGGATGAATGGAGGGAAAAGGCCTACCACAACGCCAAGCTATATAAAGAAAGAACAAAGAGATGGCATGGCAAGCGCATCAAGATCAAGCATTTCAAAGCTGTGAATGTTTCACCACCAACATTCCGTCACATTTCAGGCTCATCCTGCTCATAGCAAAGTGAAATCGATTATTTCTAATGAGTTCCACAAGTTTTGTATAATTTGTGAGTGCAAGAGCAAGCAAGCAAAAGATGAGCCACATTGGGCACCAAGCCAGGCCGGCCGGCCTATGCCAGGCCGACCGGCCCCCTTCTGTGGCCACTTGCCACGTCACTAATCCAGGAGATCACAAACACAACATAAATGATCATGAGACGTGCGATCAACGTCGGTTTGATCCAAGAAACCGAAAGGCCTAAGCTACATTTGCATGGATTGAAGGGCCCACCAACATTGGATTCTCAGACAGATTTGATCCAAAGCAACCGTTACCGACCTCAGGGAGCAATCCAGAGTGTCCCGGAAGAAGGCGGTGCCACGGGGCAGCCAGGCCAGGCCGATTGGCCTAGCCTAGGCCGGCCGGCCTCCCCCAGAGGCCGCCACCTGTCCCCCTTCGCGTGGCAGTTAAGCAGAAGGTTAGCTTAAGCCTGACGCCTGCAACTGCCCTTGAAGACTATAAAAGGGACCCTCCTTCACCTTGAGAGATCATCCATCAACCATCCAAAGGAGAGAAGAGTAGCTTAGTGGGTTTTTGCTCTCATCTTTAGAGTTAGAGTAGGGAGAGAGTGGGTGAGTTGCTCGGGTGACAGCCGAGCTTTGTAGAGAGAGTCCGGGATTTCTCTCTCGGTCTCGTCTCAACATTTCCGCCCCCGAGGAATATATTCAAGAGTTATCTTCAGCAAGTCCTCGGTCTCTTGCCTTTAGTACCTCGCTAGTTTACAACTTACTTTCAGCAAGTTATCGTATTTATCTTGATATGCGGGTACCTGAGTCTGCCTGAGTGACAGCGACTCTTGTTTGGGGTTTCCTCTATAGCCCTTCGCGTTCGGTGGAGGTCAGTGACTGAAAGCTTAGGCGTGGTGCCTGTGCTGGCTAGTCATCTCAGGTTGTGTTGCACCCCACGGAACTGCAGTGGTAGGCGGCAAGTGGTGACAGCCCTGTCCGTCCTTTGTACTCCACCACGTTCGGGTGTACTCATAACAGTAGTGCTGAGCCCAGAAGAATCCCTCTCTCACCACGTTCTGAGTTCTTCCCGTTCTAGCCGTCGAAGCAGATCAGGTTAGATATCGATAGTTTGTCTGGGGTAACGAGTAGCTAACTAAAGTCAAGCTCTCTACCCATTTATCCTTTCGCTCCTTGGTGGGTCCGGTTAGAAAAGTTCTAGGCTAGTCGCGTCTACCGTTCCTTGGATTCGATATCCAGGTTCTTACTCCCCTGGTGAAAGGCTACATCGGACTCCGTGCGCTTGCGGATTTTAGTTAGGCTAAGGAGTGCCAACAGCGGCGGCGGCGGCTTGGGTGTCTAGGGCAGCGCCCGTGGTGGATGGGAAGCAGGGGGAGCGGGTGCTCCCCTGTTTTATGTGGCAGCACACGGAGTGGCTAGGAGAGGGCGTGAGAGGAAGGCTCGAGAGGGGGACACGCGGCACGGGGTAAGTGGCTAGGGGCTTGGGTAGTGCGCTAGGGGTTTTGGGCGTGCGGGTCACGATGCGCGCACGGTGAGAGGAGAAAAGGCGGGCGGCTCGCGAGATAGCGCGGGATGGTTTCCCCATCTAGGTTTTTGGGGTGGAGCTGAGTGGGTGGATCGGGAATTAGGGCTCTGGGGTCTGCGAGAAGTTCTCCTACGGTCGGAGCGGCGGGACTGGGAGAGCGCGGCGGCGACCGGGGAGCGGTGGTGGCGGTGAGGCGAGGGATAAAGCTGACCAGTGGGTCCTGCTGGTCAGTGGCAGGGCGGAGGCGGTAGTGGGACGGTGCGGTAGGTGGCGCTGGGCCGAGTTTAGCGGGCCGCGTTGCTGGGCCGAGAGGGGAAAGAAGGAAGGGAGGCCGGGGTTAGGTTTGGGCCAGGCCGGGATTAGAGGGGTTACAACCAGACTTGGTTAGTGGGCTTGGTTAGTGAGGTTAGGGCCCAGGTAGGTTTTTGTTTTAAACTTTTCTTTTGATTTGGATTTGAATTATTTCAAATCCAAATCCCACTCAATTAAATCCAAATAAAATCCAAATAAAATCCAAATGTTCACACTAACATTTAAACACCTTAACAATAACATTTTATCTATTATTTATTTCTAAGAATTTTAGGAGAGATTCAATGAAGACAACCTTATATTTTTCCTAGCTAGCATTAACTCCACGAAAGAAAATTTTAAATCCACATTTTTATTAATATAAACATTCCAGAAAAATCTGGGATGTTACAAATATGCCACTTCTTGATGCTTTGCAGGTCCCGACTTATGCCAAGTATATCAAAGACATACAACAAGAGGGCTCTATCCATAAGGGAGACGGTATAGCTGACTGAGGAATGCAGCTCTGCCATACTCGGTCCCCGCCTCAAGAAGAAGAAAGATCCTGGTTGCCCCACAATCTCATGCTCAATTGGAGGCCATGATTTCGACAATGCCCTATGTGACTTGGGGGCGAGCGTCAGCGTAATGCCAAAGGTAGTTTTTGACCACCTTAAGCATATTTCGCTTGTATCTACACCCATGTGTTTGCAGCTAGCGGATCAATCGATTCGCTACCCATACGGAGTCGCGGAAAATGTCCCAGTCAAGATCAGGGATTTCTTCGTCCCTGTGGATTTCATCGTCCTTGACATGGAAGATGGAGCCAAGAATTCTCTCATTCTCGGGAGACCAATCTTGAGTACCGCGAATGCAAACATCGACGTGGGAAAAGGGACTATTCAACTTAGGATCAACGGAGAAACCGATAATTTCTCCTTCCGTCCTAAAGAGACCCCTAAACAAGTCAATATGGTGAGAGAAATCACACCCAGAAATTCCAGGATGCCAACCATAGAAACACTCATGAAAATGGTGGAAGCCCTCGCTGCCAAGGAAAAGAAAAGACATGACCGCTATCATGCGCGGCGAAGGATACAAAGAGCCAAAGTACTGGAAGAGCAAGCAAAGCGCGACAAGGAAGTTGAAACCAAGCCTCGTCCAAACCGAAAGGAATGGCGGGTGAAATCAGCCCCGAACGAAGAATCGAAGAGTTCCGCTCAGGACGTAAAACTCGAGCCCTCGCCATAAGGTATATGATACGTATCCATGCATTGCATATAGAATAGGTTTCCCTTTCTAAATCTTTCTTTCAAATTAGCATGTTTGATTTTCAAAACTTGCATTCATATTTTCCTTATGCATCACTTAGCATATAAAAAAATTGCGTCCAAATTTCAGACCGGCCGGCCCCACCTAGGCCGGCCGGCCCCACTTGACATCTTCTATGGCCAGATCAAAGCAGCAAGGAACAAGCACATGTGAATGGGCACGACACAAAAGGATGGAGGAAATTGGGCAGCACACTAGGCCGATCGGCCCCATGCAGGCCGGCCGGCCTCTCTCCACCGTCGCCGTCTCATCCTCACCTACCAGCAGCACCAGAGCAGTGGAATGACCACCGACGCACGGGATGGGCACGACCGGCGCCATGTGCAGGCCGAACGGCCTGCCCCAGGCCGGTCGGCCTCCCCCTGCTGCGCCTCTATAAAAGGCAATGTCCAGCTCAGGAGCAACTCGCCCCAAGCACAGGTATGCATGCATCCTGAGCACTTCCCTTCTCCCTCGCTCCGAATTTTGAAAATCTTTAAGTAAGGTTAGAGCTTAAGCCACAAGAAAATTCTGCTAAAATCCATTCCTGAATTCTTGTGAGAACAAACCCCTACCGGTTGAACGAGAACGTTTGTGGTGGTTCTTACCCCGCAAGAATGACTAACCGAGTTGTGGTGATTAATCTCTCACAAGAACGCCTAACTTCTGACTGTCTAACCCCTGATTTCCTTCGGGTATTGTGAGACTAAACTTTTGCAGGAATCATGTGGACAAAGGCATGTCAGACGACACGTGGAGTTGTGACCAAGCTCAGCTCCTCGAGCTCCCGCCGCTCTCAGGGATCATCCTCTTCCCGGGACACTATGTCTGTCGACTCAACTCGACAAGACACAGAGTCCCAGGAGGAGGAAGTGCCTCGGAACAGGCTCCGCATCCGAATCATGACTCGGGTCGAGCATATCGTTGCTCGGACTGAAGGGGAGAGAACGGTGCTGGCCAAGCTCTAGGACCGCTACTACACGCATGCCAAGTACTTCGACCCCATGCTGCTGATCAGGACCGGTCTCGGAGGAGACATGGAACGGGCTTTCAACAACGCCAGATGGCAAAACTTCTACCCCATCTCGAAAACAGGTTCGCACTTCCTCACTATGGAGTTTTTGATGAGTTTGAAAGTAGAAGTTCTTCCCAACGAGACAAATATTTGCTTTCGATTTTTCAACGAGGATTTTACTTTGACCCCGAAGCAACTCAGTGAGGCTCTTAGTTTCAACAAGAGATGCATCATTGATGCCAACCTGCTGGTGACTAACCACTGGTACAACCGTGCCGCATAGTGGGATAGCATCACAGGCGAGCCATCCTCGGGGAAAAATAGCATCACTGCCATCCAGAATCCCACTCTTCGTTTTCTGGCGAAGTGGATTGCTATGGTGGTTCACCCACGAGCTGATTTGTGCCTTTGCCTTCTCTCTGATTTAGAGTGCCTGTATGCCATGGTGAAGAAAATTCATTTCTCGCCTGTCATGAGCATGCTTGACGACTGGCAGAGGTTAGTCACTGGCCGAGCCACGATTGACATAACCTCGCTAGTCACCCGCATTGCCACCCACGTTGGTGCTTTGCAGGGCGCTCAAGTCACGTTCCTTCCTGCTAGACAAGAGTATCAGGCTTGCATTGGTTTAGACCATTTTATCCAGGGTCACTTGTTGCGCGAGGGCCCTGGCAATACTCTTTTCATGTGCTATCCTGGTTTCGTCGACGAAGTCAAGCTTCCATGCCCGGCTTTGTCGCTGAGATCAGCGAAAAGTCTAACCATGCAACTCAGAAGGAACGAACCCGCTCGCCACAGTGTTGCAGGCCCTGTGACATGTGGCAGGCAGACCAGGCACGATAGTGAAGCCGGAACGTCTACCGCACCTCAGCCCGGGTACCACCACCACCAACAGCCCGAGTACCACTACCAGCAGCAACCCGAGTACGACTACCACCAGCAGCCCACAGAGAATCCCACTGCCCACATGAGCTTCGAGGAAGCTTTCGACTACCATCAAGGAATGGCAGGATACGGCCCGCAGATTGGACCATCCACCTCTGCCTGGTATGATTACGAGAACCCGGTCTCCCGGGGGATCGCTGATCTGAGTACCAGGTTGGAGACGATGACTCTGCAACAGCAGCAGCTCAGAGATGAAGTTGCACACAACACCGACCTCACGCAGCAGAACTGGGGGATGACTACATCCCTCCAGACCAATATGCACGGCTTCTTTGACTACATGCACTATAGCCCCAACCAGTATTACCAGTGAGCTTCAGCGAAGCTTGGGGGAGTCTCAGGTATGTTCGAACGTGTCATACCTTGCCTTGCGTTGCCGTACCTTGCCTTGCCTTGCCGTACTTTGCCTTGCCTTGCCTTGCCTTGCCTTGATATGATAATAATAATAAATAAATAAAGTATAAAAAATAATAACGTTGAATAAAAAGCTCCTTATGTATGGAATATGGTTGATAACCTTGGAATGATGTATAGTTGCTCTGTTTATGCCCTTTAAGTGCCTCATGCTTAATCCCTTACTTTCCAGGTATTTGAGTTTGTTGGCATTTAAGGATCCACCATGTTTATCTGTGGAAGGAGAGCACCGGTTAATTGTTTAAGTTGTTGTGAGTTTTGATATGGTTTGTTTCGAGGTATAACTGCATGCCTAGTAAAGAACCTCTCGGAAGATTTTATAAAATATTACTTGGTGAATCTTCCCCGATGGTTTGAATGTCCTATCCAGATCCTAAACAGTTATATATCTCATGAACTACCATATGCTATCTTGAGTTGCTTTGAGTCTTGTCGAATGGTGAAGTCCGCTTGCAGAAGGTACTTGTCATTTACCGGTCTTCCCATCCACCTCATCCTCAAAATGTCCGACTAGTCAAAGTCCCGCTCCGGGGTTGACGTCCACTGTCGATGACATATACTCACCTCACCACAAAGCTCACCCCAAAGGTCCTCAATCACTCCATACAAAGTTGAATTCCTCTCTGTTACCAAAGTAAGAGAAGAGATGTATTCGAAAAAAAAAGAGAGTTGGAGACAATGCTCCATTCGAAAAAAAAGAGAGAGAAGAAAGAAGAAGAGAGAAACATCTCAAAAGTATGAGAGTGAGAAAATAAGGAGTCCCAAGACCTTTGAGCATCACACCTTCTCCCTCTCCACTTGAACCCATGAATTCCAAAGACCAGAATTTGACGAGTGTCATCGCTCGCGAACCACTCTTCAATTCGACAACAGAAGTAACTAAGGTATGCCACTCTTACCCTACCTACAACTCCACTTCAGCCTTAGTGTAGGGAAAATTGGTCAATCCCGACCAAGAGTGAGGATTAAACACCTTGAGTGACTCGAGAGCACCATCGGGAATGAGTGAACCATCTTTTGAAAAATTCATATCTCCGAGATGGAACCTGAAAAGTTGCAGGAAATACTTCAGAGATGACCGTTCAGGCTCTCAACATCCCAAGACGTGAACCGTGCAGCCCCATGATGAACCATGGTATGAGTTCTCTTTTATGCCTACTTACTCAAATGATTTGTCGAGTTTTGGCTTAAGCACAGGGTACTTAGAGAGTATACACATTGAAGCAACTCCTGACCCACCGAACCTAGAGTTTAGCCTTGCTCGAAGACGAGCAAGAGTCTAAGCTTGGGGGCGTGTTGACGGCCATTACAACCCAGTTTTGACCGTCAACAATTCAGTGAAATAAGGATGATCATACCATGTTCCATGCATAAAAGTGTTTATACTAACAAATTCCATAAGTTTTGGATGAGTTATGGTTGCAGGATGAAACAGATGAAACAGGGGCCAAAGCTGGCACACAGCCAGGCCGGCCGGCCTAGCCTAGGTCGACCGGCCTCCCCTGGCCATGTCTGGCCACGTCACTGATCCACAAGCTCAAGCAAATGCCCAGGATGATCAAGCACCGTGCAATCAATGTCGGTTTGATCCAAGGACCCGAAAGGCCTAGAGTGCAAGACACATGGGTTAGAGGGCCCACAACATCGGATTCTTGGATAACCTCAACTGAATGCAACCACTACCGACCTCAGGAAGCAATCTGGAGCGTACACGACGAAGGCGGTGGCTAGGGGCGCCAGGTGTAGGCCGATTGGCCTACACCAGGCCGGCCGGCCTGCTGCTGCCTCTTCACGCGACCATCTTTCGCGTGGAGGTTAAGCAGGCTGGTGGCGTTACAGTTATGAGTGCTACCGACCTTGGAAGGCTATAAAAGGGTGCCCTCTCTTCCATCCAAGACACACACCACACTTCTCAAGTCTTTACTTGAAGGGAGCTCTTGTATCCTTTCCATTTCTTAGATTAGGATTAGAGTTGGGAGTAGAGTCGAGTCAAGCTTCGCTCGGATCTTCGGAGTTCTTTGGAGTTTTGGTAAAGCTCTTGTATCCTTTTCTTCTTTTGAAGAGTTTATCATAACAATACTATCTTATTCAGAGATTAAGTTATCTTTCATATTTATTTCTTGATCTTTCTTAGAGTAAAGTTCTTAGCTCTTTTCAGAGTTAAGTTTTGTCTCCCTTTAGTTTTAGTGTAGAGTTTAGTTTTAGCTCTACCGGGTTTTATCTCGCGGGTTTGCTCACCTTTGACCGGGCCATAAGACGCCTTAGGGAAGACAGGGATTTCTCTTGACAGGCCTCAAGAGAAATCTTAATCTTCGAGTGCAGACATGGTGTTTGGCTTGTTTATTAACTAGGAAGTGTGTTGCAACCCACGGAACTACAGTGGTAGGCGGCAGGTGGTGACAGCCCTGTCTGTCCTTCGTAGTCCACCACGTTCGGGTGTATTCATAATAGTAGTGCTGAGCCCGGAGAACCCCCCCTGTGCTTGCAGAATTCATTTTGCATACAACAACATATATCTTCGCGCTCTTGAGCGTTGCTAAAAACGTGACGCTAAGGAGTGCCAACACTACCACGTTGGCCTTCCCAAGGTGATATAATATTTTTAAATCATAGTCCTTGACTAGTTCCAGCCATCTTTCTGCCTCATGTTAAGATCAAACTGGGTAAGGATATACTTGAGGCTCTTCTGATCCGTGTATACCTTGCATTGTGCTCCCATGAGGTGGTGCCTCCAAAGTTTTAGAGCATGTATCACGGTTGCTAGCTCGAGATCGTGCGTAGGGTAATTCAGCTCATGAGGACGAAGTGCCCGCGAAGCATACGCGATAACTCAATTATCTTGCATAAGAACACAACCGAGACCAGTGCCTAAAGCATCGCAGTGGATGTCATAAGGCTTCGTGTTGTCAGGCTGTGCTAAAACGGGTGCAAAAGTGAGGAGTTGCCTCAAGGTGTGGAAGGCTCCTTCACATTTCTCCGTCCATTTGAATTTAGCTCCCTTCTTGAGCAGTTCAGTCATTGGCTTGGCTATTTTGGAGAAGTCAGGAATGAAACGACGGTAGTACCCTGCCAGACCAAGGAAACTATGGATTTGGTGAACAGAAGTGGGAGTTTTCCAATCCATGACCTCTTGCACTTTCCCGGGGTCTACTGAAATGCCATCTTCAGAGATCGTGTGCCCGAGAAACTTGACATTGTTGAGCCAGAATTCACATTTAGAGAACTTGGCATAAAGCTGATGATCTCTAAGTGTTTGTAGAACAATTCGAAGATGCTCAGCATGTTCTTCCTCATTTTCGGAGTAGATCAGAATGTCATCGATGCAGACCACGACAAACTTGTCAAGATAAGGCATAAAGACAGAATTCATGAGAGACATGAAATAAGCAGGTGCGTTTGTAAGCCCAAAGGACATGACCAAGTACTCATATAGACCATATCTGGTAGAGAAGGCGGTTTTAGGGATGTCACAAGGGCGGATCTTGATCTGATGATACCCAGAACGAAGATCAATTTTTGAGACGACTTTCGCACCAGCTAGCTGTAACATCCCGCGAAATCGCTGTCTGTTACTTGTAATGAAAAATCGGAATTTAAAATTTTTTGTATGAATTGTTGTGAGACATGAAGTGTTTGTAATATAAGTAATTGCTCTCTCTAAAAATTCCTAGTAATTTAATTTGTGCACAAAATAATTTCTCACATTCTCGCATGTGTGATTTGGAGTTTGTCTGAAATGGTGGAATTCCATAAGGATTTATATGAATTTATTTGGTTTTTATTCGAATTTGTTTGAACTCATTTGAGTGTGGTTTATATTTGAATGTAGTTCAAATATAAACCAAAAACCTAACTCTAACTGGACCCTAACTAAACCTAACCCTCGGCCCAGGTCACCCTTCCGGCCTGCTTCCCCCGCTCGGCCCGTTCGCCCCGCGAGGCCCAGCCGCACGGCCCAACAGCCTCCTGGCCCTGCTCCACCAACTGGCCTCCCCCTTCTCTCACTGCCAGCGGGCCCCGCCCGTCATCCCTTTCCACCTCCTTCATTCCCTTTCCACGCCGGCGCCGCTCGCCTCCCTCACAGCGCCGCGCCACCTCTGCGCGCTGCGCTCCGCCTGTCCAACTGCCCGCTGCCACCTCAGCTGCTCCGCGTCATCAGCACCCTCCTTTCCAGCTCGACCGCTAGCTCCGCCCCGGACGCGCGCGTTGATCGCACGCAACCACACGCGCCCATCGTTGCCGTCCACGTGTCTCGGCTCGGGCCCCAAGGATGCTCGGCCGTTCGATCCGCGTGGCCCTCTCAAACCCTAGCCGTCGCTCCCTTTAAGTCCAAGCCGCCTCCACTCCCTCTCCCAGTCCGCGCCGCCGCTCTGGGGAATTTTTCCCCTCTCCCCTGCTTTGCTCGCGCCACACTAGAGAAGGGAAGGAGGAGAGGAGAAGGCCACCTCGCTGCTGGAGGCCGCCTGTGGAGAAGAAGCCGAAGCGCCGCCGTTCCCGTCGTCCCCGACGCCAAGACCGGAGGAGCCGCCGATTGTCATCGCCGCCCGCGGGAAGTCGACGCCGCCGCCTCTACTTCCTCGCGGTCGCCGCCGCCGCCAAGAGGAGCACGAAGCTGACGCCGCCCGTCACGGGAACGGAGGACCCCAACATCGCGACGCCGACCGAGTGCCGTCGCTGCCGTCCACTGCTTCGACCACGCCGTCGCCGTCTTCGCCACGACCGAAAACAAGACGAGCCGGACGAGGGGAGGAAGGGCGCTGCCCACGACGCCAAGGCCACGACGCCGTCCCGGAGCACCGCCACCCACGTCGAGCCACCACGGCGCCGCTGTCTCCCTGTGTCGCCTTCGCCTCCATGAGCCCGCAGGTGTGCACACCAACCCCCAAGCCCGCTCCTTTCACCCTTTCTCGGTCCTGCCTGTGGTGCGTGCCTTTGAGCCGCCGTTGAACGTCGCCACCCGCACAACCCCGCCGCGGCCGGAGTGAGCTCCGTGCCCGTGAACGCATGGCCGCCCCTTTGGACCGCCTGGAGCCCGACCTTCGCGTCGGATTCGATCTCTTGCAGGAGCCCACGGCCGCTGCCTTAACCTCACTCGCGTCCGCCGGTGCCCAGGTGCTGACCCCGCCGCCGTGACCTCTCCCGCCGTCGCCTTGCCCCGCGCACGCACGTCTGCCTCTGCGGCATTCTGTCGAGCAGGCTGCGCGTGCCTTGACCCCGCCTGGCCACCGATCTGGCCACACAACCTTTGGCCGCACCGGATCTCGCCCTGTCCACACCAGATCCCGGCCACCACGTGTCGTCCCTGAGGACCCAGTGTGTCCGAGGACCAGTGGATGGTCACTTCCTGGTGTGATGAGTGATTGACAACATGGTGTGGATTGACGTTTCCCTTGGCTCAAGTACTGCAGGTGTAGAATGCGGCTTGGTTGCATTGGTGCAGGTGAAGAACAGGCGCGAAAGGTCTTAGCCATGGCGGCCTCCGAGGAGCGGAGAGACAAGTAGGCTTGGTTCGAGGGACCCAGTGGCCAGATGGATCAAGTGTGGTTCACATGCTGGCAAGAACGAGCAAGGGGACGTGGTTCCGGTGCGAGGTAGCGGCTCACAACCGAAGCTCGTACGCGGACGAGAAGCCGGTGCAAGGTGGCGGCTAACGACCGAAGCTTGCGCGCGGGTGAGGACCCGGTGTGTCCGAGGACCGGTGGATGGTCGCTTCCTGGTGTGATGAGTGATTGACAACGTGGTGTGGATTGCCGTTTCCCTTGGCTCAAGTATTGCAGGTGTAGAATGCGGCTTGGTTGCATTGGTGCTGGTGAAGAATAGGCGCGAAAGGTCTTAGCCATGGCGGCCTCCGAGGAGCGGAGAGACAAGTAGGCTTGGTTCGAGGGACCCGGTGGCCAGATGGATCAAGTGCGGTTCACATGCTGGCAAGAACAAGCAAGGGGACGTGGTTCCGGTGCGAGGTAGCAGCTCACAACCGAAGCTCGTACGCGGACGTGAAGCCGGTGCAAGGTAGCGGCTAACAACCGAAGTTTGCGCGCGGGGTTTGGTGATTTGGCCACAAAATCATCGGTGGACGGTTTCCCTTGGTTTGGGCCTCAAAACCAAGGCCGAGGACTCGACGAGGTGAGTTTGGGCTGCTGGGCCAACTGTGGCAGCCAGGGGCGGTTTAAGCGCCCCCAGGGGCGGTTTAACCGCCTCCCCCTGAGCTGGCCCAAAAACGGCGTTGAGGAGCTTCGATCCGGAGGACACGCGGCGTGACTGCAAGGCTTGCGTCGGAGGGAAGCTAGCTTGCGGTGGAAGCTGTCCCAGCCGGAAAATATCTGAAACCAAATGTCAAATTTGCCCCTGAGGGGTATGTATCACTGAGGGGTAGTTTAGTTTTTAGAGCACCACCACTTGGACTACTAATAGGCCCCCTAGGGCATGGTGGCTGCTATCTCTTCTAGTTATCTCTTTAGTTCTCTTTGGTTTTCTCCTTTGAGCTAGTTTCCCCTTCATCCCCTCCACCTAGAACTATTTCAAATCTTTCCTAGTTTGTATAGGTGAATTCATGGTTATGTGATTGAGTTTGTGCTGCTCATCTTTGTGCCATGATTTGAATCCACGAGCTCCCTTTTCTTTTTCTATTTTTGGAGGTATTTTCGGAGCTATTTTTGGGGGATTTTCGTTCTGCACTTCCTAGGGCATTTTCTCTCAGATTTCTTTGGGGGATTCACGTATGAGTGCCTTGTGCCTCTTTTGCTGGTGATCTCTTGCCCCCAAACGCCGAGAATCGCTTTGGATTTGCAGTTTTCGGGATGAACTTGAGGTCATGATGTTCTTCACGAGATCTGAGATTCCGGGAGTTCTAGCGAGTTAGAGGCCGAGATCTTTTGGGAAAACACTCCACTGGAGGTCTATATCATCTGACCAAAATCTCGCCTCAAGAGATCAAGCGGTTTGGGAGATCCACTTTCGATTTGGCTTTTTCCCGAGGTTCCCAGGCCAGGGCGGTTTAACCGCCCCCCTGACCCGGTTTAACCGCCCCCCCGGGTGTGTTGGATCGAGTTTTGTTTCGGTTCGTTTTGTGTTTGTTTCGATCGATTCGAGTTCCGCTGCGTGTTTCTTGTTCCTAGGGTCAGTAGCTTGACAGTGGCTACATGATCTTAGCAAGATCGCTTTCGGAGGCATCGGAGTTGATTTGGGAGAATAGCCGTATTGGTTGGAAATAATTTTTATCGGCTCCCATTCACTCCCCTCCTCTCTGGTCGCCGTTTCGGTCCTTCAGCAGGGTTTGGTGATTTGGCCACAAAATCATCGGTGGACGGTTTCCCTTGGTTTGGGCCTCAAAACCAAGGACCGAGGACTCGACGTGGCGAAGATGGGCGGCCGGGCCAAGTGTGGCTGCCAGGGGCGGTTTAACCGCCTCCCCCTGGGCCAGCCCAAAAAAGGCGTCGAGGAGCTTCGATCCGAAGGACACGCGGCGTGACTGCAAGGCTTGCGTCGGAGGGAAGCTAGCTTGCGGTGGAAGGTGTCCCAGCCGGAAAATATTTGAAAACCAAATGTCAAATTTGCCCCTGAGGGGTATGTATCACTTAGGGGTAGTTTAGTCTTTAGAGCACCACCACTTGGACTACTAATAGGCCCCCCAGGGCATGGTGGCTGCTATCTCTCTAGTTATCTCTTTAGTTCTCTTTGGTTTTCTCCTTTGAACTAGTTTCCCCTTCATCCCCTCCACCTAGAACTATTTCGAATCATTCCTAGTATGTATAGGTGAATTCATGGTTTGGTAATCGAGTTTGTGCTGCTCATCTTTGTGCCATGATTTGAATCCACGAGCTCCCTCTTCTTTCTCTATTTCCGGAGGTATTTTTGGAGCTATTTTTGGGGCATTTTCGTTCTTCTCTTCCTAGGGCGTTTTCTCTCGGATTTCTTTGGGGGATTCACGTATGAGTGCCTTGTGCCTCTTTTGCTGGTGATCTCTTTCCCCCAAACACCGGGAATCGCTTTGTATTTGAAGTTTTCGGGATGAACTCGAGGTCATGGTGTTCTTCACGAGATCTGAGATTCCAGGAGTTCTAGCGAGTTTGAGGCCGAGATCGTTTGGGAAAACACTCCACTGGAGGTCTATATCATCTGACCAAAATCTCGCCTCAAGAGCTCAAGCGGTTTGGGAGATCCACTTTCGATTTGACTTTTTCCCGAGGTTCCCAGGCCAGGGCGGTTTAACCGCCCCCTGACACGGTTTAACCCCCCCTGGGTGTGTTGGATCGAGTCTTGTTTCGGTTCGTTTTGTGTTCGTTTCGATCGATTCGAGTTCCGCTGCGTGTTTCTTGTTCCTAGGGTCAGTATCTTGACAGTGGCTACGTGATCTTAGCAAGATTGCTTTCGGAGGCATCCGAGTTGATTTGGGAAAATAGCCGGATTGGTTGGAAAGATTTTCTATTGGCTCCCATTCACTCCCTCCCCCTCTGGTCGCCGTTTCGGTCCTTCAGTCCCCAGTGACGAGCCACACAGCAGCACACACCGCGCGCAGCCGTAGGTGGATCCCGTGCGGCAGCCGACGTCAGCAGTGACGTCAGCGGCCGCCGGCCTTTTCACCCGAAGCCCCTGCGCTTTTGCAGGAAACCCCTTGAGTTTTCTTGATTTCGCGGTTACGTCCTTCCACCACTGCAATTTTGCGGTTAAGCCCCTGGCCGACCTCTTTTACAATCTGGCCCCTGTCTGTTTACGTTTAACCCCCCTAGACTTTTCCAGTTTCGCATCCAGACCCTTCCACCTTGGCTGTTTTGCATCCAGGCCCCTGTAGTTTTAAGAAATGGGTTTATTCTTTTATAAATCCTTTTTCTTAATAATTAAAATGGGTTAAACCTTAGCAAATTCATATCTTTTCCATCCTAGCTCTGTTTAATGCCAAACTAGTTGCGTTAGGTTCCTAAAATCTCGCCCTACACCTCAGGCCTAGCCAAGTGGCGTCCGTGACTTAGTCACGTGACCGCCACGCAAGCCTAGCCGGCCCACCTATGCCCAACACATGGCGCCGACCCGGTGCCGAGTCGACCGCCACGTGGCTAACTTGTTTATGACCCGTAAGACCGTGGGCCCACTTGTGGGACCCACTGACTGTCAGCCTAGGCCCACCTGACCTTTGGGCCTGCATGTTGACATGTGGACCCGTTGATCTTTTGACCAACCCGACAGCCTTTGACCGTTGACCGAGACCTTGACCCTTGACCGTTGACCTAGTCAACTTTGACCAAGGTCAACAATGACATCATCAGGGCCCGTGATGATTTCATCAGCCCCGGACCAAGGCCTTCGCCTGCTCGACTCGTGGTTTAACCTCGAGCCAGCAGTTAACACACCCCAGCTGGTAACTTGTGTTCTAACTTTTATTTATTTTTCCAAAATGATTATAAATCCCGAAAATGGATTTAAACTTTGGAAAATCATAATAAATCAACCATAGCTCAAAAAAATATGAAACCAGTTTCAGTATTTTTCTAAAATCATGACAAACACGATAGAATAGAGTTTGCTATATTTGGATCTTCATTGATTCTTATTTGGAGTTCATTTGCTAGTAGATGTCGTTGTTAATTTGTATTTGCGTCCAATAGGATCCCCGGAGGACCCGGACTTCTTCGACGACGTCGACTACGCTGAAGACGAAGATAAGGAAGATACTCCAGGTTCACACCCATTCTGCTTCTTTGTACCTATTAGGCATTGCAAGTAGACTTGCTAGCGCTTTATTGCATTGATGAGATGATGATGAGCCCGCATAGCCTATTTATATACCCGGATTCCTTGATTTCCTACTACACTACTATATATATGATTGCTATGTGGTGCTTGTATGTGTGGGATTTAGTGGTGGTTTTAAACCACTTGGCGTGAGTATTTTGGGTGGGAAAACTTAAAGAGTTTCGAACCCTCGGCTGGAGTGAGCAGACATTAACCGACCCTCGGGTCGGGGCTTGGAGGCTATTGGACACCTCCTGTACCGTAGCGGGTACATGTGATATGATTTGTGATATGGATGGACTTGAGGAGTTGGGCGGCCATACCTATAATGGGTGCCGATTCACGGACCTACGATGTGGATACGCATTTGACGGGGACTTGCTTGCTCTGGCTTAGGCCGAGTCGGTTGGACCTGGCTACAGGACTTTTACGTACGCACCGCTTACCCTTATGGGAGGGGTTCCAGCCATTCTCTAGTTAGTCGGTACCATTGCTGTGAGTAGTGTGCTAGGATTCGGCTTGCCGTTTCATGAGGGTGTGCGGAGCCTGGCTGCGTTCAGCCCTTGTTTCCGAGACTCTCAGCGCCTTGTGTGGTGCTAGGGACTCACGACTCCCTGGATCAGTTCGGTTTACCGAATGGGTCCAAGTCCGGGAATGCAGGATGGTACCAGGTCTGATTAGGGAGTCGTGGTTGTGGATTGCGTCTCGATCGGCTTGCAACCGATCGCAGCCCGAGTGGTTCCAGGTGTACACGCTCTGCAAAGTTAGAATCTATACGTATAGCCGCGTCCTCGGTCATGGACACCCCCTGTATTCCGGTTTCTTCTGATTAGTGTTTTGGGACTTTCTACCTCCCCCTCTTCTAAACTACAGGTTGGGATGAGAGCTACTAGTTTAGGATAAGGTCCGGCGTTTGCCGTTGAGATGGGAAAGGTCGGAAGCTTTCCCATCGACTCGAGAGGAGAAGGTGGTGAGGATGAGACGGGAGTCTGGTGCGCCAGAATAGCCCGTGCTGTTGTGATATAGTTGGGGATGATGATGATGGTATTTTATACTTTGCCGCTGCATAGGAAACCCGAGCCTTTCCTTGATATATTTTTACCCTTTAGATTATAGGCCACTTAAAGCTTGCATACAGATGGTGACGTGAACCTATCCTATTCCTTGGGGATAGTTTGTGAGTTGCAGGTCCAGGACTTGGTGTTCAAGTCCGAACGTGTTAGATGGGTAGCTCTACTTCGCTCAAGGTTGCCTGTGGATTGAAGATGAAGACTTGAAGACTTAGCTACCGCTACGCAGGATTTCTGCTTGTCGCTCGGCCCGTGAGGCTTGTACTATACTCGTATTTCCATTTGGTATGGATGTAAATCCTCTTTGTAATCTAAATCCTTTGTATGTCTATGATATTATGCTGAGATGAGTTCTGTACGTGATAGCTACAGATCCAGGGACTATCACAAGGGTACAGAGAGTCAGATTCTCGATTACGAAAATCCGGTTCGTCACACTAGCTGGTCAAAGAGAATATCGATGCGGGGTAAGGGGTATTTGTTCTTGATGGTTACCGCATTGAGAGGTCGATAGTCCACACATAACCTCAAGCTTTTGTCCTTTTTAGCAAAGAGGGCGGAACATCCCCAAGGTGAGGTAGTAGGTTGGATAAAACCTTTCTCAAGCAACTCGTGCAATTGTGTTTTTAATTCTGCCAACTCAGTGGGTGATATCGTATACGGTTGCTTGGATATAGGAGCAATGCCAGGTTGAAGCTCAATCACGAACTCAATATCTCGGTCCGGTGGCATGCCAGGCAAGTCTTCTTGAAAAACATCGAGATACTCACGAACCACTGGGATATCCTCAATTCTAAGTTCAGCCAGAGAAATATGTGGGAACTTGTGTAGACTTTGTGTGGCAGATAGGGACCGGTGTGGCCTAAAAGCGGTGAGTGAATCTCGACAACTCTCTCAGGATTGTCAAGTACGACCCGGTGCTTAGTCATCCAATCCATTCCCAAAATAATATCCATTCCATCCAGTCCCACGCAAATAAGATCAGTTTTAAACAGCTATGGTACTTGTTTTGACCTTTGATTAGTTGAGACTTTTCCACCTGGGGTGGTGATTACGTAGGGGGTGGCGGTTTGGGTGAGATTTAGTCCAGTCTTGGTGCAAAACCTTGTACTAATAAAGCTATGTGTTGCACCCGAATCAAAAAGTATAACAGCGGGGTGATTGTGGACATAGAAAGTACCCGTCATAACTGGTGCTCCCTCAAGTAGTTCCGCGAGAGTGGTGAAGTTGATCCTCCCTTGACAGACCTGCAACGTCTGCTTTCTCCCCTTGCCTTGGTTCTGCTGTCGAGTCTGAGGACAGTCTCGGATGTAGTGCCAAGTTTTCCCGCATTTGTAGCAGGCATTCCCATTGGTGGGGCGAGTGGGAACCAGATTGTTAACTCATGGAGCAATAGGTTGTTGAGGGGTAGGAAAACAGTTCTGTGCCCGTTGGGATGGCCTGATCGCCCAACGTCCTTGCTGCCGAGGCTTCTGGGGGTTAGGAGTAGGGTTACTCTGCACAATCTTGTACCTCTGATTATGGGAACTGCCCTAAGTCATGGGTGCCTTCCTCTTCTTCTCGGCCTGAATGACAGCCATAGCATCCTCCTGAGTGATGGCCAGGTTAACAAGCTCATTATAGGTGGCGGTCCTGGTGGTGTTCAGATGTTCCCTGAGTCTGGCACTAAGGCCTCTGCAGAAACGCTCCATCTTTTTCTAATCTGTGTCAGCATGAGAGCCTGCATACTAGCATAGCTTGTCAAAGGTGTGGGCATACTGGGACACAGACCTGTTGCCTTGCGTGAGAGCCAAGAACTCATTGAGCTTTCTCTCAATCAAACCTTCAGGAATATGGTGAGCTCTGAAGGCGGTCTTGAAATCAGCCCAAGTCACAACAGTGTTTTCCGGGAGGGTAGCAAGGTGATTTTCTCACCATATAAGGGCGGGTCCTGGTGGTGTTCAGAGCGTCCCACAAGACAGAGGGAAAACCCTCCCAAGCGAGGCACTTAGAGTGGAGAAAACTGTCCGCACCAAACACAAAGAAAGTCGGGTCTGCCATCTGTAGAAGAATGAACAGAGAACTGGGTGAGAACTGCGCGGAAGGAAAATGAAGACTAGAATAGTGGTGGAAAAGCGGGCGTAACTCCAAAACTACCCAACCAAGAGCTCCCAAATTTCACCAGGTTGCCCTTTAAAGTTATTACCCACAAGTTTGGTATTCAGAGGTTGGTTTGGTTCTGAGTTTAAGGTGGGTGAAACACTCAATTTTTAACTTGTTGTCTGCCAGATTTTTCCAGCAAACAGGCAGCTCTTTTTTTAGCATAACTCAAGTTTTACTTGCTCAAAAATCTTGAAATTTTTAAAGCTGCTTGGTTACAAAATTATGAACAACTTTCATTTAGGGTGCTCAACCAACTGAGATGTTTTAATGACCCAAAAAATTTGGACCAGCAGAGAACACAGATTTGACAGATTTTTAGGAGTTTGTGGGATTTACGATTTTTATTCCCCTTTTGCCTCAAGTTGCCTTAACAATTTTTAGGGTAGTTAACATGATGCAAAAGAACTAAAATCATCCTCACAAATACCAAGAAGCCTTGGTGTACGTAGTTAACTGCCGGTGGCGAGGCACAAAAATACGTCTCTCCCTATAATAGCTAGCCGTCACTCAGACCAACAGAACTTAATTAACGGAGTCAGTGTACCTGCAAGAAAACCATGAACCTTCCGTGCCAGCGCATCACAGAAGTGTCCCCATTCACTACCGTTCATTTATAAAAACGGTATCTATGCGTTCAACACTGCATGGACAGTGCATCTAGTCTAGGCCGTACGCACATTTTGAATAGAGCACACAACCCTTCGCATATCTCGTGATGTGGCATCATGCACACGTCTCAAACGTGGCGAACAACCAGGACGATAGGCTCATTGGAATTAGAGCCATACCATCAAGACCTTGCTCACATATAAAACATGTGGCGACTCTTACATAACCGTAATGATAGGTTCCTTGGAATGGAAATTCTATCACCCTTCGTGCAGGCGGGGCACGGAAACCAGCACACGTATAAAACACGTGGGAAAGATATGCTGGGCAAGTTAGTCAAATATACCATAGGTAGCAAGCCACGTGAACAACCCAAAATTCCCTCTAGGGCTTCACGGTCTATGTAAATCCTTAGCGATCCAACGAGTTTTTGCAAAGCACTAGCTAGTCCAGTTTTATTGCAAAACAAGTGTATCGAAATCGTGCGAACCTCTGGTGCACAACTTTTCGCTCTGATACCAGCTGTGGCAGAACCGCTCAAATTAATCCAGCTTAAGTGCGCTAATCTTCCATTGGTCATCACGCAATTAAAACAGATTAAGATGTCAGTCTGTCAGGTCGAGCCCGATCCAACCACGACAGTTACCTCGATCGAAACGAGTCATGCAAATACCCTCTCGAAGGAGAGTCCCAGAGGTTACAACAATCCACAATTAATCAAAGGTCCCACTTGAGGTACTTTATTACAAACCAGTTCAATGCATAAGTAACAATTGTCTCAGAGTTTGAAAAGCAGCGGAAATTCAAAGCGGTAGTAACATCACGTGAAGCCGTCGTGAGTCACTCAGAAGCATCCTCGTCCCAAACAACGGTCCAACTAGGAGGATGGGTGGTTGGCCAGGTAAGACCTGCAACCATTTCCTCGAGAGCACTACCTGAAAACAATTCAACAAGCAAGGCTGAGTATACTAATACTCAGCAAGACTTACCCGTCAGGTGAAAACTACATCACCGACTCCTAGACATGCAAGGCTTTGGCTGGTGGGTTTGTTTTACCAAAGAACGACTAAGAATGGGTCCTTGCTTTCAATATTTTAGCATCAAGTTCTAGTTCGAATTAACCATTCTAGGTAAGCAACCTGTACTAACCAAGCAAGTGGAGCAAGCAATTAAGCAAGCATCCAGTTTATCATCGTCATGTTCCATCTTCTTACTCAATGCGGCACAGAGGTCAAGTAGTCTCATAAGCTGCGAGAAACAGACAGTTCAAACCGATTTCTTAACCTTGCAAGGTGGACCCAATGGCTAGTGCTGTTGGATTTGACCTCGGTCAGTCTATTTGGGCCTACAGGCCCAATCCTAATCCTAAACTAATCCCTGTTAGTTGCCTTTGATTGGAAGGCAAACTCAGCCCCAGCCCATTTAAGGGCCCGGCCCCACGTCTACAACACTATATAACTAAGGGGAAACCCCTGGTTTCCCTAATCCGTGAGTTAATCACGAATTAGCCTTTAGGGTTCCCTGTAACCCTAACCCTATCAATCACTAAGGTGCTGGAAGGCATGGAAGCTCGGCGTCCCTCTACACGTCAACACACCGCCGTTCTTCTACGTCTACTTCTACGCCCCTGCTACTTCGTCAGGTTTAAGATCATGGATGCACGGAGCATTGGTAAGTGCTAAAATTCATCCATAATCGTGTAAGTTAAGGTGCTAGATGTGATCTATATTAGACTAGATGATCCTGTCTTTTATTCAGGTTCTAAGTTCTGTTAATTTAAACTAACAATTGGTATCAGTTAGCCAAACCTAGTCCGGTTTAGATTCCCTAGCCAAACCCTAAGTTCATGGTTCGGTCAGTGCCTAAGAGGGGTGTTTATGGCGATCTAAGTCATGTTTTAGTTTAAGTTTTTCTACTCAGTGATGATTCCCTATAGATCTAGCTGCTTTAGTTAAGTTTTTCTTTAAGTTAGTCAAGTTTATATGCTTAGATCGAAAGATCAGTAAGGTCTCACATGATTGTTCATGATAAACTTCATGTTTTTAGTTAAGCTTTCATGTTTTAACTTAAGTTATCAACGGTTAGGGTTTCGGGTAAACTAAGCAAGTCACTGTCCCGCTATTTTCATTCGTTTATTCATCATTTCAGCCCACCCCGTAAGGTACTTTATGTACATCATCTCAGCCCAAATCCCTAAAGTACATCATGTACACATCTCAACCCGCACCCAAAAGCATTAAGAAGGGGAACTCAGTCCAAAAAAAAGGATTTTGATCCGAACCCTAGATCTCAGATCTAGGGTTTCCCGAAACCCTAACCCTAAGAATCAGAGGCCTACCTAGGCCCGGCGGCCGCACAAGACATCAGTCTCGTTGCGCGCGACCGCCGGTCTTCACGCCGGCGTGCCTCGGCACCCGCTCGCGCTCGTGACATGAGAAGGTCACGGCGTAGCGGGTCCTTGGCCGCGGCCTTCGCCTCCCATGGCGGCTCTTCAGTCCCGCGCCGCCGCCGCCGGCCGTAGAGCACCGGCGAACCCCCTCGACGGGCCGCGCGCGACTCGCACGCGGCGCGCAGAGGAGGCCCGTGGCGCTCCGGCTCGGCGGCGACTCCGGCGTGCAGCGGCTTGAGGTCCTCCGGATCTTGGCCCTCACGCTCACCGGAGATGGGGAAGAGGAAAGGCGCGGCGGCGCACGGCGGTCTTCACCGGCCGCCGGCGGGTTTGAGCAGCTGCGGTTCGGGGGGGGGGGGAGAAGAAATGAACTAGGGTTTCCCTCCCCTTCCGACTTCTTCGGGCTTTTATACCCGGCGCAACGCGCGTCGACCGTCCGATCAGCCCGTCAGTTGCTGGGCTAACAGCCCATTAAGTAGTAAGTGGGCTAGGCGCTCGTCGCTGGGCCGCAATGGGCCACACGTGCGCGTTCAGCGCGTTGCGTCGTGCTGTGCATGCTCGCGGGCTGCACTGGGCTGTTTTCAGAGAACGGGCTAAACAAGTTTTCTCTTTTATGCAAGCCTTTAGTCCCTTTTACTTTTAAGCTCAAATTTATTTCCGCACTAAGTTAAGTCAATAATTGCATGAGTAAACTTTTAAGTGATTGATGTTTCTTTTCATCTTTAAATTTTAATAAATTAAGTTTTAAGTTTATGTTTTAAGATTTTTAAGTTCTAAGTTTTTTGCTTCCGCATTAAGTATAAATTATTTCTTGCATAAGAAAGTTAAGCATTAAGTTATACTATTTATTTAAGATGTATATTTAAGTTTTTGACCTTTCAGTTTTCATTGGCTCATTATTTTCAGTGAAAGTTTATTTCTTAATTGCAATTTAAGTTTTGAGCTATTAAGTTTTATTTAATTATGCACTGATATATATAAGTAGAGTTTTATGTCGTGTTTTCTACTTGTTACTTTTATGCAACTAAGAAATGCTAAGTTTTTAATGTGCTCATCAAATAAAGTTTTTAAGTTTTTCATGAGCATGATATCTTTATGGTGCATTTTATTTATTTTCTTGCACTGTTTTTCCTTACCATTAAGTATCTTTTAAGTTTAAATTCAGAATAACTTTATTTTTTAAGAAATGCTTTTGTCTTAGCATGTTATTTAGAATAGTATCCATTACGATTAAGTTTTGCCATGTTTTCGTATAAGTTAAGTTTAAACTTTGCATTTTTTTAACATAAGTTAAGCCGAAAGTTCATTCTCTATCCACCAAGTGCATTTAGATGCCTCTATTTGAATGGAACCACCGGGAAGTTCATTTAGAGTAAACTTGTGATTAATTCAACCACCGTTGTTTAATTACGAGTTTAAGTCAAGTTTCGCTTGCTTTCCCCACCGGTGATTGCAAGTTGTTACTTGTTTGCGTGATTTTAATCAGACCACCGTAGGGTTATTTTCATGCTTTTATATGCATCTTATTGCTACTATTACTGAGACATGTTTTATTTATAAATTTTTCAGTTGATTATACAAAGTTGCTAAGCACCATTGAGCATTATGATGGCACAAACTTCCCCAGTTGGAATCAGGATGTGCTAGGCATTCTCAAGACCTTGGATCTTGATTATGCGTTACGTGAGGATAAGCCAACTGCTCCAGCGGTTGGAACTCAAAATTATGTTGATAAGATAAGTGAGTACAACTCAAATTCAGAAAAATGGGAGAAATCAAATGACTTGGCAAAGATGGTCATTAGGCAAACCGTCATTGAGGCCTTGAGAGATTCTTTTCCTACTAAGATCAATGGTAAGGAATTATCAGTTAAGGAGTTTATGTACTCAATTGAGGAAATATATAAACGTAAGTTAGCCAATTTTCTCATTAAGAAATTAGTGACCTCACGTTACAATGGTCAAGGTGCATTAGGGACGCACATTAATAACATGGTCTACATAGCTAAAAAGCTAAAAGCGCTTGGGATTCATACCTCGAGTACAATGCTTTCGCATTTGATCACTGCGTCCCTCCCTGAAAATTATGACCTAGGCATATGCAACTTTTGTAAGGAACCAGGACACATGCAAAATTGGTGCCCCGGATTTGCTAAATGGCTTCAGAAGAGAGGTAATTAAATTGTCTCATAAGTTTCATTAAGTTTATTTGCTCCCACAAATTTAAGGTGGAATAACTCAGGTGCATTTGCACATACTAAACTTCCTTCAGGTATTTAGGGTTCTTGGACCTTAAAGGAGGAGAGATTCAGGGGAGCAAAGTTTACAAGATTTCATCAACTTCAAAGACTCTGGAGCCTTACACTAGCATTAAGTCATTAGTTTTAGACTTATTTCCAGCCGATGATGTACTTTAGATTAAGAAACTCTGAATTTTTGTGTTCTCAATAAGTAATAAAACATCATCAAGTTCTTTTAGTGCTTAATTTTCATTGCAATTGTCTTTGACTGTTATTTAAGTTAAATAAGTTAAAAAAAAAGTGATGAGACCTTGTCGAATATGTGGCACACTCACGTTTAGACCACAAATTCGAAGGGGAGAATGGAATGTCTCATCAGTTTTGAGATGCTCCCGCTAACAATACTAGTTAAGAATTGCTCTCTTAAGAATTGCTCTCATCTAGTAGAGTTACAATTTTCTCTCCATAATATTTTATTGTCCATAAGTTTTAAGGGCAAAATTAAGAATAAGTTTTATAATACTCGCTACATCTCATTGCTTCAATTAAGAATAAGTTTATAATGCGAGATATAATACCATTGTAATAGGAGTCATACTCCACAATTACCAACTGCCTCAAATAAGTCAGTGTGATTTTATTCTTTATTCTGGCCACCGCTGGGTACGGGATAATTTTCACAGGTTCAGTCAGAGACGGTTGAAGTATGATTTGTGTTCATGATTCTGGCCACCGCTGTTTTATGAACATTTAATCATAGCTTTGCTACTCTAGTTCATCTTCTGGCCACCGCTGATGTGGCCTAGATTAGCAAGGGAAGTTCATCAGTGGCACCTAAGAAGGATATAGTAAATGTCGTGCCAAAGATAAATAAGTTAAAAGAGCATCGTTCAAATAAGTTTATGGTCCGACATATTTAATATTCTGATTGTTCAGAATTCAATGGAAGCTCACTAAAAAGGAAGGAAATGGGGGAGAAGAAATCTTAATGAGATACAAGATAAGTTTTCTCTGTATTGATGATTTAAGATGAGATATATATACACATATGATTTTCTCATATATATTTATATCGTGCCATAAGTGTTTTCTCCATTCCTTATCTAACTCTGTTGAGGATGTACATTAGCTGTACAACCACAACAGAGATAAGTAATGTTTAATGATAAGTTAAGTATTTTGGCACAGAAGTAAGAGCCTCAATTATTTTAAGTCTATGATGAAGAGGCGATAAAGGAGTCTGTGAACTTTAACAGTTCTTTTCATAGCAATTTTCTGATGGGGTCAAAGCAGTAGGCTATGAAGGGTCTACAGGTTTGAAAGTGATTCCAAAAGAAGCTAAGATGCTAAGTTCATAGCTCACAATAATTTTGTGTGTATCATGGGCAACCATGATTCATTTGTAAAGCTAAGGTGGATTAATTATTATCCTGATACTCTAAGGTGAATGTTTTCTCCATAAAGCTAACATTATTAAGTTTGCATTCCAACAACGGGGAAAAGCTTTCATCATATCATAAGATGCATCTTAGTGAAGCTCTCCTAAGTTCTGGGGGAGTATGACACTGAGATGGGACCAAAGTGAGTATTAGGATTGTCACTAACGGGCAAATGTTAAAAGTAGCTCTGAAGTGATTTCAGATAAAATGTGAATGCATACACAGCTATGCCTGTTTTCTTTGCGTAATATAAAGGTTAAGTCTAATTAAATGGGAAGACATTCCTAATGATTCAATTAGAAGCTATATGCTAAGATCTATAAGTGATTGACTTAGCATGACTAGCTGGAATGCTTGACAAATTTTTATTAGTCTTAGTCCAGGGGAGGTCCACTGGAAAAGGTGTATAAAAGATTAATGCACCAAATAACATGCTTATTTAATGAAGTACTATTTAGATAAAGTTTTGTAAAAGTGTATGGATGTAATTGTGCACATTAAGTTTACGTCCTTCACTCTTACAGATCTGAGCGATTCTGCAGAAAGCTCTAAAACAAGATTAGCATAATTAAGGCTAATTTTGTATGGCATGGTTTAGACAGACATATGGGTTATATTCCGGTATTATTAATGTGCTAACATTGATTTCAAATCAATGTTGCTGTATTTGATTACAGTATTCTTTTCAAGTAATGACATATAGTTGATGGTGTCAAGTACATTGACAAATATATTGTTATGAAAGAAGGGTCCCAGGATCAACTCATTTTAATGTTTTAAGTGAATTGATAGTCATGTGACTAATTGAGGGTTTTGTCTCTTATCCTATTTTCACGAGATTAGTATGGATTTGACGATTAACCTCAAATATGATTCTGGATGAGGCCGAATTAATAAACTCCCAAATAAGTTAGTAAGTGTTCTATCAAGGTACTATAGTGGACTTTGGTTATTGACGTCCCGGTATGTCTATCATGTCTGCCGATGACTCATTCGCTGGGTTTTTGCTATTGTATTGAGTGTGAACATAAGACGAACACAAGTAAGTTTTAAGATTAAGATTGTTCGATTAAGCGGGAGATTATTGATCTGTGTATATCCACCTTCACGTGATCAATAAAATTGAATATTATTATTGACCATCGGTCAAGGGGGAGAATGTTGGATTTGACCTCGGTCAGTCTATTTGGGCCTATAGGCCCAATCCTAATCCTAAACTAATCCCTGTTAGTTGCCTTTGATTGCAAGGCAAACTCAGCCCATTTAAGGGCCCGGCCCCACGTCTACAGCACTATATAACTAAGGAGAAACCCCTGGTTTCCCTAATCCGTGAGTTAATCACGAATTAGCCTTTAGGGTTCCCTGTAACCCTAACCCTATCAATCACTAAGGTGCTGGAAGGCGTGGAAGCTCGGCGTCCCTCTACACGTCAACGCACCGCCGTTCTTCTACGTCTACTTCTACGCCCCTGCTACTTCGTCAGGTTTAAGATCATGGATGCACGGAGCATTGGTAAGTGCTAAAATTCATCCATAATCGTGTAAGTTAAGGTGCTAGATGTGATCTATATTAGACTAGATGATCCTGTCTTTTATTCAGGTTCTAAGTTCTGTTAATTTAAACTAACAAGTGCTACCAGGTAGTTCCCATCAATCCTCCAGTTGTGTCCAGAGCCAAACTCCCCCTGGCATACGACGTCCAAGGTCGGCCGAACCGAACACTTACGCCCTTCGTACCCACATGTTCGAGGCATGGGGAAGAAGTTCCCGAAAGGAGCAGGAAAAAGTCCGCACACCGAATTCATGTAGGTACTAAACTTACCGACCCCATAGAATCGACAAGTGCTTGGTACGTTCAAAAACTTAACCAGCAGTACCGTACCTTTCGACCTTAACCAATTTTGGCATACGCAGATGGGGCATCCATACAACAAAATCCCCGCCCGTCCTCCTTATGATTCCAACATAAGTAAGGCAGGTAATTCCTATATCTCACGAGTGACAGGAAATCACTCGACTTTTACCGGGTCCTTATAGCATGGCAGCTATCGACCTATCATACTAGTATTGCAAAGCATAGGTACCTAGGATCATGCAACTAAGGTTTCAATTCAACTCCTGCAACGTAAATGCACAAGTAAAGCTTACAAACATAGTTGTAAGATTTTGAAACATAGGACATGCTCCGGGGCTTGCCTTCGGGCACGATGTTAGCCTGGGGTTCCTCGGCAGCTACGTTCGGGTCTTGCTCGACCTGGACGGCGTTCACTTCACCTTCTGCTTGGCCTTCACCTCTAGCGGGGACGAGTTCATAGTCGCCGTCAGCGAGGATTTGTTCTACACGAGATGCACATGCAAATAAGAGTATGATCTTGTATCGAGCCATCATCATTGCATAATGATAGACCCGGGGTGTATTGAGTGACACATTCACCTGGACTATCTTGGTCTAACCTTCCCTTTCTTTAATTAAGTTTGAGTTTACTCATTAAAAATACTCGGGTGTGTTGATGGTGATTGTGTACACATCTATTAGGATTTAACTTTGATTTCTTAATGAAACAGCAAGGGTGTGTGTGGTGATGTTTTTAACTTATTTAAATAGCTTAAAGAGGTGACTTATTGTTAACTAGCCTTTTAAGCAAGGTAACTTCAAAAATTTATTCTGCAAGTTTGGTTACTTAATTTAATGTGAGAAAATGATAGTATGTTCTTGGTGGTTTACTTGATTTACTGACCAAAAACTAGGCCAAAATCATGGGTACATTGACCACAATAAATCAGACAAGATCATCACACTAACATCAAGAATAAATCCTAGTAATTCACACTATCATCAATTGATCCTTAGAAAATTGCCAGAGTCTATACTAGTCTAAACAAGCTCACGTGCCAAAGGGGTAGCTTAAAAGATCAAAGGATCCTGCTGTTTGAATTTACTAGGTTTAAATTGTTATTAGTTAAAAGAGCAAGTTAGCCAGCAGAAACTGAGCTCTACTTTCTACTAGACCTGCATTAAGGCATTGCCGAGCTGCTGTAAAACGATTGAGTTCAGGAGCTGCACAGATTAATTATTAAAATTGTTGATCCAAACGTGCACTGACAGCCTAAACAATTAATAACTCACCACAATCTATTGTCTAACTTTGTGCCAACTTTTTACAGAAGCCTAAACATTTCATCATCTACAACATACCCAAACATTAGCACAAACAAAGCAGTAGATTTCAAACTATGCACAAATTTATATTTGAACAGATTTGAACTTAGTTTGAAATCTACACAGTAAACACCTATACATGCTTTCCATAAAAGATAGAACACAGAACAGAGAGTCCAACAAAATTGAGTTTGCATTTTTCTAATTTTTGTGTGATTTTTAACCGATTTTACAAGATCTCTGATTTGAAACCAAGATCTAAACAATCTATTAACAGGTTAGCCCCTGAAAACTTGCAGAAAGGACCCTGGAAAGATCAAAAGCTTTGCAATGTGGTCCCTGGGTCACGGCCGGCGGCGGGTTTGGACAGAATCCGGCGATGTGGGGCCATGGAGCTAGATGAGATCATGCTAGGGTTGCTCACCGCCTCACCTCGAGTAGATCCGGTGTAGGGAACTCGGTCGGAGGTGGAGCGACGGCGGCGGGCGGAGAAGCAGCGTAGCGGCGATTCTATCTTCACCAATGCCGGCGACGGCAGTGGTGGAGAAGAGCGGCTGGGGCTCTGGGCAGCTGGAGCAGTGGCATGGGCGAGCTTTGGTGGCGTTGGGCGGCGGCGGAGCAGTGTGCACGGCGGGGCGCGAAGGCGGCAGCCTGAAGGCGGCAATGGTGAGCGGCGTGGAGCTCATGAATAAGGGGGTGCCGGACCTTTTATAGGCGGCCAGAGACGCAGTCCAGACGCCGGCTCGGAGTGGCGAAGCGACCACGTGGAGGCTCGGGCGGCGCATGGCTTGGCGGCCACGACGAGCTTGGTCGCCGGTCGGGCGCCGGTCGGAGCGGAGCGGGGCTGGTCGGGCGGCGACGGCGAAGCAAGCGCAGGGGATTAGGGAACAGCGAGGACCGGACGGGCGTCTCATCATTGTCGGGACGCGGCTGCGCTGCCAATCGGGCAACGACGGGACGGCGGTGCACCGCGTGGTGCCATGCGAGCGGCGGCTCGCCCGCGGTCGGGATACCGGCGGGGGACAAAGAGGATGTCGAGGTACGCGTGGGCCCGCCTGGGGTTGGGACGTCGTGTCGCATTAACGCCCTGGTCGGCCTCGGCGTTTGTGTCAGGCCGTGGGCACCAAGTGGCGTGCGGCGGGCTGGAACGCGCGAGCGCCGACGTGTGAACGTTGTCCCGTCGAACACCTACTGGGCGCCTATTCAAACACGAATTCCACCAAAATTTTGAACTAAAGTTCAAAATCTGCAAAAAGCAAAGTTGTGTCCCAAACTACCAGCTACAAGTTTTGTAAAGGCTAACCAAGGGATAAGTGAGTGGATCGAGGGGAAAAACGAGATGAAAACCAGTGAACTTAAGTGCCGGCTGGCAGTGAACTTCTGAAGATCTGCTGACTTCGACTGAGATTTAACGGGTCTTCCACTCAAAATCTTGAAATGAGCCAATTGACGAAAATGTGTCCCATTAAAAACTGAACAACTTTTGTGTTGATCGATTTTCAAGTTCTTAAGTGAAAATTTGAATTCAATCCATGCCAACCAGGAAGCACTGTTGGCGAGGAGCCACGGTGGCGGTGCCTGCTTCAAGGATAGCAAGGGCGCGGCGGGGCTCCATCTACCACCGACAGGCAGCACGACGCGCGGCCATCTTCCACCGGCGGCGGCCTGAAGACCCATCGCCATTGCGAGGACACCTTCACCACCACGACCGTTGCCGGTTCAAGGATGCCTCCTCCCCGCTTGTCGCCGCCGTGCCTTCTCCATGCCTGTCGCCACCAGGCCTTCTTCACGCCCGTCGCCACCATGCTACTGTAAGGACGCCTTCTCTACACTCGTCATCGACTCTAGCGTCACAGCACCAGTAGCCAAGCGCCCTCTCGACACCAAGGACTTCCACCATGCCGGTGAAGGGTGGACGTACAAAAGAAGTCAGCGCCCTGGCCTAGGATGAGAGGTTTTCGCCCGTGTTCACTTTGGATAAGATTTTGTTGCGATTGTCAGTGCATGAGATGGCTAGTTCACACTAAGTTTGACTACTGTTCTTGAATCTTTGCTCGTATTATCTCTGGATGTGGACCTAGTTAAATTGCTTGGTATGTCCGTAGTTAGATTGCAGAGTGCTTGATGTTCTTGATATGTCAGTAGTTGTTTGTGCATGAAGTTGTCGATATGTTCTTAAATTGATTGGCTAGTTCAGAATATTTAATTAGGTTTTACTATTGTTCCTGAATGAGATGTGCTTGGTATGTCCGTAGTTGTTAGCGCCATGATTATTTATATGTCAGTAGTTGAGGTGCATCATATTGTTGATATGTCAGTAGTTGTTTGTGACACTGTTTCTTCCATATTGTCAAACTATATAGTTTAGTTTGTGGTAAAGGTGTACTAGTTAAATAGAAATATTTTTTCCTTTTCAAGATATTTGGGTTCTTAGGGAGTGATTGGTTTTTTTTTTGGAGATTTCTACCAACAAAGTGTGCGTGCCACACACGGACAGACCACATCGGGAGCCGGGTTTCTGTGTGCCTACGAGCACTTAGGGCGTGATTGGTTGGGTTCCAATATTTGCCTAACCAAATCACAAGTAGAGAAAATATTAACAAGTACTACTTTGACATCAAACCAAGTGAATGCCAACATTTCTTGCCCTTGTTTTGGCATGCCCTGATTTTGGCAAGCCATGATTTTGGCTTGCCATAGTTTTGTTTGGCACAAATTGGCCTTCAACCAATCAGGCCTTATACTGATATTAGTAGTTGTTTAGTTTCAGACCTAGCAGTATGAATATTAGCAGTTGTGTAGTTTTATGATGTTTGTCAGTATGGTCGACAATATAGTTCCTATGTGCCAATTGATTGTCCAGTTCTACATTGCCATTAGAGAAAATGGCTCAATTCTTTTTTGTTGGCTATATTTTATTTTTTCCTTACAAGTCTTTCTTGTTTGTGATACATGTATTCCTTGCTCATGATTTCTTGTGTAGACTAATCTATTCTTGTTTTCTCTTATCACTTAGAAACTCGACATGCACTCCATCCATATGAAGAGTTGCGCATTACACAGTGTATGCAGAACGGTGCGAGGCTGACACAGCTTGGGCTTCCAGAAAATTCTTTGTATCCAACCACATCGGCAATTTCTCAAGATCTGAGTATTTGGTGATATTTCTTCCACATTCTTATGGCTTCAATTGTTATGTGCTTACTAGTGCAATATAGATGTTTACATAATCTGTTCACTAATCCATGCTTCTGTTTACAGCAGTGCTCTAAGATGAACAACAAAGCTTTAGATGCTTCATCTGGAGTCAAGTTTCGGGGTCGTAAGAGGGTTTATGCAGATTCAGAGCCTACTACTACATGCGCAAATTCAAAGAAATGCACTGCACAACCTAATGTAAGTGTGCCAGCAAGTGACATTCCTGTCCCACCTCCACCAGCAACTCTTGAAACTGATTTCAACTTTGCCAACTGCCCACAATCTACTACTGAAGGTGAGTTCTAGTACCATGTTTCTTGCTTGCATTCTAGATCATTTGATTACATGATGATTAAGAATCTAACTTGCTGCTTCTTTTTAGACGATGGGGTTCAGGCTGCCAACAAAGGTCCTGCCAATCCTAATCTGTCAACATCACCAGGGATGAGTGCGATAATGAGATGACCCATGAAGGTGACTGCTCATTATCTTCCTGGCTGCATATCACCCATATATACTAGTTTTAGTGCTGATAAATATCAACCTTTGAAGTGGTATACATTTTGAGCTGTCATTTTAGAACATATGATTACAAGATGATTAAGAATCTAACTTGCTGCTTCTTTTTAGATGATGGAGTTGATGTCAATCTGTAGTTTGCCAACATCACCAGGGATGAATGCAACAGTGAGATGACCCATGAAGGTGATTGCTCATTATTTTCCTTGCCGCATGTCATGATATATACTAGTTTTAGTGATGAATGCTAATTATTAATACAGAGGTGTCATGGAGCCGAGGGAATAACATGGGTCGAGGCCTCCAGAGAATAACCAGATCCCGTCGTGGCAAGCTTCCAATTATCGTACCCGACGGTCACATCAAACCGCTGGCACCTGTAATTGCAACCAAGTTTGCCACCGAATGCAACATTGCAGTTAGGGGACATGTGCCTATACTCGTAAGCTGACAGACTACAGGAGGAGAGAGGCGGTCATTGATAAATATTTGGGATGCCTTCGTGTAAGTTTTCATATCCTCATGCTTGTTGTTATGTTAAGTTTCTTATACATATGTTGTTCTATCTGAATAGGCAAAGTTTGATATCAACACAGAAGATCCTGGAACAAAGGAAGGCTGCATTGGAATGATGAAATTGCAATTCAAAACCAGCGACATAGGTTGAAGGATGAGCATTTTGATCTTTGTTCACTTCGTGCGGTTACGAAAACCTCTCCTGTGACATCAACAAGTGATGAAGAGTGGCTTAAACTGGTGGAATCATGGAGTACAATCAAAAAATGGTATGAAAACAAACTCTTGTTATGCACATAAGATACTTTGGCACTTGTGTAACTTGTATTGTGTATATGATGCAGGAGCAATGCCAGAAGAACAAAGACAACCAGGTTTAGGTCAAGTTCCCTTCAACAACAGGCTCATGTAGCTACCCGGTTTTTGTAGAAATTTTGGTATGTTAGCCATGTGCATTTTGCTTGCATACCCATTTTGTTTTATTTCTGGTTGTTAATATAAATGGTTCTAGTCTCATAGGCTTGCAAGTTCTGTTCTGGTAGTTAAAGTAAATGTTTAGCTTTGTTCAATGTGAACTTGCGGTTCAATTTTGTTCAATTGAACTTGCTGGTAGTTCAAGTGAACTTGCTAGTAGTTCAAGTGCACTTGTTTTAACCTAAATTTTCAATTTTGTTAAAAAAGTGAACTTGCTGGCAGTGAATATAAATGATAAATACGAACTTGCTGATTCTTAAACGAACTTGTTGTCTCTTAAATGGACTTGTTGTTTATGTGAAATTGTTATTTCTTACATTATTACTATCAAGTGTTTTGCCCAATCAAGTAATCTTGCTTCATATAAACATTGTTTTTAGGGAAGCAAGTTTGAGGATAAGGAACCAGATGTGTTTGACTTGTTCAAGTTGTGCCACTTTAGCAAGAAAACACAAGGCTACATGCCTAATGTTCAAATAGCTATTGTAAGTTATCTCTCTTAAGATGTTGTATCCATTTGTTAGTCCGTTTCATGGTCATGACCATTCTTTGCTACTTTGTTGCTAGGATAAAATGGAAGCTCAATTGACATCACCATCAGGAAAAGGTGAAGATCCCAACTCCACGACTGAGGTTGTAGCTGTTATACTTGATGACAACACCAAGAAGAGTATTTTTCTTTAGAATGTGGGGATCAAGACTGCAAGACCTGAGGTATATTTTACAGAAAGTTAAAGCACAACTAGAAGTGGAGAAGCTGGCAAATGTTGATCTTCATGTAAAGTTAGATGATTTGAAAAAAATAAAGCAAAGGAAACCAGGCATACAAGGTTAAGGGACAAGGAGGAGATGAAGAAGAAGCAAGATGAGTTTGAAGCTAAGACTAGAGCGGAGAGTTGGTCAACATCTACTAGCTGATTGAATTAAGGGTATGCCAAATTTTGCCTATAAACTTGTGCCTATCTTCTATTGATTAGTTCACTGGTTCACTGCTAGAGTTATGTAGTTCACTAGTTCTCTTAATGGTATGTCACACTGAATGGTATGTTAGAGTTTGGTTCACTTGTCCATAACAAAGATTTGTTGATCTGTTAGATTTTGGTTCACTTCTCTATTGATTGGTACACTGCTAGTTCACTAGTTAATTGCTATAGTTTGTTCATTTATGCACACTGCTAGAGGCTTATTTGCACTGTCAGTTCACTGCCTTACATTTTTGGTTTTTGGTATTGGCTAGCAGCTAGAGGATGGCATCAACTGGTGTACTAAAACATGAAGAATTTCCACCACCAACCTGGAGCTGGTATGCTGCAAGATGTTCCTGATTGAGTTGCTGTGTCGATGCAAGAGATGCTCATGATTGAGTGTTGTCTTACTATTCTTTGTCTGGTTGCATTTGGTAGCCTGGAGCTGCTGTCTTTAGACTTATTGTTCTTGTGTTGAGCTTGTGCTGCTTTAGGTGCAAGATGGAACTTGTCTGGTTTGCATTCGGTAGCCTGCAGCTGCTGTCTTTAGACTTATTTGGTGGCTTATTTGTATGCTTTCCTTGCTTCTAATGCAAGATGAAACTTGAGATTGTTTGTGTGGGCTGAATTCTTGTTTGAAATGTGAATATTGGCTGATTATGTGGGCCGAAATATTGTCTGAATTCTGGTGGTTGTTTTTGTTCGTTGGGCATAAATGTTGTGGGTTGAAATCGTTGAATATTAGAATTTTTGTGTGCTGAAGTGGGTTGAAATAACTAAACAAAAATCATTGTGGGCTTAAATGTATATGGGCTGAAAGTTTGGGCCAAAAGTCAATGTCCAGTCCAAAAAACAAAAAGTCAAATGTCCACGTCAGCAACCACGTGAGCACAAATACCCCGTCATCATCCCGGCTAGCACCACGTCATCGTCCAGGATGGTGCCCTGTCATCGTCCAGGCTGGCGCCACGTCATCGTCCACGTTGGTGCCACGTTATTGTCCATGTTGGGGCCACATCGTCGCCCACGTTGGGACCACATCAGTAGCAATCCGTGACGGTTATTTTCATCTGTAAAACTTGGCTTTGGGCTGGATAGAGTGGACATCGGGCTATTCTGCGACGGTATAAAACCGTCACAAATTATTCAATCCGCGATGGTTTTTTAAGAACCGTCAATCAATTTAATCAATGACACTCAATCAATAACAGAATCCGAAACCGTCACGGAAATTAATTCACGACGGGAATTCGACAATCCGCGAATAATGATTTGGTCACGGAATAAATGTTGTGTTGTAGTGCTTCTTCTCTGCAATAAGGTAATCATGTTCACACTTTTCACACTCTGCAAAGTAACGCTCATAAGAAAGGTCCGTGATATAATGAGTTTCCCAATCTTGACAAAAGAAGATTCATTACAACTATAATAGCAATCGTGTTTATCCGTCCAAGGTTGCCCGATTATTAATTTTTTTTCTCGAATATGCAGGAGAGTTGAGTATCTTTATATTAATAGAGAGAAAAAGGTCAGCCCCTTACAAGCAGTACCCCTCACTCCGAGCTGAGCTGTGAGGGGTTGATTTACATGACTAAGAGTTCTTTAAAACACACACAGAGGGAGAGACCTGATCATAAAAAAAACTAAGGCAAAGCTGCACTAGCCTACTCCATTAGCATGGCCAGCACTCAAGGAGCGAAGGCTCCGAGCACCTGCCATGCACCACAAATGGTGTTCATCCTTGAAAGCTTGAAACAACGTCTCCAAACTCGGACTATCTCCCTCAAACACACATGCATTTCGGTGTTTCCAAATGAGCCAAGCGCATAATACAACCAGCGTATTGAAACCCTTTCGTTCAGCTTTCGTGACATTTCTGGTGCTCTTTCTCCACCAATCCAAGAAGGACAGTTCATGACGTGATGGAATGCAATGTTGCCAATTAAATTTTGAAAGATCGCGAAACCAAAAATCTCTGGTAACGCAAGTGGTCAATATATGTTGGACATCCTCAGCTTCCTGATCACACAACAAACAACGCTCCGGATGGGGAAGATTTCTCTTTTCCAAACGATGCCCGATTATTAATGAGCAAACATATATTCATATGCATAGGAATAACATCACACGAGACAACATTTGTGCACCCATCTATTGAAAATATTACCTTCACCTGCTGACTTATTCTCACAGATTTCCTCTTCCAATATAGATCATAGGGTCTTGGGAGTTCAGTTGTGTGTAACCCCGTTGAGTTAACAAATGTCTGACATGCAAAGTTAATATCACTACGATTAGGGAAAATGGTAGAAACTGATTTCGATCCCACCTGACAGAATGATAAAAATTCTTCATTGAGAAGCTCACAGGTATTCATCTCATGTCTCTGAACACAGTAAGGTATTACCTTGCGAGCCATCATTGTACAGCAAGAATTAATAAATTCTCCAATACTGTACCGTGATGAACCTAGCAAGCTGATACCACCCGATAAAGACACGCCTATGCTGCCCAATTATGCTCCCAATCTTTCATGGTACTGGCTATTCAAACATGTCTTCTCTCAATATTTTTTAGTAATTGACATCAGAAAATATAATTCTAAATTATATAGCTGAGAGATAATAATTTGTACGTAAATGGCACCTTGATCAGGAACTACTTAAGCTTGGAGTTGATTCTCTCGGAGGATATTTTTTTTTGAGTGAATCAGCAGGGGAGCCCCCTACCTATATTTTTGTATATATATAAAAGGTGGATCAATGTACAGGCGGTTTACACTTCTAGAGCATGTTACAATAAAAGACTACTCAGCCACACTTCTAGAGCAAGCTTTACGCTTGGTTTGGCGCGAAGCATAACTAGGCCCATTTCTTCCTTGAAGGCAAACTTCCACCTTCCTATACTCAGCTGACCATTATCAAAGATGATGCTATTACGGTGGCACCAAATGGTCCAGCTTGCCACTATGACTACTGTTAGCGATAGCTATTGGGCCTTGGGCCCCAGGGCACGCCGGCCATTGTGGCCATGCGTCACACCCCTAGAGGGGTTTTGTATAGATGATTAGGATTAGGCAAGGATCACCGTTTTATGGGATTATACCCAAACCCTAGGCCATCCTTGCCTATATATGTACACGAGCTGTGCTCTCCCTAATCAATCTATTATTTCCCTGCAATCTCTATTGCTTTCATGGTATCAAGATACCGGGTTTCTCCCGTCTCGCTTCTGCAACCCTAGGCGCCACCCCCGGCGCCACCCCTCCCTACCTCCCTTCCTGCGCCAGCCATGGACGGCTCGCAGGACGTCGACACTGGCATCCAGGCGGAAGGGGAGACCGCTGTCCTCCCCACCGGCTCCGTCACCACCGAGGTCGCCGCCAGGCGTGCCGACGACGCCCTCCTTGCAAAGGAGGCGCGCGTCCGCAACGCGCAGGCGGCTCGCGACGCCGCCCTGGCTCTCGCCCAGGAGGCTAGCTAGCAGCGCGATGCTGCGGCCACCCGCGCCCGCCAGGCGTCCGAGCACGCCGCCAGGGCACGCGCCGCCGCCGAGGCGGCTCTGAAGGCCATCGAGGAACCAGCCGTCGTCGACGGTGCCCCAGGCGGCGGCGCTCCCGACGACGACGACAACGACACGGCATCTCAGGTCTCTCGCCGTGCGCCGCCTCGCTTCAACGACGGCACAATCTTCCATGAGGCCGCTGCTGTCCTCAATCTCCATGCACAGGCCGTCGCTGTCCAGAACGTGCGCGCCCTGGTGCCGGTCGTCCTCGACACCAAGTCCGTCCACTACTACTGGTGGTAGGAGTCCATGCTGCTTGCCCTCGGCAAGTACTCACTCGGCGATCACGTCCTCTCTGACGCCTCCTTCCCCAACTCCGCAGATTGGGTTCGCATGGACTGCGTGGTGAAGTCGTGGATCCTCGGCACCATGTCCCCCGACCTCGCCGACGCCGTTCTCGACCGCGGGGTCAATGCCCGCGGCGCCTGGCTCGCCATCGAGGCCCAGTTCCTTGGGAACAAGGAGACACGCGCCCTCATCCTCGATCAGGAGTTCTGCAACGTCAAGCAAGGTGATCTCTCCATCACCGACTATTGCAGCAAGTTGTAGAGCATGGCGGCTGACCTTCGCGCACTTGGGGAAACGGTAGAGGACCGTATGCTCGTCCTCACCCTCATCCGCGGCCTCAACGAGCAGTTCAAGGACGTCGGCCGCCACATCTGCTGTGGGCGGCCCTTCCCCTCCTACCAGGACGCGCGGAACGAGTTGTTGGTGGAGGAACTCACCTTCAACACCGCTCCTCCACACTCCTCCGCCCTCCTCGCCTCCACGGGTAGGGCTGCTGCCCCTCCTCCTGCCACTAAGCCGCCGCAGCACACCGGCAGCCATGGCGGCCAGCACTCCGGGGGCGGCAAGAAGATGGGCAAGCCTCGCTACGACAAGCGCTCCGACGGCGGCAAGTCGTCCGAGGCCCCTTCCGGGCCTCGCAGCGGCAACCAGGGCTACAAGACTGGGGCGCCCCCTCGGTTCCCCTGGCATGGTGAGCATCCAGCACCCGTGGACCGGCGCCATCTACATGTGGCCCAGGCAGCATCCTCCTCTGGCGCCCATCGCACGCCCGTCGCCTCAACCACAGCAGTAGGCGCCTCCCCAGGCCATGGTCGCCCAGGCGCCCAGTGCCTTGGTCGCCGGCGCCCAGAGTCAGGGTATCTGGAACTACCCCGGCTACTCCACGGCGCCACCACCTGGCTACTACAGCCAGGTTGCTTCATCACCGGGCTTCTACAGCACTCCTCCCGGCATGGTCCAGTGGGATCAGCAAGCTCTCGCCAACACCTTCAGCACGGTATCCCTGGCGCAACCGCCCTCCCACGACTGGATATTCGACTCCGGCGCCACCAACAATATGACATCTGATGCCGGTATCCTCTCCCTATCCTCCTCACAGTCCACTACACCTTCCTCCATTGTTGTCGGGAACGGGAATTTACTCCCCGTTCTCTCCACTGGCAGTACAGTTTTGCCTCATTCACTTCGACTCAATAACGTTCTTGTTTCACCACATCTCATCAATAACCTAATTTCTGTACGCCAGTTTACCTCTGATAACAATGTTTCTGTGGAATTTGACCCTCGTGGCTGTTCTGTGAAGGATCTTCAGTCGGGGAGAGAGATCGTCCGATGTGATAGCTCTAGGTCCCTGTATCCCCTACGCTTTCCGACGTCCAGCTTCCATGCCGCCACCACCACCTCCTCGCTTTGGCATCAGCGTCTCGGGCATCCTGGTCATGAAGTCTTAGCCACTCTAGCACGTTCATCATCCATTAGTTGTAATAAAAGTGCTAGCGATATTTGTCATGCGTGTCAGCTGGGGAAGCACACTCACCTTCCCTCCCATGTGTCATCATCCCGTGCTACTCATAATTTTCAGTTAATTCATTGTGATCTTTGGACCTCTCCTTTTGTGAGTGTTTCGGGTTACAAATATTATCTGGTTATCCTGGATGATTGCTCACACTTCTTGTGGACTTTTCCTTTGCGTTTAAAGTCCGACACGTTCTCGACATTGGCTAACTTCTTTTCCTATGTGCGTACACAGTTCGACGCCACCATACAGAATGTGCAGTGCGACAACGGCCGCGAGTTTGACAACCTCAGCGCCCGCACTTTCTTTCTCACCCATGGCATCCACCTTTGCATGTCCTGCCCGTACACTTCGCCTCAGAATGGTAAAGCAGAACGCATCATTCGTTCCATTAATAACATGGTGCGATCTCTTCTGTTCCAGGCGCATGCTCCTCCAGCTTATTGGGCCGAGGAACTCACCACCTCGACTCACCTACTCAACGTCGTCCTCACTAAAACACTCTGCTTTGCCACGCCACACTTCACCCTGCACGGCTCTTCACCTTCCTATGATCATCTGTGAGTCTTTGGCTGCTTATGTTGAGGACCCAGTGTGTCCGAGGACCGGTGGATGGTCGCTTCCTGGTGTGATGAGTGATTGACAACGTGGTGTGGATTGACGTTTCCCTTGGCTCAAGTATTGCAGGTGTAGAATGCGGCTTGATTGCATTGGTGCAGGTGAAGAACAGGCGCGGAAGGTCTTAGCCATGGCGGCCTCCGAGAAGCGGAGAGACAAGTAGGCTTGGTTCGAGGGACCCGGTGGCCAGTGGATCAAGTGCGGTTCACATGCTGGCAAGAACGAGCAAGGGGACGTGGTTCCGGTGCGAGGTAGCGGCTCACAACCGAAGCTCGTACGCGGACGAGAAGCCGGCGCAAGGTAGCGGCTAACAACCGAAGTTTGCACGTGGGGTTTGGTGATTTGGCCACAAAATCATCGGTGGACGGTTTCCCTTGGTTTGGGCCTCAAAACCAAGGACCGAGGACTCGACGTGGCGAAGATGGGCTGCTGGGCCAAGTGTGGCTGGCAGGGGCGGTTTAACCGCCCCCAGGGCCGGTTTAATCGCCCCCCTGGGCAGGCCCAAAAACGGCGTCGAGGAGCTTCGATCCGAAGGACACGCGGCGTGACTGCAAGGCTTGCGTCGGAGGGAAGCTAGCTTGCAGTGGAAGGTGTCCCAGCCGGAAAATATCTGAGAACCAAATGTCAAATTTGCCCCTGAGGGGTAT
Source organism: Urochloa ruziziensis (assembly GCA_015476505.1). Lineage (NCBI taxonomy): Eukaryota > Viridiplantae > Streptophyta > Magnoliopsida > Poales > Poaceae > Urochloa > Urochloa ruziziensis. Next base: position 27,682,836 of record CM027121.1, on the reverse strand, counting down.
GTATCACTTAGGGGTAGTTTAGTCTTTAGAGCACCACCACTTGGACTACTAATAGGCCCTCCCAGGGCTGGTGGCTGTCATCTCTCTAGTTATCTCTTTAGTTCTCTTTGGTTTTCTCCTTTGAACTAGTTTCCCCTTCATCCCCTCCACCTAGAACTATTTCGAATCCTTCGTAGTTTGTATAGGTGAATTCATGGTTATGTGATGGAGTTTGTGCTACTCATCTTTGTGCCATGATTTGATTCCACGAGCTCCCTTTTCTTTTTCTATTTTCGGAGGTATTTTTGGAGCTATTTTTGGGGGATTTTCGTTCTTCTCTTTCTAGGGCGTTTTCTCTTGGATTTCTTTGGGGGATTCACGTATGAGTGCCTTGTGCCTCTTTTGCTGGTGATCCTTTGCCCCCAAACGTCAGGAATCGCTTTGGATTTGCAGTTTTCGGGATGAACTTGGGGTGGAAGTGTTCTTCACGAGATCTGAGATTCCGGGAGTTCTAGAGTTTTTGAGGCCGAGATTTTTGGGGAATATACTCCACTGAAGGTGTACATCATCTCCCCAAAGTTTCGTCTCAAGAGCTCAAGCCGTTTGGGAGATCGACTCACGAGTTGACTTTTTCCCAAGAGCTCCCAGATTGACCGCCCCCAGGAGGTTAAACCGCCCCCCCTAGGCGGTTAAACCGCCCCTAGGGAGGTTAAACCGCCCCTGGCTGGGTAGAGAAGGTTTTGCCTCGTTTCGGTTCGTTTTGTGTTCGTTTCGATCGATTCGAGTTCCGCTGCGTGTTTCTTGCTCCTAGGGTCAGTAGCTTGACAGTGGCTACGTGATCTTGGCAAGATCGCTTTCAGAGGCGTTGGAGTTGATTTGGGAGAATAGCCAGATTGGTTGGAAAGAATTTTTATCGGCTCCCATTCACTCCCCCCCTCTCTGGTCACCGATTCGGTCCTTCAATTGGTATCAGAGCCGGTTACGGGTCTTTGTGACTCTAACCAGTCTAAGATCCAAAGATGGCGTACCAAGATCGGGGTTCCGGGCTTCCACACTTCGATGGGAAGAACTACCCGAACTGGGTTGCGCGGATGGGCGCTTTCTTGCGAGGCAAAGGAAAGTTGTTGTGGGATGTGACCAAAGATGAAAACTATGTCAATCCCACCAACTTAGATGCCCAGGATGCAAAGGATAAGTTTGAAGCAAACGCTAGAGCTGTTGACTACTTGTTCCGTGCTTTGTCTGCCGAGGAGTTTGAGCGAGTTTTGGGCGAGGACCTAGCTAGCCAGATCTAGTAGAAGCTCAAGGTAACCCACGGTGGTGATAGCCATGTGAAGGCTAGGCTTTTCTTGATGTATCGGAGAGAGTATGAAAATTTCGCTCATTTGCCTGGAGAGTCTGTTGATGCTTTGTTTCAGCGTTTCACTTCCATTGTCAACAACATGAAAGCCAACATTACCGTACTCCCATACTCGGATCATGACAGAGCTATCAAGCTCTTGCAAGCACTTGATAGATCCGTGTGGGGTGCCAAGGTTGAGGCGATCATGGAGTCGGCACACTATGAAACTTTGTCTGTTGATGAGCTTTTCTCAAAGTTGAAGTCTTCTGAGGTTGACAGACAGCTGCTTGCCAAGGCTAAGAGTCCGACTGATCCCTATAGTCTGGCTCTAGTCGGTGGCTCTGGATATGGACATGCTAACACTCCCAGACACATTGCTTTGTCTTCTCTTGTGTCTCTTCCAGATGAAGAATATGAGGTGCTGAGCGAGGAGGATCTCGCGTTGCTCACAAGGAGGTTCGAGAGGATGTACCAGAACCGCAAGGGTTCAAGGCGTGTCGGGAGTACGTGCTACAGATGCGGGAAGATGGGCCACTTCATCGCCGAGTGCCCCGAGGAAATCAAGAAACACAAGCACCGCCCGCGAGATGAGCACAAGCACCGCTCCAAGGACAAGCACCACTCCAAGCACAAGAACAAGGAGGAGAACACCGACACCTCGTCAAGCTCAAGCAGCGAGGAAGAAGGCTGCGGCCACCGCAAGGAGAAGAAGCACAAGAACCGCAACTTCAACGGGCTTTCGGGGGTCGCTATGAATTTCTGCACCATGGCGCACGACTCCAACAACAAGAACGTCTCCGACTACGACTCCGACTCCGACTCCGAGGATGAGGTATTGACTGATCCCACCTCTTTGCGTAAGGAGATTGCTAGATTAGAGCAGTTGGTCGATAATCGCGATGATGTGCTTAGGAAGACCAACAAGGAGAAGAGAGAGTTTAGGTCTTTGCTAGGAGAGTCAAAGGAAAGAATAGCTGAGCTTGAGGCCTTACCTTCTAAGACTGGAAAGAAGGCGATGGATTTTGAGTCTGTGCTTAGCGAGTCTAGCAAGAAAGTGGCTGAGCTTGAAACTGAGTTGGCAAGTGCTAGAGCTGAGATAGGTGTGTTGAAAGATGCTCCTATTGTTTCTGATGAGATTGAATGCTCTTTCTGTGATGTGCATCTTGCTGATTTGGTAGCTCTTAAGGACAAACACATGACATGCCTAGATGATCTAGAAGATGCTAGGGTTGAGATTGCTGAGTTGAAGTCTAGACCTTCTTTGCTAGGTGCTTGTACTTCTTGTCCTGTTTTACATGCTCAGTTGCTTGAATCTCGTACCATGATCAGTTCGCTTGAAGCTCAATTGAAATCTTCTATTGCGAACTCTTGTTCGGCTTGCGATGTTGTTGCTTTGAGGAATGTTGAGCTGGCGCAGTCTGTTGATCGTTTGCAAGATCAAAATGATGAGTTGCGTCAATGTTTGGGTTGGTTGTCGGGTCGCGAGCCACAGCTTAAGATGTTGGTTGCTAGGTTCAAGAGAGCTGATGGTCGTGGTCTGGGTTCTGAGAAAGTTGGTGAGTGTAGTGGTGAGAAAGAGAGAGAGCAAACTAGTTCCACCACAAGTACCCCAACACCACCAGAGAAAACTCCACCAAAGAACAGCTTCACACCTAAACCCAACCACCTGTTGAACAAGCTTGACACCACTCCAGATCCTCCCAAGTTTCCCCCAAAGACAAGCAACTTCCAAAAGAGAGTGACCTTTGTGAAGAGTGGGGTTTACCAGTCGAGAGAGAAGCCACAGCCGAGAGAAACCCCAAAGCCAAAGCCAGTCTGCTTCCATTGTGATCATTGTGGAAGGGATGGTCACCTAGAGGAGTTTTGCTGGAGGAAGAAGAGGGAGGTGAGACGAGAGAAGGAGATGGGGAACAGGGACAGGTACCACTCTTCCCGTAGTGTGCCTGTGTCTCGTTCACCCTTGCCTAGGAGAGAGGGCTTTGTGCGTACAGCTCCTTCGTTTGGTAGTCGTGGTGTTCCAGCTAGTCGTGAGTTTGCTAGGCGGCCTCCGGTTCGTGGTCAGTTTGGTTCAGGGAGGTTCGACCGTAGCTTCGAGGCGAGGAGAGAGTCTAGGCCACGTTTTCCCCCGCGTGGTGCTAGAGGTCCGATGGTGAGAGACGAGAGGGTACCACGTAGTGACGTTGATTTTGCTAACCCCTCTTTTGAGCAGATGGCCCAACACTGGTTTAACTCCTTCTGTGCTAACCCCAGTGTTGAGTCATTCGCTCGTTCTCGTTCTCGCTTTTGATTGTGCAGGTGTGAGGTATGGAGAACATGAGCTTGGTGACTCTTGGTCTTTTGCATGATCAAGGTTTGATGGTTCTCCACACCTTTTTGGATGGCCCCGATGTGGCCCTTGTACACTATGTATTGTGAGTATATCCCTTGTACACTCTTGTGTTCATCTGTGTATATTTAGCTTGCTTTGTGCCTGTATCATGATTTTTATGTTTTCTGTAGCATATTGTACATTTGTTTATCTGGTATCATTTTAGTTGGTATCTTTTGTTGCATTTTGCTCATTTGAGATTTCTCTTCCTTTTATGATGGAGCTTTCCATTTGCTTTTGTACACCTTTTCTAGTTTTTCTAGGTGTCTTTGATTGAGGGGGAGTTCGGCTTTATTTAATGGGGAGTATTTGCTCGACATGATTTGGAAAGGAGAGGATCTTGCTTAGAGCTTTTGGATAGCATGAGTTTGTGAGGTTGCTGAGTTGGCACTTTGGTTGTGCATTTCATGGGTGTTTGAAATTTGAACCTAAACCTTGGATTTGCATTTTGGTTGCACATTCCAGGGGGAGCTTTGTATTTGTGCTTTGATCGCGCTTGTGTTTTGAGTTTTGAGCTTGCCCATGTTTCTACCCAAAATCAGCATGCAGACATTTTCACTAAGCCACTTGACCAAGCTACCTTCACCCGCTTGCGAGGGGAACTTGGTGTGTGTGCGTTTTTCTGAGCTGAGTTTTGAAGGCTTCTCTTGTAGCATATGTATACTATTGTACCATCTTTGTATCTTGATGTACATTTTTCTGCTTTTTGTATCTTGATTTCATCTTTTGTGTCATATCTTAGGATGGGCTTCTCCTATATCCAGTGATTGCTACAACTTGCTACATTTTAGAGTCTATGCAGGCTGGCTAGGGATTGATTGTATGGATGGCTATGCTCTTGATGGTTTTGATATATATTCTATTGAGATAGTCTCTTTTTGAATTAAAATAACAAACTGAACTTAAACTCTTTCACCCATGAGTAAATGCCTTTGCATGTCTTGTTTGAGCCGAAATGGCTATATCTTGCTTAAAACCATGCTAGGATGTGATATTCTTTTCAATTGGGTCAAAGACCTTTGTCATTGTAAATGTTTAGCCCACGCTTTATCTTGTGGAGGAGCATAAGCTTCTTTTTGCCGCAAAGACATTTCATGTACCATGCTTAACTTGAAAAACTTGAAACATGAGATGTCTATGCATGAAAGAAGAAAGATGAGAAAAAGATATATTTGCAGAAAATTATGCTCATGTCTCTATGCCTTCACCATTGCACACACTTGCACACATGGGTGCTAAGCGGTTGCATGTAGTTTGCCGGAGAAGTCTCCCATGAGAAGTGAACACATGGCTCCGTGCTTTGACATGACATGAGGTAGAACTTGGGCGTTTATGATGATCTTTTGTCAAGAATGCTTGTCCTTTCATGTTTTCGGTGAGATGAAGTTCATTTTTGCTTGAACAATCCATGGTTAGGACTTTGCTCATGTGGTGACATTTTTGATAAAACTACACAACTTGCTCATGGCTTTGTCGATTGGATATATGTCTTCACCTTCTTGATGGCAATGCCCGTGTGACATGATGAACTATCTTGTTTGCCTCTTTCTAACTTGTAGCATTTTGTATTGCTCATTGTATATTTGAGAAGCTTGTAGTTGCATTTTGTACATTTTTCCTTGATTTGTGCATTGTCAACAAGGGGGAGAATTTCTGGAGCATTTTGCAAGGGGGAGATGTTGCTGAATTTGTGAGAAAGCTTTTGCACTAGAATTTGTTGGATTTGTGTGAGAAGTAGGAGTTTTGCCAAAATGTGAGTTTTTGAAAATTTGTGAAGTTTCTGAGAGTTTGAGCATTGGAATATCTTGCTGGGCATATTTCGAAGGTTTTCAAGTTGAAACGGCATCGTTGCGAGTTCGTTTGTGCAATTTTAGCACTTTTGGGTTTGGTCATCTGCCAGGGGCGGTTTAACCGCCCCCCTGGGTGGTTTAACCGCCCCTGTGCTGAGTGCACACGATTTGTGGAAGTTTGAGCGATTTTGAGTGTTTTTCGCACGCACAAGTTCACTTGTTCAGGGGGAGTTGCATCTTTGCAGGGTGAGCGCTTTGAATGTCCTGAAAAGTGATTCGTAGATTTGTGACTTGTGTTTTGGTGTTTTTCTCTTTTGCCGATGGTGTTGAGCCCTTTCGCTTCTTCTTGAAGGGTCGGCGTTTCTGGAGCTTTCTCTTGCGAAGTGACTTTGTTTTCAGCTTGTTCTTGCTTTTAGTCACTTGCTTGAGTCTTGTTTTCGATTTCTTTTATATTTTCTTTATCTCAATGGTTACTATGTGTGTGTTGTCAATGCACTCATCAAGGGGGAGATTGAGGACCCGGTGTGTCCGAGGACCGGTGGATGGTCGCTTCCTGGTGTGATGAGTGATTGACAACGTGGTGTGGATTGATGTTTCCCTTGGCTCAAGTATTGCAGGTGTAGAATGCGGCTTGATTGCATTGGTGCAGGTGAAGAACAGGCGCGAAAGGTCTTAGCCATGGCGGCCTCCGAGGAGCGGAGAGACAAGTAGGCTTGGTTCGAGGGACCCGGTGGCCAGTGGATCAAGTGCGGTTCACATGCTGGCAAGAACGAGCAATGGGGACGTGGTTCCGGTGCGAGGTAGCGGCTCACAACCGAAGCTCGTACGCGGACGAGAAGCCGGCGCAAGGTAGGCGGCTAACAACCGAAGTTTGCGCGCGGGGTTTGGTGATTTGGCCACAAAATCATCGGTGGACGGTTTCCCTTGGTTTGGGCCTCAAAACCAAGGTCGAGGACTCGACGAGGCGAGTTTTGGGCTGCTGGGCCAGTGGTGGCTGCCAGGGGCGGTTTAACCGCCTCCCCCTGGGCCGGCCCAAAATCGGCGTCGAGGAGCTTCGATCCGGAGGACACGCGGCGTGACTGCAAGGCTTGCATCGGAGGGAAGCTAGCTTGCAGTGGAAGGTGCCCGAGCCGGAAAATATCTGAGATCAAAATGTCAAATTTGCCCCTGAGGGGTATGTATCACTTAGGGGTAGTTTAGTCTTTAGAGCACCACCACTTGGACTACTAATAGGCCCCTTCAGGGCTGGTGGCTGCTATCTCTCTAGTTATCTCTTTAGGTTTTCCTTTGAACTAGTTTTCCCTTCATCCCCTCCACCTAGAACTACTTCGAATCTTTCTTAGTTTTGTATAGGTGAATTCATGGTTATGTGATGGAGTTTGTGCTGCTCATCTTTGTGCCATGATTTGATTTCCCGAGCTCCCTTTCCTTTTTCTATTTTCGTGGGTACTTTCGGAGCTATTTTTGGGGGATTTTCGTTCTTCTTGTTCTAGGGCGTTTTCTCTCGGATTTCTTTGGGGGATTCACGTATGAGTGCCTTGTGCCTCTTTTGCTGGTGATCCTTTGCCCCCAAACTGCCGAGAATCGCTCTGGATTTGAGATTTTCAGGATGAACTCGAGGTCATGGTGTTCTTCGCGAGATCTGCGATTCCGGGAGTTGTACTGAGTTAGAGGCCGAGATCTTTTGGGAAAACACTCCACAGGAGGTCTAGATCATCTGACCAAAATCTCGCCTCAAGAGCTCGAGCGGTTTGGGAGATCCACTTTTGTTTTGACTTTTTCCCGAGCCACCCAGGCCCGGGCGGTTTAACCGCCCCCCCTGGCCGGTTTAACCGCCCCCCTCTGGGTGTGTTAGATCGAGCCGCATTTCGGGTCGTTTTGGTGTTCGTTTCGATTGGTTCGAGTTCCGCTGCTTGCTTCTTGTTCCTAGGGTCAGTAGCTTGACAGTGGCTACGTGATCTTGGCAAGATTGCTCTCGGAGGTTTCGAAGTTGTTTTGGGAGAATAGCCGGATTGGTTGGAAAGAATTTTTATCGGCTCCCATTCACTCCTCCCCTCTCTGGTCGCCGTTTTGGTCCTTCATCATGGACAACTTCTTGTGTGTGAGTCCCCTCAATAGGTGGAGGGCATTAAAGCTAGGGTCGACTAGCTTCTGCTTCCTCCGTCATTCCTTGCTCGTAACCGCAGATAGACCCTTGGTCTGCGGTCGTGACTTCCAGAATGAATTACTCAGACCTTGAGCGTGCACACCTAACGTGGCAGATCCTTAAGGGAATTCCCTTGGTCTGGGGTTTTTGTTCGCTCACGTCGTGTGGTTGGAGGCGGTGGATCTAATGAAAGTGTGAGGATTTGCTGTTTGGTTCATGGGAAAGTCGGTGGGAGGATCAGAAAACTGATCCTAAGGATGAGCACTATGTCTCAACCTACCAACGTTCGTTGTATGAGCACCATACCAAACTTCTCCCAGGTTGCTCCAAGTAGCTCATCTCTGAGCTTTGGGGATGGGATAGACAAACAGACAAACTTCAACGTTCACTTTGATCCAATCTCCTCCAACTCCTCTTGCACTCCGATTGTACCAAAACTTTGCTTCCCCCGTCAGAGAAAAACAGGAAGAGTTCCGTCTTGGTTCATCCTGGGAATGTTAGGAGATAACTTCTCCTCATCTATTCCAAGGAGTGTGAACAAACGATGGCAACGAGATTGGGGCGGATCTCGAAGCCATCAGATAACGGGGTGGAAGGATGGTGGCAATTCCAAACACTCGCGAAATGGAACCGCCGGATAGCTAGGAGAAAACTCCATGTGGTAGATGGTTATGGGGGTAAAGTGTACGGCTAAAAAGATCATATACTAGTGTTGCTACCGTTCCTCGGCAACGGCGCCAGAAAAGCTTGTTGGCACTCCTTAGCCTAACTAAATCCGCAAGCGCACGGAGTACATTGTAGCCTTTCACCAGGGGAGTAGAAACCTGGATGTCAAATCCAAGGAACGGTAGACGCGACTAGTCTAGAACTTTCCTAACCGGACCCACCAGGGGAGGAAAGGGTAAAGGGTGTAGAGAGCTTAACCTTAGTTAGCCACTCGTTACCCCAGACAACCTATCTTAATCTAACATGATCTGCTTCGACGGCTAGAACGAGAAGAACTCAGAACGGGGTGAGAGAGGGGTTCTTCCGGGCTCAGCACTACTGTTATGAGTACACCCGAACGTGGTGGAGTACAAAGGACGGACAGGGCTGTCACCACCTGCCGCCTACCACTGTAGTTCCGTGGGGTGCAACACAACCTGAGGTGACTAGCCAGCACAGGCACCACGCCTAAGCTTTCAGCCACTAACCTCCACCCAACGCGAAGGGCTATAGAGGAAACCCCAAACAAGAGTCGCTGTCACTCGCGCAGACTCAGGTACCCGCAGATCATAGATAGCCAAGATAAATTGCTGAAAGTAAAGAGTAAACTAGCGAGGTGCTAAGGCAAGAGACCGAGGAACTTACTGAAGATATCTCTGAAGCTTTATTCCCCGGGGGCGGAAATGTTGAGACGAGACCGAGGAAGAAATCCCGAACTCTCTCTACAAAGCTCGACTGTCACCCGAGCAACTCACCCACTCTCTCTACTCTACTCAACTCTAAGATAATAGTGGACTACATCTTGAGCCTTCTCTTCTCTCCAATGGATGGTGTGTCTTGTGTGTGGGTAAAGGGCGCCTTTTATAGCCTCCCAAGGGTGGAATCCTGCTTAGGAGTGACGCACACCTCCTGCTTAGCATCCACGCGAAAGAGGAAGCGTGGAAGCCACGCTGGGAGGCCGGCCGGCCTACAGTGGCACCGACTTTTGCAGGGACGGCCTGGATGATGTCCTGAAGTCGGTAGTTGTTGCGTTCACCTCAAGCTCGACAGTTAGGGGCCGGCCGGCCTAGGGTAGGCCAGCCGGCCTGGCCCTGGCCCCTCTCAGCCCTCCGTTGCACCGACTCGCTCATCAACGGTTGCATGTTGTCCCTTGAGGCGGTTTTGGTTGCGTTGAGCTGAGGTTGTCCGAGAATCCAAGGTAGGTGGACCATCCAATCCATGGCTAGCCCTTTCGGGTCCTGGGATCAAACCGACATCAAACTCCTGGCTCATGATCATCCTTGGTGTGTTAGATAGCTTGTGGATCAAAACCGTGGCCAGAAGAGGCAGAAGGGGGCCGGTCGGCCTGGGCTAGGCCGGCCGGCCTGGCCCTGTGCCAGTTTGGCCTCCTGTGTTTCCTGTTTGTTCCTTCGCTCACAAATTGCACAAAACTTGTGGAACTCATTAGTATAAATGATATTAGCATGATTATCACTATATGAGCATGAAATCCGGAGAAATGTTGGCGGTAAAAGTCATAGATATCGACCGCCAACAGTGTCAAGCTTGTTCAGCAGGTGATTTGGTTTGGGTGTGAAGTTGTTCTTTGGAGAAGCTTTCTGTGGTGTTGGGATGTTTGTGGTGGGGTTGGCTTGCTCTCTCTCTTTCTCACCACTACTCTCACCAGTCTCCTCAAAACCCAAACCACGACTATCAGCTCTCTTGAACCCAGCAATCAACATCTTAAGTGTGGCTCGTAACTCGACAACCAACCCAAACACTGACGCAACTCATCGTTCTCATCCTGCAGGCGATCAACATATTGTGCAAGCTCAACATTCTTCAAAGCAACAACATTGCATGCAGAGCAAGAGTTTGCAACAGGTATTTCAATTCAGCTTCAAGAGAACTATTCATGGTACGAGATTCAAGCAACTGAGCATGCAAAGCAGGACAAGAAGTACAAGCACCTAGCAAAGAAGGTCTAGACTTCAACTCAGCAAGCTCAACCCTAGCTCCTTCTAGTTCATCAAGGCATGTCATGTGTTTATCCTTGAGAGCTACCAAATCAGCAAGATGCACATCACAAACAGAGCATTCAAGTTCATCAGAAACAACAAGAGCATCTTTCAGCACACCTATCTCTGTTCTACCACTTGCCAACTCAACCTCAAGCTCAACGACTTTCTTGCTAGACTCACTAAGCAAAGACTCAAAATCCATCGCCTTCTTTCCAGTCTCAGAAAGTAAGGCCTCAAGCTCCACAATCCTTTCCTTAGACTCTCCAAGCAAAGACCTAAACTCTCTCTTCTCCTTGTTGGTCTTCCTAAGCACATCATCATGATTATCGACCAACTCCTCAAGCCTAGCGATCTCCTTACGCAAAGAGATGGGATCGGTCAATACCTCATCCTCGGAGTCGGAGTCGGAGTCGTAGTCGTCCTTGGAGTCATGCGCCATGGTGCAGTAGTTCATAGTGGTGCAGGAAAGCCCGTTGAAGTTGCGGTTCATGTGCTTCTTCTCCTTGTGGTGGCCGCGGTCTTCATCCTCGCTGCTCAAGCTCGACGAGGTGTGGGTGTTCTCCTCCTTGTTTTTGTGCTTGGAGTGGTACTTGTCCTTGGAGTGGTGCTTGTGCTCGTCTCGTGGGCGGTGCTTACGTTTGTTGTGTTTTTGATTTCCTCCGGGCACTCGGCGATGAAGTGGCCCATCTTGCTGCACCAGTAGCATGTACTCCCCGCGCGCCTCGAACCCTTCTGGTTCTGGTACATGCGCTCGAACCTCCTGGTGAGCAACGCGAGATGCTCCTCGCTCAGCACCTCATACTCCTCATCTGGAAGAGACACAAGAGAAGACAAGGCAAAGTGTTTGGAAGTATTAGCATGTCCATAACCAGAGCCACCGACTAGAGCCAGACTATGGGGATCAGTCGGACTTTAGCCTTGGCAATCAGCTGTCTATCAACCTCAGAAGACTTCAACTTGGAGAAAATCTCATCAACTTTCAAAGTTTCATTGTTAGCCGACTCCATGATAGCCTCAACCTTAGCACCCCACACGGACCGATCAAGGGAAAGCAGGAGCTTCAAAGCTCTATCATGATCCATGTATGGGAGTGCGGTAATGTTGGCTTTCATGTTGTTGACTATAGAAGTAAAGCGCTGAAACATAGCATCAACTAACTCTCCAGGCAACTGAATGAAATTCTTGTACTCTCTGTGATAGACCGAGAAAAGCCTAGCCTTCACATGGCTATCACTACCGTGGGCTACCTTGAGCTTAAGCCAGATCTGGCAAGCTAAGTCCTCGTCCAAAACCCGATTAAACTCCTCAGGCGACAAAGCATGAAACAAGTAGTCGACAGCCCTAGCGTTGGCTTCGAACTTATCTTTTGCATCCTGGGCATCTAAGTTGGTGGGATTGACATAATCCTCATTTTTCGTCACATCCCACATCAACTTTCCTTTGCCTCGCAAGAAAGCGCTCATACGCGCGACCCAGTTCGGATACCGTACTTCCATAGTCGATGGGAAGAATTATCCGAACTGGGTCGCGCGTATGGGCGCTTTCTTGCGAGGCAAAGGAAAGTTGATGTGGGATGTGACTAAAAATGAGGATTATGTCAATCCCACCAACTTAGATACCCAGGATGCAAAAGATAACTTTGAAGCCAACGCTAGGTGTGGGGACCATCCTTCGGACGTCCTTTAATTCCCTGTATCAGTCCCTGGATCAGTACACCGATACGGGTTTTACACAGGATTAGAATCTGAAGCAATAAAAGCGCAGCAAATAAAGAGTAACTACCTTCGCCTTAGCAGAGAGTGGCATTATGGCCCATTCAAGGAGGGGATGGGCCGGGGTGCCCTACTTGTCCATGTACCTATAACAGTTGAAAGCAAGGCTGAGTACACCTATGATTGGTATTCAGCAAGCATGGAACAAGAATGATAATGCATGCAAGGAAGTGAGGTGTAAGGGTTATATTTAGTGGAAATATAAAGTAAAGTAATGTTTATAAACAGGGGGTGGGAAAGAGGAAGTAATTATGTTGTTTGGTCCTGGAGGGGAATTCTCATCCCTGCCATTCCCCATATTTTAATTCCATCCCAGGGACCGTCAGGGTCCTCCTGGGCCGGCTTATGCCTTGCTCTTCTGGGCCTAAGCCCATCTCACCATCTCATATTTTATTACTAAAGGTGAATTATAATCAACGGGGGCTTTGACTATATGGGCTCATGACCGTGAGCCACGACTATCCGAATAAGTTAGTTACTCTGCAGAGGTTGCACCTATGCCATACGGTCGGTCAGCAGATACCCCCGAGGAGGCGGTGCCGACCTACGAGACCCGTACCCGATGGTGTCTGTCTCCAAACAGCCTTTCCTAGGTCCAGCCACTGTAAGGATCTAGATGTCGCCTAGAGGGGGGTGAATAGGCAAGACGACCAATTAAAACTTCTAATACAATTCTTGGCTGCTGTCAGCACCAGGCGGTTAAACCGCCCCTGCTAGGCGGTTAAACCGCCCCAAGGCAGTGAGCTGCCCAATAAGTAGCTCAAACCCCCTCTTGTTCTTCTAGCACCAAATTCACTTGGGGTACTTCTTGTGTAGGTATATCTAGTCAATATAGTCAAGCTCCTGCACACAAAATAGAGTATACCCAAGTAGATCGAAGCGGAAGCAAATATAAAGCAAGAAATGAACAAGTAAAGTGAAGTGGAGACACAAGGAATTGTTTCCCAAAGTTCGGACACGCTGCAAGCACCAAGCAAGTTCAGCGGTTCCTAGTCTCCGTTTGAGGAACCCCGCAAGGTTACCTCGCCAAGGTGTATACACCCCACACCTTAGCCCTTCACTAAGATGGTCCTTTTCCACGAAGGAGGCAAGACTAGCCCTTACAAACTTCCGGCCGCTCACCACACGAATGGGAGCTCGCCAGCGACGCCTAGCCGTCTAGGAGCCAAGCTCCAAGAGTAACAGATGCACAAAGAACTTTTGATGCTAACCACGAGTGCTCAAGCTATGGTTTTGCTCTCTAATGTTCCCACAAGATCTCTGAGCTCACAAAGCTCTCAAGCTCACACCCAATTGCTTCACTCAACCCCAACTTAAAGATTTCAACCAAATCAAGCAAACTCACAAAGAGTGGTTGGGGGAAGCTCCTCTGCTGTTAGAATGTGTCAAGAAAGCCTAGGAATCACAAAGAACCAGCAGCCCTCAAAGGAGAGAGCTAAGGGGTATAAATACCCCATCCAACAAAAACTAGACGTTGGAGATCTGTTATGGCCGGTTAAACCGCCCCCTTAGGCTGGTTAAACCGCCATTTCAAAAATACTAGCCGTTGGAGCTGTCAGAGGTCAGGGGCGGTTAAACCGCCCTGGGTCAGTGAGCACCCACTTTCTCAAATTTCTTCTCAACTCTCAAGGCTATCTCACTTAGGTCATGTTTTGAGGACTAATGTGGTGTTAAGTCAATTATTCAATGTGACATCCCTCTTGATAGTACGGCATACCTATACTCAAGAATAATATAAAATCCAATCACTTGCTTGAGCTTGAATGCCTTCAATTGTGTCGCACATAATCAATTCTTCTTTTGAGATGTGTCCACATTGCTTATTCTTGAGCTAGTGACTTGAACCTTTGACATAGAATGAAATCCACTTCTCGTTTAAGTCACCTTTCTTCTATAGATATTGATACTTGCTTATATGAAGTCCACATGTGATCATGATTCATCCAGTTGATCCGTAGAAAGTTTCGTCACCCTTAGCAAAGAGTCCATGACTCAAGCCGCAACTTGATCACACAATGCTTGGTCCTTAGAAACACTATCCCGAAATCCAATCGTTCTTCCATGCTTCACATATAGCCACATATACACTTGTATCATTCATGAAATTTATCCATTTGCTTTGACCATAGAATATTATCCAATATATCCATGTCTTCCAATGTAAGTCATACATCGAGTGTATAGAGTCATGATGTCCCATACCACCATTTCTCTAGCATATATTTCATGACTTGCATATCTCAATTTTATCCAACCATGATCATGATGTCTCATTTGGATCTCAACAAGTCTTCACAAAGTTAAAGACCAAGTCTCTTTTTATGTTTCACACTCACTTGTTGTTCATCATGTTATATCATTATGAGAGCCTTCATTTCTTGCTTATGAGCTAAACAATGATGTATTCTACCAATGAATACACAAGTATCATGATTATTCAAATTAAATCCTGCTCATAATCATTACAAGACATGTTAGTCCTTTAATCGTTTTGTCACTCAATTCACCAAAACCCACTTAAGGGACTAGATGCACTTTCAATCTCCCCCTTTTTGGTGATTGATGACAACCCAATTAAAGCTTACAAAAGGATATATCAATAAGTTTTTAAATTCTCAGATTTAGAGTGAGCTCCCCCTTAATATGTGCAAATATGAAAAGTTTCACAAACTTGGCCTCAAATGCCAATTATGCACATATATCAAGTAGATCATGGAGCTCTCCCTAAATCTCAGAATCTGTGGGGTGCAACAAGTGTGTGAAGAAAAACCATAATAAAACCGTGATTGTATTGGGGATCATGGGGATGGAAAGCAATCAACTACTAGTTGCCGTTGCAGCTAGCTAAAGCCCACTTAATGCTGTCTTTACTTTGCTCTCTATCCAGAACAAGATGACAAGGACATACTTGCGATGTCCACAGCAGTTGTACTGACTCTCGATTTTCAGAAAGTAGCCAGTCTGATCCGAGGGAACCATGTGGAGCAACAAGCATTAGGTAGTAAAGGTATCCCGTGTTAGAAACTGCTCACTACTGCTATTGTGTGTGTATCCAGCTCATCTTAAGCTTTGCAAGGCTCCCTCATCTCATGTGCTAGCTATAAATCAGTAACAACTTTACCATTCTCCAGTGTTGCTGCAGATGTTTTCCTGAATGCTGCTCCTCACCTCCCAGCGCTACCATACCTGCTACAAATAAACATTTTTTTGCTCAAAACATGACGACACAGGATCAGCAATAATATAACATCATGTGCAACTCAACAGCCAAGCCCAAGCACTGTCATTAGAATAGACCCCAATGGTTAGAAACATGATTTCAAAACCAAAAGGCACCACACAGTTTCACCTAACCCTGTATTTGGTCTTTGGAGGCTCTCAGTTATTTATAATATACGCCGCCGAGTAGAGTTCGCCATCTGAAGACTCACCGAGTGCCAAACCTAATTGATGCATGCTACAATATCATGGTGATTTAGATCTTCCATCTAACAAGATGCTAACTGAATAATCATGTTGGTGCAACTGATTGCCTTATTCATAATCTGAACATCTGATGATCAGTTTCAAAAAGACTGCAGGTAATGGTGGCACCACCATGTTGAAAAAGATGGATTCCTCTCGTTCTCTGAATTAATTATTCTACTTTTATGCATGTATATTTAAACACTAATTAGTTACAAAAAATATCCCTATGATGGTAGGGCTTCATCTTCACCTCCATATATACATACCAAACACACATACACTGCTTGATTAGTGATAAACCTGGACCACTTGGACTACAGAGTGCACAATAAAAGAGGGAGCTACGCACTGCACCAAAGTTTTCTGAAGAATGAAGCCAGAAGCCACCCCCAAGATGACAGCTCCCAGTTCTCCTGTTGGACTGAAGAGCATCATCAACTCCCTAGTTGCCTTCTCCATCATAGTCGGCTTCGCAACCTTCTTGTTCTACCAAGGCCAGGAAGGACAGGTGCTAATGGCGATTGAGCATGGACACCAAGAAATGCAGGTGCAAGTGGCAGCAGAGCACCATGAACAACTGAGAGTGAAGGAAGCACAGGTGCAGGTGACAGCTGAGCCCCCAGATGTCAGTAAGGAGGAGTGCAACTGGTCAACTGGGCAGTGGGTCTACGAGAACGTGTCCCGACCATTGTACTCTGGACTCAAGTGCGCCTTCATCTTCCCTGAGTTGTCTTGTGACAAATATGGCAGGAAGGATGCCATGTACCAGCACTGGAGATGGCAACCTCATGGATGCGACCTTCCTAGGTATGATCATAACAGATTTCCATAGTACAGTTGGGAGTATTTCTACCTCGGTTTGTTCTTGCCATTGTCAAGCCAACAGTTGAAGAAAATCTGAAGGTGCAGTATTACAACAACAAGATGTGCGTGTGTCAAAATCAGAGAGTTACAACCTTTTCAAAATAAATGTTTTGTGTTACAGAAGGAAGCAGGGAAACACCCACTAAATCTGTAATTAAAACAAAAAACACAAGATAGAAATGCAGAGGAAAAAAAACCAGCTGTTACTGTTAGGATAGGAAAATTGATCTGGTTGTGGTGGTTAGATAATTAACTATCAGTGAAAGACCCGTGGAGAGGGGAAAAAAATCCCACCTACTTATTTTTATCCGTTCCATTTCATAGATCTGGAAGGCTAGAAAGGAGATTGTACCTTGCATAAAATTCAGTCATAGACAAAAGCTTAGAATGCATGGTGTATTTGAAACACTGCTGGATTTCGCCTGTGTCAACAGATTCAACGCCACTAGGCTACTTGAAAAGCTAAGAAACAAGAGATTGGTGTTTGTGGGCGACTCACTCAACAGGAACCAATGGGTTTCCCTGGTGTGCATGGTGGAGGCCTCTATACCTGATGACAGACTCAAAATGCGTGTCTTCAATGGCTCACTCATTTCCTTCAAGGCATTTGTATGTTTTTTCCTTCATAAATCTACAGGCTACTACAACATTAAATGATTTCCATTAGCTAATTCAAGAAAGCATTATTAATTTTTTATTTTAGGAATACAATGCAACGATAGACTTCTACTGGTCGCCGCTGCTAGTGGAGTCCAACAGTGATGACCCTATCATCCACCGGGTGGAGTACCGGATCATAAGGGCAGACAGAATTGACAAGCATGCCAATGCCTGGAGGGATGCTGACATCATTATCTTCAACTCTTACGTGTGGTGGAGGAAGCATAAGCCTGACATGAGGATGAAGGTCATGTAAGTTCAATTATTTTCCTTCCTATTCATATCTTAGATAAAGAGATGCAATCTCATCTTGAAAGATTGCCAATTTCACATAGTCAAAAAGTGAGTGAACTGATAAAAATACAAACTAAGAAAGTTTTCGAAGGAGGTGAATACCTTGGACATCTTTTAAATGGACAGGTATGGCTCGTTTGAGGATGGTGATGCAAGGTTAGAGGAAGTGGAAATGGTGGATGGTTTTGAGATAGCTCTCAAGAAATTAACTGAATGGCTGGGAGAGAACATTGACAAGAACAGGACTAGAATTTTTTTCGCAGGATCATCGCCTACGCATAACTGGTGAGTTCAATGCATTCACTACTCTTGCATCTTATTCCAATACAAGTAAACAGTGGACCAGTGGTTCAATGCAACCATCTCTACTAAAGATTAGAAGCAGTCCAACACGCATATATGTTTTTCAGGGCTAGCAACTGGGGTGGAGTGGACAGGAACAAATGTCTTAACGAGACAGAACCGGTCTACAAAGTTGGATACAAAGCGGCAGGTACAGATTACAGTATGATGGAGAAGGCTAAGTCGTATTTTGGGACATTGGAGCACAAGGACATACACGTCGAGATACTGAATATCACCGAGTTATCTGAGTACCGTAAGGATGGGCACCCGACGGTGTTCAGGAAACAGTTCGCCCCTCTGACAAAAGAACAGATGACGAACCCAGCCAGCTATGCGGATTGCACGCACTGGTGCCTCCCGGGTGTTCCTGATGTCTGGAACGAATTTTTGTATGGCTACCTCCTGTACAAATGACACACTATGTCAGTCAAAGTGATGTGCAAATGACATACTCCATCTAGGTCAGGCTAGGCTGCTTTGGTGCAAAGAAAAGGCCCGCAATACATAGAGAGAGTTACATGTGAAGAAAGCACTCAAATTAGTTCGTCTCAGATTCAGAACATTTGTTTGAGTATGACAGGTGGAGCAACATAATTCTGAATATTCCACAGAAAAATCTACCATTATACAAAAAAAACTAAGTTAAGTATCAATAATCTACTAGATGTATGATTCTGACACTATTGCCTCACTGAATCTAGGCAAGCAGGACGCAGTTACATCAAGTCGTCACCGCCATTCCTAATTACTTAATCAGTAGCAATCAGAATTCATTCAACGAGGGTTTCTTCAGAAAGAATTCATTTAGATGCTAGGCAGGCAGGCAGCCAACCAAGCAAGAAAAGCACCACGCTTGAGGCCTTGAGCAGTGGAATGTGTGAAGGAGAATTAGAAGCTGAGCGAGTGAGCAGTAAGGCAAGCCTCACCAAGACAGCGTGGGCTCCATTTCGCCGCTGGCTCGCACCCCCACTTATCCTTGCGCCATGCCTGATGGTTCCCTCGCGCATCGCGCTTCTCTTCTCGTGCTGCTGCTGCCCCATCTGGATCGACATTTACTTGGATCGGCGCATCGACGGCATGGTCGAGGAGCTTCGGGAGTACTCGGGGCAGCACGGCGAGGTGCGGGAGGACGGCGCAGGGAGGGCGGCGGTGCGCACGCATTGGGGATCGCCGGCGGCATTGGTTGAGGACCGCTCGCTAGCCGGTGGGCCCTTTTGCTTGAGAAGGGCCGTCGAGAATGGAGATGGAGGCCCATGGGACGGAGGCCCAGTGGGCCTACTCAGGTACATACATAGGCCCACTGTAACGAACATACTCCGTAAGTTGCTTTTCTTATAACCGTCTTGTGTGTTTTTTTTTTTTTTTTGGCAAACATGGCTGATTTGATTTACACTTTTATATGGGGTCGGTGAAAGTAGCAGCCTCCTCTTGAATGTCTTTTCTGTGGTTTCAACGTAACTTCAAAGTCATTTTTTGAACTGAATAACTTCAAAGTCATTGCTTGGACGGAGCTTGGTACCTACCACTAAAATATAGCAGCCAGCCCTTCGTCATCCATGGATCGGATCGGATCTGTGCGCGGATTTGTCTTTTCTTCTTTTGTTCCTTCCTAACTTGCTGCAAGTACGTTTTACTAGGTGGACACTCATTTCTTATGTTCATGCTCATAAGTACATGTACATCGCTCAAAGGTTTGCTTTCCATCCAGACCACCATCCCTGGCTGCGTGACACGTTGAGTGTTGGCCAATCGCCACCGTCCATTCTGCCGGCCAGCCATTGAGCGCCACGTGTCCTACTGTTTTATATTGTTCGCAAATAAAATTGTGACGGCTCACGTATTATCACGGATAATTCGAGCATGATTAATAATACAACTGACAGTGGGCTACATATTTTAGCTACATCATATATAGCTAATCAATAGTCCACTCATATAATTGATACTAACTAAACCAGTAATATTTTGCCTACCTTAGTCTTTCACAAAATTTCTGAAAACTTGTGCATATACTAGCATATGCTAAGCATGGCTAATGATGTAGCCGACAATAGGGTGTATATTTTTATCACAACATATATAACTAATTAATATTCCGCTCATACCATCGATACAGACTAAATCATTAATACTAGGCCCGCTTAGTATTTCACAAAGTTTCTGCAACCTGTGCATAAGCTAACCATATATCCCACTTCACTTCTCTATCTCTTATGCTTAGTATTTCACAAAGTTTTTGCAACCTGTGCATAAGCTAACCATATATCCCACTTCTCTTCTCTATCTCTTATAACTCATCACAAATCTAATGTGACAGCTCTCGCAGCCTGCTTACATCATCGTATTATACTTGCTATATTGCGTCTTCTCACATATGTAGTCAGCCGGTCCGTGCGTGTCCAGAAGAGAGGTTCATGTCTCGCCATAAAATCGAGGACATCACACAAATATCGTGCACGTCATCATTCTTTGCGCAATGTCTCACCTGTCATGTTAGCTCGCCTCTTCTACCCCGTCACTCGAGCCTATACTCGGGTTAGAGGTCACCACTGCACCGGTAGGTGCCACTGTGCCCCTTTACCCAATGCCCTCATGTGAAGGCCACATCCACCGTTTTCGGGGAGGCAAGTTTGTCGGCCCGTACTTCCCTCAGATTCTCACCCTCATTCGTCGTGATACATCACTGTAAGATTTTCTCCGCTACGAGTGCATCTCAGGTTTCTCCCTATCGTCAGCATGACATGTGGTCTCTGCTAGCCGTGCTATTCCATTTCACCGCAGATGGGCCTGCTAGCGTCCACTCAGCCTATTATAGGCCTCAATCACTCCTCAATATTTTTGACCTATTTCGTTCATTGCCTTTTGTGGCCTTCTCGCTGTTGCAGTGGCCTGGATCGATCGACGACACCATCTATGTCACGTCGGGTGGGCCCTCTTGGAGCCTATGTTGCCGCTTCCTCCATTGCTCCTGGCAGCGGGTTCATCCTCGGTTCGACCGACTGTTTTTCGTTCTTTACTTAGGTATAAGCCTGGTCGGTTCCTCTCCTTCCATTTTCCACAAGAAAGAAGGAAGAAACAGGTCGTGTGGCCGCTTGCCTGCTAGCGAACACGCCACTCCACATCCACTGGAATTAACTCTATTGGCTGACCGTTTTGACAGGATAAGATGAGGGAGAGGAGCAATTGTGTTGTGCCCTCCATTTCCAAAATCCAAATTCGCCTAGGAAAGCTAGGAATAGGAAAGTTGTTGTAGCAAACATTTGGCGCATCGTGAGTGGCATTTTAAACTGAAAAGCGGGAGCGAACTATTGGCATCCAATGCTTTTTGAATTGATTCATTCTTATTTGAATGGGCACCGAGACCAGTAATCCATGAATCCAGCTGGCGCAGCGTTAGCGCGCCCCCCTACCTAGTATATACAAGAGAGGAGAAACAAGTTTGAAAACCGACCAGGCGGCTACAACACTCTGCTAGTCAAATAATGAGTGCGAGTAGCTAGGTTGATGCTGTATGACTAGAGACAACAGGATTCTTTGTTGACATGCATAAGCTGTGATGAGTTTGACCAGGCCAGCGCTTTTTTTTTTGTAAAAAGAAAATGCCGACGGCTTGTAATCCGCGTCCAAGGTGAGTAAAGTAGCGTTGAAGTATGTAATTGCACTGCTTATCAAATCATTACACTGGTGGAGAAATATGCTTCATTACCGGCCAGAAACTCTACTTAGCAGCACCGGCTGTGGCAACCGGTATTAAGTGATCGGTACTAAACGCGTCCACCATAAAAAAATAAAAGAAAAATACTAAATGTGCCCGTCGTGAGTCACTGGTCATGAAATTTTTCATGCGTGCACAAGGATTCAAACCTGCGACCGGCCTCGCACGTTGATTTCTTACCATCCCACCTATGTATCAGATGTGATTGAGTAGAAAATGCTTTCCTTTTGAATTAACCGGTGGAGGACCGTTTAGTACCGGGCCATAACACCATCCGGTACTAAATGTCATGCTTTAGTACCGGCTTGATCGGTACTTAAATGGCTGAGTCATTTAGTACCAGGTCATAGCATCACCCAGTACTAACATGTGACATTTAGTACGAGTTGGTGTTATGGCTCCGGAGATTTCCAAAGCTTGAAGCCGGTAATAAAATGGCTCCATGCCATTTTAGTACCGGATTTTTAACAACCGGTGCTAACCCTACGTGTGTAGAGGAAAGGTCTAGTAGTGTCATATATATTTTTTTTGGTTAAGCTTAGGGGTTCATGAGAGAGAGAGCGCGCGCGATTAATTATATATTGGTTGAAATACTTTGAAACTGAGGAATTCCCAAATTGACCATGAGGTTGGAGTACGATTCAAAAAACAAGTGCAACTAGCAAATAGATGTAGATGTATATGACGTAGTATCGTCAAGACGTGTGTGTTGTCGACATGAGCCGCCGCTTGAAAACATGCAAGCAGCAGCAGCCGCAGCTGTTTGGAGATTCACATCCACTTCTTTAGTAAAATAAGTAAAGCAAAATTTGGTTTGAACAGCCTGTATAATTTGTATATTATCACTAAAGTCCAACTCATGCATGCTTTTTTTAAAAGAAAAAAATGTGGTGCACTCTGCACTGGTATCTGTCATGGACTGGACAGACGAGAGAGATGCCCCGGCGCTGCCTGGTTTTGTTTGCTTTCCGCGATGCTCTTTAATTTGCTGCCTCTGGTTTGGCTTGTTTTGATTTCGATTTGATTGCTTCCATTATATTCTATGTACCAAATAATTGTGGTTCAGTATGCGATATCCACAGATTTATGATCGATCGATCGATCGATGCCGCCCTAGCTACCTGCAAATAATTGTGCATACAGCCATGAGCATGCATGTATCATACACATACACCCATCATATAGTAGTCCAAATTATTGCTTATCAATTAGCAACTACCTAGTGAGCGATCACAATCACATGCATGCAAAGCCAGGACATCCTTCTTCTATACATATATAATAGCCTGGATTAGCTAGATTGTCATGCATGTTCGGATCGTATAGCAGGTGCATGGGCAAAACACATCATATGTGCGCAGCGCATGTGTAGAGTAGTGTATATATAGGCCGTCCGTTTGGCTGTTTGGGAGGGAGGGAGGGAGCAGAGAAGAAGAAACAGAGCGCGCCTTGCCAACAACAAGGCGCAGGCAGGCAGGAAGGGAGGGATGCCGCCGCCATTGGCAAGAGGAGGAGGAGGAGGCGATGATGGGGAGGCGTGGCGGCGGTGGGCGGTGCTGGTGTCGACGGTGTGGATCCAGGCGCTCACGGGGACCAACTTCGACTTCTCGGCCTACTCGTCGGCTCTGAAATCGTCGCTGGGCATCTCGCAGGAGGCGCTCAATTGCCTGGCCACCGCCTCCGACCTCGGCAAGGCCTTCGGGTGGTCCTCCGGCCTGGCCCTCCTCTACATGCCGCTGCACGGCGTGCTCATGGTCTCCGCCGCGCTGGGCCTCGCCGCCTACGCCGCCCAGTACTGCTGCCTCCTCTTCCTCAACCCATCATCGGCTGCTGCTGCTTCTTCCTTGGCCATTCCCTACCCTCTGGTACGCATACGCCATGCCGACCAATTCATCGATTATATTTGCAGATTCCGATATTTTCTGAAAGTACCACCAGCTGTTGCGTCCAATTGTCTCGTCTGTAGCAACCTGCAGCTAGCTAGGTGAGGCGGCGTGTCCGCATAATGTTCATGTAGTCCCTCCGACCCGGGAAATTAAATTAGAATCGTCAAATTGAACAAGATAGATAGCAATGGGCATAGATGGCGACTGATGATAGGGAAGGGACAGAGACACAGGCTGAGAGCCAATGCAAGATTTTTTTTCCCTTTTTCTTGGAATCTACTGTACGCTGCAGCAAAGATATTAGAATACGTACGTTTACACCACCCATGCATCAGATGGAATGGATGGTGATACATGCTCAACGGATTTGGATAGAGCTAGAGGGAGGGAGAGAGGAAGCTCACCTCGCCCCATTATTTCCATGGTGGAGCTGAAAGGGAGGAGATACGCACGCCCAGAAAATTCCTGCCCACCACCATTCCTGTTGGACCGCTCGTCCCCACAGTCCTCCTCCACTTGGGTAAAAAGGCCATTATTAGTCTAGTCGGGTAAAATAATTTTAATAAAGACTTACCACAAGAGTTTATAGCTTATGAGATTATACAACTTAAATGCTTACTAATCTGCTACTGACATCACCATCAACCAAGCAACCACTGCATTTCAATGTCATTCTCTCGGCCTCCAATTGTTTGCAACAAACTCAGCTCTGCTTTCCTCCTATCAGTCGCATCCAACCATGCTCTGCTTTGACTAGTAGATGGGCCACCTACACAACGCACCCCTTCCTGCTTCGCAACTAACCTCAACACTGAAACTATATGCCACACACTAAACCGTCATGTTAATTGTTAGGTGTGCCCCAAGCCTTCTCCATCAGCCAAACAGTGACCAGGCATTCCATCAGCATCAGCATCCTGGCCAACTCATTCTGTTGCTTCTCAGACTTTGCTAGACAAATTCATTCCCAGCAAAAACAGCCAACAAATTCATACACAAGCAGCAGAGGGTATTCAAACTAAGACACCCTTCAAGAGTCATACACTTGTAGGTAGGCTCTTGTTCCAAAAATAATAACAACCAGCAGCAGCACAAACCCGGGAACAGGCTCCCCATGCACAACACCTGCAGGACATCACACACGCCTGCGGCATGCCCTTCTCACAGCTTCATCATCCACCTACTCCGCAACTTCTTCCCTTTCTTTTTAATACACGTAGTAGCAACACAGAAAATGGCATGGAGTTCCACAATCCCAAGCACAAGATGCATGAGTCAAACACTTCCCTCAAATTATAAAGCCAAGATGTTGTAGACACAACACAGGTTCAAATGTTAAATTTTCAAGATACCACAACATACGATTTATAGTGAATTTAATTAACTGATCAAATTCTGTTTCATATGTTGTCCTGCAGGTGTTCTTGGTCTGCTTGATAGCAGGGTGCAGTATCTGCTGGTTCAACACCGTCTGCTTTGTTCTCTGCATACGTAGCTTCTCTGCAAGCAACCGCCCCCTGGCCCTCTCCCTCTCAATAAGCTTCAATGGGCTCAGCGCCGCCTTCTACACTCTCTTTGCAAATGCCTTCTCCCCTACATCCCCATCTGTCTACCTCCTCCTCAATGCCGTCCTCCCTCTTGCCGCCTCTATTCTCGCGCTCCCAGCGATACTCCTCTGCCACACGCAAGACAGCAACCTACAGAGCGTGCCCAGGTATGACAGGCGCGTCTTCCTCGGCCTCTACATCCTTGCATTCATCACCGGCATATACCTGGTTGTCTTTGGATCTTTCACCACAACCGGGTCCACTGCATGGGTCATCCTCACAGGCGCCATGGTCCTCCTTGCACTTCCTCTCATCATCCCTGCCTGCTCCAGTTGCTCATATCTGGATACTCATAGCATTGACGACTCTGCATCTCCACTAAACCATGATGACCCACATAAGCCACTCCTAGTCAATAACAATCTTCAGAATGAATCCAATGCCATGACAGAAAAAACAATGGAGCAGCAGTTGCAGCGCACTAGTTGCGGAACAATATTGGACAAGGGCCGCCTGGTGGTGCTCGGTGAAGAACATAGTGCAAAGAGGCTCATTGGGTGTGTCGACTTCTGGCTCTACTACACAGCCTATTTCTGTGGAGCCACTGTTGGCCTGGTATACAGCAACAACTTGGGGCAGATTGCGCAGTCATTGCACCAGCAGTCACAGCTCACCATGCTACTTGCTGTCTACTCATCCTTCTCCTTCTTCGGCCGTCTTCTCTCCGCACTCCCTGACTTCCTTCACAGGTACGTATCTGTTTTGCACTGTATCTCAATTATCATCACATGGCCTCCTAATTAACTGTATATAAAATATGTATATACAGGAAGGTGTCACTTGCTCGGACAGGGTGGCTTGCTGCCGCGCTGGTGCCCATGCCAATGGCCTTTTTCCTTATGTGGAAACAACAAGATGGAAGCACTCTGGTACTAGGAACAGCACTAGTTGGCCTAAGTTCAGGGTTCATCTTCGCTGCAGCAGTGTCAGTAACCTCCGAGCTCTTTGGACCAAATAGCATTGGTGTGAATCACAACATCCTAATAACCAATATCCCACTGGGCTCACTCCTCTATGGCCAGATTTCTGCCCTGGTATATGACGCAAATGGCCAACGGATGCCAGTAACAGATAACCGCACTGGCATTATTGACACCATGATTGTGTGCATGGGGACGAAGTGCTACTCAACCACCTTCTTCGTGTGGGGTTGCATCACATTTCTGGGGTTAGCGTCGAGCGTGGTTCTATTCATAAGAACAAAACCAGCTTATGCTAGTACTGCTGCTAGTCGATCAAGTTGTAAGCACCTCACCAAGTTTCCAGTTAACAGAGAAACTCCTTGATCAGTCCCTTGCTGCTTTGGAAATCACTGTTAGCTTGTACAAAATTTTGATATAGTTTTAGTTGAAATGGGTATATATAGATACATGAATTGAAGAGATCATCTCAAGAGGATAGGGAATTACTAGCTTAGCAGCTGGTATGTAAAGCACAGAACTTGTATATCATTTACTGGGCATTAATAGCAATAAAGTCAGCCCAAGGTTGCATGAAATCAGTTTGGAATGTTTGTTGGTGGTTGAATTGAGGTATGTATTCCCTCTGATTGCAGGCACGTACTGTAAGCATTTTCACCATTTCCAGTTAACATAGAAACTCCTTGATCAGTCTCTTGCTGCTTTGAAATCAATGTTAGCTTGTAAAAAGTTTTGGTATAGTTTTAGCTGAAACGGGTAAGATATAGATACAGGAAATGAAGACCATGTCAAGAGGATAGGGAATCACTAGTTCAGCAGCTGGTATGTAAAGCACAGAACCTGTATATCATTTACGGGGCATTAATACTAACAAAGTCAGCCCAAGCTGGCATGAAATCTGTTCGGAATGTTTGTTGCTGGTTGAATTTTTGGTATATGCAAAATCTTCCATATTTAGTGTTGTTATGTATTCCTTCCGGTACAAAACCCATGCCATTTAGCCGTTTAGGACAACAACATGATCTACAAGATGAAACTTTGGCCAATGAAGTACAAGGTGACATTTCAAAGGAAGACAATTAAATATTTTGAAAAGTACCTCTCATGGTGAATCTAGTAACATTTATCTTGCATTGTTAGTCTATACAACTTTTAGGGCTCCTTTGGTTCACAGGATTTCTAAAGGAAAAACATAGGAAATGCAATCCATTAGAATGGGCACCGTATAGCCCTTTTGTTTGCAGGAAATGACCAAAGGAAAATCACAGGAATTTTTCCTATCGTTCAACTTTCATAGGAAAAACGTAGGAAAGAAACAATCCACTCCGACCTCTCTTTTGTTTTCTGGTTGGCTCACGTAGGATCGAGGTAAATGGCCTGCCATTAGCCACCGATGAAGCATGAGCAAGAATAGAAAATTCAGGGCACCTGCTAGTGAGGAGTGATCCCAAGTATGAAAAAAAAGATGAGCATTGCTGGTGAATATTGCTGATGCATCTTGTCATCTAATGTTACCTGACTTGTGGACCTCGTATGATCTTTTTGCCCTTTTGAATACAGTTGTTGGCTAGCTGTCATCAATTTTTAGAAAGTTCTGATAATTATGAATCTCTTGTTAGGCTGTGCTCAGCTACACCAAGTATACAGTGCACTCTAAGCATTCCTGTGTTTTTGCGGTGGCTTTCCAAATGCCTACTTATGAAAATTTCCTCTGTTTTTTGAACCTCTATTTTTCACATGAATTTCCCTTCCTATTCCTATGCTTTTCCTATTCCTATGTATTTGGATTCCTTCATTCCAAAGGAGCCCTTAATATATTGATGGTAGTAGTACTACTTAATGACTCATCGCAAACTAGAGTTCATAGCAAACAACTTATCTTTCAATCTGTCAGGGTGATACTGTTTACGTTAAATAAGGAGGGCAATGAGTTCTCTAAATAGTAGAAAATGACATAAAGTTTGTAAATTTTTGAAAGGACGACCTAGATGGACCACTCAAGTGAGTTGTAATCGGAAAAGAATTAACTTCAGTAAGCAACTCAAGGAGCACTCGATTATCGTGCAAAGAATTGGAACTCTGTTGTCTTTCTGAACCTATAATTTAGCTATTAATTGCTCATAAACCTGTAAACATTCCTGGAAGCTACCATCCAGCAATTTCAGAGAAGTACAAGAGATTATTTATCTAATGCTAAAAACCACGTTAACTGTACTTCTTTCTAGGGGTTACAACAGGTGGACGTGAAAGCAAATACTGGAGAGGAAAAATAGCTGAAAGAGGCCAAGGTGTCGGAAGTTAAAGCTTAACATCTTGTATGCAACATACAGAACCAGCATTCCATTTACAGGCACTAATATTAAAATGGTGGCCCAAGATAGAATGAAATTAGTTTGGACATTTGTTGCTGGTCAAATAAAGCTGTTTGCAAATTCTTTCTATTTACTGTTTTTATGTAATATACAGTGACTTAAAAGTATGCAGAACTCAAGAGATTGAATCTGACTAGCATTTCAGCTTTCCGCCAAAAATGATAAACAAATAAAATCTTTGTCAAGGATGATAATGACGCAGCAAATAAGGGGTCAAATGAGTTCTTCAAGTAGCACAAACTGACAAGTAAAGTCTTTAAATTTTGCAAGAATGGACTATTATAGCAACAGCAACTAAAAGTGAACTATACTTCAGTGAGCAATCTACAGAGCATTCAGTTACCATACAAAGAAACAGACAATTTTCACCCTTTTTCTAAACCTACAACTTCACTGATATACTGTTAAATAAAATATAACAATTGTTCTGTCAAGAAATTTTTGCTCCCTGACAAAAAAAAGTTTATCGCAGTTGCCTACAGACCTTTATACTTGGCTGGAAGGTAACATCCATCCAGAAATTTCAGAGGTCTAGGAGAAATTATTCATCAAATGCAAACAATTCACACGCATGTTACCTCATTCAAGGGGTCTACAAATGGAGGATGCAAACACTTGACAGGACACGTAACTCAGGACTATTTCTTCTGTTGCTCATCATGCTTGCGCCATGGATTGAGGGCTTCTCTCATAGCTTGGGCCTCTGGACTGCTCTCCCAAGCTCGTTTTTCCGACTCCAAGACAGTTACCTTCTCATCTGTTGCATGTAACCATGCAGAGGAAGAAAAAGGAAATATAAGAGGCCTTCCTATGTAGCAGCGAACAATAGTAAAACCAAATGAAGTTGACAGAATGAATGGTGCTATGTAATCTGAACCAGTAATGCAGCCACCAAAATATCCAAAGTTTAAGATTGTTGTTGGTACGAGGATGCACTGAATCGGCCAGTTTAGATAGCTGTTAGTTATTTGTGGCAATTTGGGAACCTTGGTAACTTCCTGGCGATGTAAACGAGCCCATTGGTTTGGTAATAAACCAACTGCTAGTTATTTGTGGCACTAGGAAGTTTTTCGTTCTGCCTAAAAACTACCAACAGCCAAAATTGGGGACTGGACTGCAGATGGTTGATTCATGAAATTCTGAATTAAAAATCTCTAAAGAAAGTACAAGAGGGAGGGTGGGATGCTGAGGAGAGGGGGAATGAGGGGACCGAGAAGCGTACAGAAGCCGGTGTGGATCATGAAGAGCTCCATGGCGGCGCCTATGGAGGCCCCGACCGCCGCGATCTTCAGGTACCACCCCGCGAACTTCATGATATGATTCGCCGCCCCCAGTGAATCCTCGATGGTTTGAGGGCAGGGGTGGCCAGAGCGAGCTGAAGTGACGGCGAGGCGGCGGCGGCTTTGAGGTCGCCGAGGCCAAGGAGGGAGGAGGGAGGCAGACAAAATCGGGGTCGTGTCCGTTGAAGCCCAATAAAACGGGGGCCCGGCCCACCGGGCCCAAAAGGTAGGCCCGCGTCGCATTCAATCCACTCCCCCACACACAGCACAGTGACCACCACCACACGCTCTCCTCGCGCGCCCACGCCCATGGCGGCCACCTCGCCGGCGACCGCGGCCGCCACCGCCGCCCCTATACGATCCCGAGCCCCATGTACAGGGTTCAATCGCGTCTCCTTGCCCTGCTGCCGCCGTCGCCCCCGCCGCGCTACTCCTTGGTGGGGACCCCCGCGATGCAGCCGCAAAGGGAAGCCGGTCGTCACAGACGTCGTCGAGGAGGAGGCACCACCACCAAGGGGCCCGGAGACTCAGAGGAAGGATAACCAAGATGCGGATTCCGGTGCGCGTCCTGGGGTGTTGGGGCGGCTCCGGCTTGACGGAGTTGCGGCGGACATCATCGGCATCGCCGCGCCCGCCGCGCTCGCGCTCGCCGCCGACCCAATCACGGCGCTCGTCGACACCGCCTTCGTCGGCCATATCGGTAATTCGTAACGTTTACAGGCTACTCCATATAGGCTGCACAAGTTTGAGTTTAGAAAAATACAGGAGATTTTACAACTGCTTTGAGGGGGATCAATCACTTGATGTGCATGGATTTTGTCAGGCTCGGCTCAACTTGCGGCTGTTGGTGCATCTGCTTCCGTCTTCAATTTGGTGTCCAAGCTGTTCAATGTGCCATTGCTTAATGTCACCACGTCTTTTGTTGCTGAGCAGCAGGCAGTCAATGACAATAGTTCTAGTAACACAGGACAAAGTAAGCAAAACAAGAGAAAACCCAACCCTGTCCTTCTCTTTATACTAATTACTGTTTAGTTCTCGCCTAGGAGAGGCACCACAAAAGAAGGCAAGCCAGCAAAGGAAGGTTCTTCCTGCGGTTTCAACATCCTTGGCTCTAGCTGCTGGCATTGGATTGTTGGAGATGATGGCGCTGATTGTTGGATCTGGGACACTGATGAACATCATTGGTATACCCGTCGTACGTAAGACTAATTGACTAGCATACTCAGATTCATAGGATCTATTTCTTCTCTGTAACTTGATGTCAGCATTGGGTGTTCTTTAGGGTGTTTCATATGTGTTCTTTTGGTCTGAACCATCCTTTTGTCTGTGCCACTCCAGTGTCTAGGATATTTTAGGTGCCACTTTTGAAGCTTATTTGTGGAGTCATTATTCCTAATTTGTACATGAATCTCTTGAACTGCTTTCTTGGGCTTTCTATTCACATGCACTAAGAAAATTGCCTTTTCATCACCCTGGAAACAGTGGACATTTTACAATGTGTGTAAGCTAATTATGCCACTCGGATATAGTGTGATCGAAACGTTGGTTATATCAGCATCCTATTTCTTTCTACTATTAGGTAGTGGATGATAGGCAACATTACATCCTAAACACAGTTTCTGAAAATAAGTTGTTTTGTTTACTGTCTACACAGGATTCGCCAATGCGAGCACCAGCAGAACAATTTCTTACTTTGAGGGCATATGGTGCTCCACCAATTATAGTGGCACTTGCAGCTCAGGGCGCATTTCGTGGATTCCTGGATACGAAGACACCATTGTATGCTGTGGGTAAGTGTATGCCAGATCACTTTGAAAAATTATGCAACTAACAATCGTTTTGTCCATATGGAATTTCTTGGACCTTGGTATTTAAAAGCATGGTTTTTGTTGTAACAATTTCTTTCATATTTAAGATGCTCTATGTAATTGATTTAAACTGCTTCAGCAAGGAACTAATGTCACTATGCATACAGGTGCTGGTAACCTATTAAATGCGATACTGGATGCTGTACTTATTTTCCCACTTGGTCTAGGAGTAAGCGGTGCGGCCTTGGCCACAGTGTCCTCTGAGTATGTTGGTGCCATCATGATACTTATAGCAATGAAACTAGCTTCCCTCATTTGGCTCATTTGGAGTATCTTTGTTCCCTCCTATTATCATCTATACTGATGTAATTATAAGCCTCTAAACTGTTTGGATCAATTGTCTACATGTATTCAGGTACTTGACAGCGTTCGTCCTCCTTTGGAAGCTGAATAACGAAGTAGACCTGTTTTCATGGAATATCATTGGAGATGGAGTAATCCGTTACCTGAAATCTGGTTGGTCATTATCCCTCATGCTCATATCTGAGGATGTTACATGCCATGATTTTGCTTTATTGTAAGCAAGCACTGATTCAAACAGACAGAAAACTACCCATGAGTCATTTCTGCTTGATAGTTGTTGTACGGACAGAAATTACCCATGAGTCATTTCTGTTTGATAGTTGTTGTATTAAGCACCGTGTGGTACATCTTAGTTCAATAGACCTTTATGACAACCACTTGAACTTGAATGATTTTCAGGTGGCCTGCTAATTGGCAGAACAATTGCAGTACTCCTGACACTGACACTATCTACGTCCCTGGCTGCAAGGGAAGGCCCTGTTCCAATGGCTGGCTATGAGATATGCTTGCAAATATGGTTAACAATTTCTCTGCTGAATGATGCTCTAGCCCTTGCTGGTCAGGTGTGCAAAATTATTGTAGTGGATCTTTCATCAAATCTCTTACCTGTGTATTTGCTTATGAGGTATCCCTAATTTGTGCAGGCTCTACTTGCTAGCGAATATGCGAAAGGGAACTACAAGCAAGCCCGCGTAGTTTTATACAGAATCCTGCAGGTTAAGTCATTTCTTGAGAAAGTTCAGAAACGACAGCATGTTTCTCCTTCCCCTTAAGTAGCTGATAGTGTTCCTTATGTGGTGTAGGTTGGAGGTGTGACCGGTGTTGCTCTTGCTGCTACCTTATTCATTGGTTTGGATCTTTGTCCTTGCTGTTTACAGATGATCCTGCAGTTTTGGATGTTGCCCAGTCTGGAGTTTGGGTACTGATAATTTTAAGAAATTGATGCTTAGTTTCTCGAGTGCGCGCACAGTGATTTTTTTATTAACGCTGTGAATGTTGGGTTGCTGCAGTTTGTCACTATTTCTCAGCCGGTAAATGCTGTTGCATTTGTGGCCGATGGGCTCTACTATGGTGTTTCTGACTTTGCCTATGCTGCATACTCTATGGTCTTGATTTACTCCTACTCTCCCTATCACTCCTAAGCTATCATGTCATTAGTTAGGACTTAGCAGAGCTTTGTCTTGCTAACCATATAGAACCTTGGTTGTTTCAGATTTTTGCAGGGGCCGTTTCATCAGTATTCCTACTTATTGCTGCTCCTAAATTTGGTCTCGGTGGCATCTGGGCTGGTCTTACTGTATTTATGAGTTTGCGAGCAATTGCTTGTTTCTGGAGGTAGCAATGTTGTAGCAGTCTCACAGCTAGGAATTTCTTTTCTTTTTTCAAGGAACCAAGTTTTCAAATGGGGAAAAGGAAACAGTTTTCTTTTACTGGAATAGAAGCAGCATCAGCTGACTTAACAGGTATTTTCTGGTTTTCAGGTTCGGGAGCAAAGGTGGACCTTGGGAAATTATCTGGTCAGAGAGCGAGTGAAGCACAGATATGATATGACCTTGTATATTCAATTGATCTCGCCACTGGCAACGTTAAGGGGAACAGTAGCCGGAAAAGCACATGGCCCTCGGTAACACTAACAGGAGAGCTGTGTGACAGTTAACAAGGTAGCTGATGCAGCTCTGCGGAAATATGTACAGCAAAGCTAGCTGTAGGAGGCTTTACAGCTTTCAAGTGTCTACCATGTACAGGAAAGCTGTGTTCCATTAGAAGGCCCTCCCAGTAAATTTCTTATCTGGAAATCCTGCATGTAAATGAATATTTGTCTTACATTCTGGGATCTGCAGCAGACTGTGGTAAATATTTTTGCCATTTGTGTAACTCGGTGATTGTCTGAAATGGAATAATACGATCTTCCTGTTTTGAACCCGAATTTGTGAATATTGCAATGTTGAATTGTTGATGGCTTTCTTCTTCTTTGTGGAATATTCTCTTTTGTGGGAAGAGACAGAGAGAGGATTCCTACGGAGTAGAAACCAATGGAGGCCCATGATGGACACGGAAGACTGGAGGGCCCAGACTCCCCAATTTCAGCCCAGGTCGAGGAGCGCCGTCACCAAGCAGCAAGTAGCAGGAGGAATCAGGATAGCAGAGCAGAGGCGGAGAAGGCGGCTGGCCGGAGAAGCCACCAAGAGGCGGAGGAAGACGAAGCGAGACGGTCCGAGGATGCCGTGCCTCAACGTGTCCACCAACGTCAACCTGGAGGGGGTCGACACCTCCGCCGTCCTCGCCGAAGCCTCCAAGTCCGTCGCCAACATCATCGGCAAGCCAGAGGCCGTAAGCCTCGCCTCTCCCTTGCTTTCCCCTCTCTGACCCTCTCGTTCCGTTGCCTGTCTGTTCTTGGAGGGACGTCTCTCCTCTATTCTTGCATCTGTTTGGTTGGTGGAGATTATGCTTGCTTACATTTTGTAATCGGCACCTGCTACCTGTTTTTAGGGTTTTGAGCAGGATGTGCATCAGTGCACGACGCGGCCTGTTAGGCTATCAATCAATTAATCGTGTTTACTGATGATAGTAGTTTAAAGAGAAATCGTGTGAATCAGCAAATTCCCCAATATTCCCCTTTGATAAATAATACTACAGTGGGGGGTTTGACCTCTAGGCTATGCTTTTATTCATCTTAAGGGGATATTATCTAGGTTTATTATGGACACCCCGATGTTGATTCTCACTGAAGTCACTCGAAAACTTTGATAATACTAACATGACATAACCTACAACTCCTAGAATTGGACTCCAACCTCTGCATATCATGGCCATTCTTAAATCGGATATAAATTGGACCGGTAATTTTGACAGTTTTGGCTTTGAGGGAGAACAATAGATAGCAGGTTCTATCTATGACTGATACACTGACCATTGTGGTCACTCAGTAAAATAGATGTCATACAACTCTCCTTGCAAATCTGACTATGAAAGAAACTTGATATCAAGCCTCTGAGAACACGTGTATTTACAATAAACTAACTGATGAAAGTCTATATGTTCACAGTTTTCCTGGACCAGATTTCTAGCAACCAGCAAAGTAGCAACCCCTATTGTGCCATTCTTCAGCACTAATCTCAAGTGCTGTTAAATTTGTGACCATGGCTGCACATGCTCTTCCTTTATGTTATCCCTAACACTGCAACCATCAATTTACAAAGATGAAATTTGAAAGTTCATGTTTATCAGTCACTTCATGTTAGTGTGCGTCAGGCAGCTGCTTTGCTATATTGTCACTGCCCAAATTTCCACGCTCCAGTGACCTGACTGTAATAGAGGTTAGCTCCTTTCATGATGTTTTAGCCATATGTTCCAGTTAGTGTTAGTCAGGAAAATGAAATCTGAATGCTTCAGATTCAAAACATGTCCACGCTAGTCTAATTCTCATTCTTTAGATTCCTGGTGGGTGACCTGTGGTGTTAGGCTCAAAATGCTGAAATATAGATTTTTTTATTGTTTTTATGTGCTTGATTTATATAGTCAAATCCATTTCTCTTGGGTACTACCATCTTGAGGAATTAACTGGAATGCTTGTCCTCCTACAGTACGTGTTGGTTGTTCTCAAGGGTTCAGTGCCTATGGCATTTGGAGGTACCCAGGAGCCTGCAGCTTATGGTGAGCTGGTTTCCATTGGAGGTCTGAACCCTGATGTCAACAAGAAGCTGAGTGCTGGCATTGCTTCTATTCTGGAATCGAAGCTGTCCATTCCCAAGTCCCGCTTCTACCTCAAGTTCCACGATTCAAAGGCGAGCAGCCACCATTTCTTGTTGACTCGACATATTATTCATCGGTTCTTGTAACCATCGCCAAGTTCTCATTTCAATGTTGTTGTTTGTTAGGCTCATCCTGCACAAGAACATGCTCAATGTTTGCATGCTTTGCATCAAGAATAGATCATGTAAATAACCAGTCTGCTGTTTCATGCCATCTTCCTAGTTTTGCATCAGTTCCCTTTCTGCTTGCTTATGTAGATGGTGTAAGAACGTCTTTATTGTTCAGTGATATCTTAACATGATGCTAATTGTGTGTATTATGTGATGATGCAGCGCTCAGACTTTGGTTGGAATGGCTCCACCTTCTAGATTCGAGGTCCGTGGGCGTGGCTCCAGTGAAGGAAATCGGTGTTGCCTAATGTCATATCCATTGCATGATGGTGTAATAAGGATAATGTTGTAAGATACTACTATCAGTTCATTTGTGCTGAACTGAGAAGTGAAAAATGTGATGTGGAACTGGGGTACAGACTTTGTTTCCATGCAACCTAGCATACTTGTGCTGTGTTGGCTTCTATCTGTTGTCTAAAAGTGAAGTTTCCAAGCGTACTCTTTTCTGTTGTGATTTGCTTGCTTTGTACAGCATATATACTGTTGGGTGAAAAGGAAAAGGAACATCAAGCGATAATGCAAGGGGTGGGAGGTTTGGTCCTCAAGTGTGGTGGAAGAAACAAGTTTGCTGTTGTAGGCAGTGATGTTTGACCTACCCTGTGCGTTGGTGCCTAACCGAGAGCTCCTCTGCTGCCCTGCCCAACCCTTTGTTTCTTGTTGTTGAATGTCTTCCTTGACACCACATCACGTTGCGTCTCTACCAAACCTTGCAGCAACGCTTTGCTGCTTTTGTTAGCAACCCATATGATATTGCATTTCCTTTTACAAGGGAAATCGTGTACATATTTGTTCGTCTTTTGAAACTCTGAACTTATAGAAATATAAGCCAAAGAAATTTGCACAATTCTTTTTTTCTTCAAATTATTAGCCGGTCACCGTTTGGAACGGATGTAGAAAAGGGCCACGTCTTGTTTGTGGCCAGAAAAATAAATCAAAGGGGCACATTTTGTTTTGTGTAGCAGAAAAATAAACGTGCACTGACTGTAGTGACGCGTTGACCGGTGTGTCGGTGCGGTGTGCCCATCATATCTCTCCCTTTTTTTTTCTATGGGGAGATCGTTCGCGCCCATCTCACTTCCCGTCGTCCCTCTCAGCCGAGCCAGATCCGCCAATCCTGGCCGCAGCCCGCAGGCAGAGAGATCGCCACCACCACCGAATCCACCATGGCCGCGGCCGCCCCTCCGCTCCTCCCCACCACCGTTGTCCCGGCGGCAACGCCATCCCCCACCCCCATCCCGACCTCCGCCGACGACGCCAACCCGGCCGCGGCGCGCGCCTTCCTTTCCCGCCTCCTCGAGTCCGCCAAGCGCGCGCTCTCGGGGGCCCGCCCCTGGTCCGAGCTCGCCGACCGCTCCGCGCTCTCCCGCCCTGACACCGTCGCCGACGCCACCTCCCGCCTTCCGCAAGAACCTCGCCTACTTCCGCGTCAACTACGCCGCCGTCGTCGCGCTCTCCCTCGCCGCCGCGCTCCTCGCCCACCCCTTCTCCCTCGCCGCGCTCCTCGCCCTCCTCGCCGCCTGGTGCCTCCTCTACATCCTCCGCCCCGCCGACGCGCCGCCGCTCGCCGCCTTCGGCCGCACCTTCTCCGACAGGGAGGTGCTGGGAGGCCTCATCGCCTCCTCCGCATTCGTCGTCTTCCTCACCTCCGTCGGGTCGCTCATCTTCTCCGCGCTCGCGCTCGGAGCCGCCGTCGTATGCGCGCACGGCGCCTTCCGCGTGCCGGAGGACCTCTTCCTCGACGAGCCCGCAGACCAGGCTGCCGGCAACCCGCTGCTCAACTTCATCGCCGGCGCCACAGGAGGACGCGTCTGAAATTCTGAGTTGATTATCGATGCCACATCTCGCACGCAATTCTCAAGGTCATGTGCTCCTCTGTCTGTCTAATCCATTCATTCCTCCATATACATGTACTGTACTATGATGAGATTATTGTTACTACAACACCATACTAGTATGGATACCAAACAACACGCAAAGAAGAATCCGGAAGGTTTTGCATTTTGGTCTATAATGAGCAAATCGATTTATCCATGTCTCAATTATATGTGTATCCTTGTGATTTATGGTCATATTCTCAAGATGCTCTGTGGTTTGTTTTTGCGTTTTACATGTTGATGCAGTAGCTCCTTGTCCCTGTAGTAGGGCTGAATTGAGCCAATCGCTTTTAGCTGCTGCATGCCAAATTCAACATCCCATTGAATAAGCAGAGTAAATTACACATGCCAATATTCGACTATTATGAATTGTTGATCACCTTTGCAAATGCAGTGCTAGGATAGGGATATAATATGACTTAGACCTGCCAATTGGCAACCGTTGTGCTCGCCATTGTAAGATTAAATGTAGCCTACCTCTATTACTAGGAAAAATTATGGTGTGTTGGACTACTTGTATTATTAACCACTGGTGTGGCATGCTGTCGATCCAGCTAAATTAAGCACCAAATTTAGAGTTGAATCAGAGGATAAGCTGTGCTTGTGAGACATTGATACATGATCGATGCAGCTAATTTAACTTGTAAACGTTGCCATAACATGAAACCATTTGAATGCTACTTGCAGCTAAGAAAAGAAAACACATTGTTTGTTTGACCGACAAATAAAGCATCTACCTCCACCACAATATATATAGCCTATTCCATGAAACAAATTCAATCTATCACCTTAATAATTAGGTTGAAAAATATATATAATGAGCCCATTATCGATCTCACCAGGAGTAGCAAAATCGGTAGACCTCCTGCTAGGTAGGTGGCACAATCCAGAAAGGTTGACGGCCATGAAGAGCATCTATGATGCTCTGAGGGGGGGCCCAGATATCCTCTAGGGTGTCCAATCCTAAGTCATGAGTGCACAAGTAATAAGAAGCATCATCATCACTTTTGCGATGGTCGAACAAGTATATGTGGCTTCCTGGCTTGCTACGCAGGAGGCTGCTATTCTTGAATAACCACGGTCCAAGAAAACCACGGCATCTCCAATGTCACGCACCCTATGCCAAGCGTGCGTGGAGAAATCCATCTTATACGCATGGATGGCGACAAGAAAATCTATTCCTATATATTAAAGCTCCAAGAATGGGAGCAATCCTAGGCTAGGTGCTACTATTCATGGGTCCCACGGGACCCACCATGCGTGGGACCCACGTGACACGCGTGTGGGGGCCCACATGACCCGCATATGTGGGACCTGCATACCCGTACGTGGGACCCACGGACCACTATATGTGGGGCCCACCATATTTTATTTTTTTTGCAAAAGACTTACAATTTTTGAAAAATATTATATCGTGCTTAAAGAACCAATAACATAAATGCCTAATAATTATCAAATTCTCAATCACGAAAATTATTGTATGGCACTCAGACTCAAATAACCAATGATGTAAGGTATAACTATTTTGGGATGAATTTATAACTATTTTGGGATGAATTTATATTCTAACACTGATCAATTAAATTTTTAATTATTTTAATTGATTTCTTGATTTAATAATCAATACAATGTTACTACTAACACAATACAAGCAATATATGTTATTTTATTAATATTTCAGAACATAAAAAAAATTTATAGTTAGCGCGCATAGCGCGCTAATCTGACTAGTTACTCTTACTCCTTGAGTCCCAGTCGTAGCGCGTTTATATGAGAAAGAGATGGTTGTCAGGATGACACAACAAACAACTACCCTCTGGATTTTCTAAATTCCATCACACCGGATGGTTTGCCTCCTCATGAACTCAAAATAAAGAAGAATTATCCGGTTATTCTTCTTAGAAACCTTGACCCTCACCATGGACTCTGTAATGGAACATGTTTGGTGGTTAGAGGTTTTGGGGATAAGATTGATGCAGAGATCGTCAGTGGTCAGCATGCCGGCACTAGGGTGCTCATTCCGAGGATACACCTCTGTCCCCTTCTGAAGATATGGATCACACTTCCTTTCAAGTTCAAGCGGAAGCAATTCCTTATCAGGCTACGCTTTGCTATGACTATCAACGAATCACAGGGACAGACCATACCTAATGTAGGTATATACCTGCCTGAACCTGTCTTTTCCCATGGGCAATTATATGTTGCACTCTCAAGGGGTGTTTCCAGGAAGTCTACGTGGGTTTTGGCTATGCCCAATCTTAATGCTGATCTCTCAGGGAAGAGAACCAAGAACATTGTGTACAGGGACGTGTTGGAAGCGTAGTTTGATGGATTCGTATCTGTGCATCTTTCTTGTTTCATGATATACTTACAATTCGGTGTTACAGGTAGTCAATAGACAATTTATATATTTATTTATACAATTGATTGTCTGTTAGTGCTACCTATGATTGACAAATTCAATTAATATTGTGATTATAATATATATGTAGAGTGGCTGGATGATGCTTCCTTGTTCATCTACAATTTTTTTGATAATTGTCGTAGATTCCGGCTGCATTCTTCTATATGGACGGATGATTCCCTGATTCGACATTGTTCCTGATCCCCTTAGATTAGTTTAATGATACGATATATTGTATAAGCGCTGGATGACGAAGTTGTGAGCATTGCCGGCTGCGGGAGCAGAGGAGAAGTCGATGACGCCGATGCTTGGATGACACGTAGTGGATGACGTGTGGCAGTAGCAGATGTCGGGCGCAAGGGCGGCGCGTATGCGCTCACCGCAGAGCCGGACGGCCGCCGTCCAGCGTACGCCGCACCCGCGACGCGTGGAAGGAAGTCCGTACCCGATCAGGTATGTAGGCCAAGTTCGTACCCGATCAGGTATGTGGGCCAGCCTGTTGTTTGTAGAAGAGTTCGTTCCTTCTAGTTTCTTTTTTGCGTTCTGTTCTTTTTTTTCCTTTTGGCTTTCTTCGGTTCCTTTGAGGTATGGTGTAGTCTTAGCTTTTTTTCCTTTTCTTTCATCTATCTTATTTCTTTTTTATTTTTCATTTTATTTTATTCTTTTTGTCTAATGACTATGCTTCTCTTTTTCATCTTTTTTTAATCTTATAAAGTGCATGTCAGTGTTTCACGTGTGTTTCTTTTGCGCTGTAAGTATGTTGTAGTCTTAATTTTCATTTCTTTTTTCATCTATCTTATTTTTTTTTCTCTTTTCCATTTTTTATTTTATTTTTTTATCTAATGATTGTGCTTCTCTTTTTCATCTTTTTCATATCTTATAGCTCATATAAGTACATGTCAGTGTTTCACGTGCGGCTTTGATTGTCTCTATAGTATTCATTAAATTCTTCAAGGGACCCTTTTCATATTCTTTTGTATATAATTGTTTGTTCCTCAAGTTTGGATATTTTGTTCTCGGTGTATAAATATTTGTTCCTTTTATATTGTTCCACCTTAATTTTTTTACGTATTCTCTCCCATAGTGTGGCTTCTTTATTTGAAGATAATTCTAATATAATTTCATGAGACGTCATTTGTTCTCAAAGTTATATACAGTGTTCCAGGCGTACAATATTTTGTTCTTCCTGTATATATTTTTGTTCCAATAATTTGTCATAATACACTTGTTCTACATGTATATATTTTTTTTCCATACGTATACATTTTTGTTCCCCGTGATTAATATTTTGTTTCACGTTTTTGTTCCATGATTTGTTCCGCTTTTCATAATATATGTTCTTTTTATATGATATTTTTGTTCCATAAGATTAGATGTTTTGTTTTGGTGGCTAAAATCAGATTAATTATTTTTAATGTTTAATTTTTTAATCTTAAACATAGTCAAGTGTGGTCTAGTTTTGAAGCTCTCGTCGTAAGAAATATAACAGTGCAATCGAAATTTGATTTGGATCTTCGGTTTGTGAAATACGAATTGTTTTTTTCAAAATCTCTCCTCGTGGGACCCGTGATGGCAACAGGTGAGTTGTGCGTGGTGTGTGCGGGTAAGGGTGTGCGGCGACCGACGGGGGGCCGCGTCTGCGGGCCCAGTCGCGCCCCAAGGGCGGGGCGGTGCAGGAGCAGGACGAGGCAGCCAGGATAATTAGCGGGGTCCCTGTGGGAGAGGAAGCAGTTGGAGTCCCTGACGGCGCTGCGGTGCTCCTGGAATTGGAAGTCGGGACCCACAGAGCTTGGTTCCACATGGCAGCGACCCAACAGCAGAGGGACCAACTGCAGAGGATCTCGTTCGCCCTGCGGGGTGCTGAAATAATCCCACCACCACATGGGCCGGCGCTTTGTTGGGCCTCAAAGGCGGGCCTGCGGGCCAGTCCAAACAAAAACAACAAACCTGAAGAACGGGGCCCGCCACCGGTCCTGGGCCGTTGGATGGAACTAGCCGTTAGAAAACGGGAAGGAATAATTAAGCCGCGTGGCCTGGTCCTCGTGACCAGGGCCCTTTTGTGGTCTGCTGCTACTAGCCGTTGCTCTGCCCCCCATTCGTCTCTTGTCATCAGCATCCACTGCAAGCAGCAGGGCAGGGGAGAGGCAGCAGCAATCTCTACTGCTCTTCTTCCTCCTCCTTGATCGAACAAGCAAACAAACGCTTGCAAGATTTCCCCTTCACCTTGATCTCAGTCCAAAGGCATCAACGCCCAACACCACAATGCTGCTGCCGCGGCCACGGAGGCCCACGCGCCTCCCCTTCCTCCTCCGCTGCTGCGCCGCCGTGCTGCTGCTCCTCCTGCTCGCTCCGCCGCCTGCCGCCGCCGCTCAAGGACACCGCCACCACCCGTCCGGCGACGGCGTCGTCATCTCGGAGGCGGACTACGAGGGCCTGCAGGCCATCCGCCACGACCTCTCCGACCCCTACGGCTTTTTGCGCTCCTGGAACGGCTCGGGCCTCACCGCCTGCTCCGGCGAATGGCTCGGCGTCAAGTGCGTGCTGGGCAGCGTGGTGGCCATCACGCTCCCGTGGCGGGGCCTCTCCGGCACGCTCTCCCAGCGCGGCCTCGGCCAGCTCACCCGCCTCCGCAGGCTCAGCCTCCACGACAACGCCATCTCCGGCCCAGTCCCCGCGTCGCTGGGGTTCCTCCCCGAACTCCGCGGCCTCTACCTCTTCAACAACCGCTTCTCCGGCGGCGTACCAGCATCCATCGGCGGCTGCGTCTCCTTGCAAGCATTCGACGCCAGCAGCAACCGCCTCACGGGGCCCATCCCGCCCGCCGTCGCAAACTCCACCAAGCTCATCCGCCTCAACCTCAGCCGCAACGCGCTTTCTTCAGAGATCCCCGCCGAGGTCGCCGCCTCCGCCTCGCTCCTCTACCTCGACCTCTCCTACAACAACCTCTCCGGCCCAATCCCCGACGCATTCGCTGGGGCCGACACCAAATCACCCTCCAACCTCCCCAAAAGGGACTCCATCACCGGCAGATACCAGCTCGTCTTCCTCAGCCTCGCCCACAACGCCCTCGACGGACCCATCCCGGAGTCACTCGCCAAGCTCACCAACCTGCAGCACCTCGACCTGTCCGCCAACCACCTCGACGGCGCCATCCCTGCAACACTCGACAACCTCACCGCCACGCTCCAGTCCTTCAACGTCTCCTACAACAATCTCTCCGGCGCCGCGCCGCCCTCCCTCGCCAACAAGTTCGGGGAGCCCGCCTTCACCGGCAACATCCTCCTCTGCGGCTACTCTGCTTCCACGCCCTGCCCGGCCTCCCCGTCCCCCGCGCCCTCCTCACCAGCGCAGCAGGACGAGCACCACGGAGGCCGCCGCAGGTTCAGCACCAAGGAGCTCATCCTCATCATCGCCGGGATCGTCGTCGGAGTCCTCATCCTGCTGATCCTCTGCTGCCTCCTGCTCTGCTTCCTCACAAGGAAGAGGTCCTCTTCCAGCAGCGCAGCAGGAACAAGGAGCGGCAAGCAGGCAGCGCCCAAGGAGGCCGCCGGTGCCGCGGCGGCCGGGCGCGGCGAGAAGCCGGGCTCCGGCGCGGCGGAGGTCGAGTCCGGCGGCGACGTGGGCGGCAAGCTCGTGCACTTCGACGGGCCGCTCGCCTTCACGGCCGACGACCTGCTCTGCGCCACCGCCGAGATCATGGGCAAGAGCACCTACGGCACCGTCTACAAGGCCACGCTCGAGGACGGCAGCCTGGTGGCTGTGAAGCGCCTCAGGGAGAAGATCACCAAGGGCCACAAGGACTTCGAGGCCGAGGCGGCGGTGCTGGGGAGGATCCGGCACCCCAACCTGCTGGCGCTCAGGGCATACTACCTGGGACCAAAGGGGGAGAAGCTGCTCGTCTTCGATTACATGCCCAAGGGCAGCCTCTCATCATTCCTGCACGGTCAGACCTCTTTTCCCTCTGCTCTGCTATGTTCTTCTCTTTTGTTCTATCTGTTCGGCATTACTACAAGTTTCTGAATTCTTATATATGGTTGAGAA
The DNA here is from genome assembly GCA_015476505.1 of Urochloa ruziziensis. Taxonomy (NCBI): domain Eukaryota; kingdom Viridiplantae; phylum Streptophyta; class Magnoliopsida; order Poales; family Poaceae; genus Urochloa; species Urochloa ruziziensis. Next base: position 27,638,910 of record CM027121.1, on the reverse strand, counting down.
ATCCTAGTTCATACAAATTATTTCAGCTACTGCTAAACGAATTCATATGAGAAATGCTAGGAACTCACTCAATTGACAGGGAATTCTGCTAAGTATTAGTGCGTTGACATGTATGTGACCTCTTGTAGCTTGTTAACTGAGAGTAGTATGTTTCAGCAAAGGCATGGTCTGAACTTTGAACATTTACATATTCAGACGAGGCAAAGATTTCAAATTACAGTTGCAAACTTTGCATTGCAGCTGCTTTTGATTAACATACAAGAGTGGACTCTGTTTAGACAGTCAGAGCATCTCATGTTCATTACCAATGCAGAAAAGTTCAGTAGCATTAATCATGATAGGATGTGACAGTGAAAACAAACTAGCACCTTGTGCAAGTTTTGGCGGAACAAACCATGAATTAGGATGTGCTGTCCAAATAAAGGACTGGAATTTGTTGTCTCAACTGTGCTACATAATCACCATTTTCCAGTGTTCATTACCTTCACTGAAACTCTGAAGATACTCTGACACAGAATTGGGCCTAACAATTGAAATTGAGTTTAACAGTTGATGAACTTAGATATTGTTCAGTCTACTTTATCAGGATCCATCAACTTTGTTTTATGATATGTCTTGATACGTTTTCTGCCTGCTAGACACATTCCTTCCATCTCTTACTGAAACTCTGTACTTTTTGACACTTTCTGAAACTGTAACTCTGAGGCCCTGTTTAGATTCAGAAAAAACGTCCCCTTTTTACGAAAAGTTATCCACTTAGAGAACCGTGTCAGTTCATTTCTATCTCTATGCACGCTTCCATAATACTTTTCCATACTTTTCATCCATTTTTCTCGATCTAAACACACCTTGAGCTTTGTGCACTGACATTTAGTACGTTTCCTGCTGAATGAATGGAATGCAGCTCGCGCGCCAAACACGCCGGTGGACTGGGCGACCCGGATGACAATCGCCAAGGGCACAGCCCGCGGCCTGGCCTACCTCCACGACGACATGAGCATCGTCCACGGCAACCTGACTGCCAGCAACGTCCTCCTCGACGAGCAATGCAACCCCAAGATCTCCGACTTCGGGCTGTCCCGTCTCATGACGACCGCGGCCAACTCGAACGTGCTGGCAGCGGCGGGCGCCCTGGGTTACCGCGCGCCGGAGCTGTCGAAGCTGAAGAAGGCGAACGCGAAGACGGACGTGTACAGCCTGGGCGTGATCATCCTGGAGCTGCTGACGGGCAAGTCCCCCGCCGAGAGCACCAACGGCATGGACCTGCCGCAGTGGGTCGCCTCCATCGTCAAGGAGGAGTGGACCAGCGAGGTGTTCGACCTCGAGCTCATGCGTGACGCTGCCGCGGGGCCTGTCGGCGACGAGCTGATGGACACGCTGAAGCTGGCGCTGCACTGCGTGGACCCGGCGCCCTCTGTAAGGCCCGAGGCCCGTGAGGTGATGAAGCAGCTGGAACAGATCAGGCCGGGGTCCGAAGGCGGCGCCGGGCCGAGCGAGGAAGGCGGCGGCGCGCATGTGCCGGCGGCTTCTGCAGGAGACGATGAGTAGCCAGCAGCAGCCCCACGAGGCGCAGCAACCGGCAAGAATTGCGTGAAGAAAATCAGTGGGTGGTTTAGCTAGAAAAGAGATGCTATCTAGGAATTCTTTCATTCGTTTGATCGCGAAGTATTACTTCTACTTCTACCACCAGGGGATCGGATCACCCCTTCATTTCTGGCGTTTATTACTAGGTAATTTTCAGTCTGTATAGGCAAATATTATTTGCACTCACTAGAATCAATGGCTGTATGTAGCAGCCTAGGAACAAGGATGGAAAAGAGAAGAAAACACCACTAGTATGATAATGCAATTTTTTTATTCATTTGCTATACTGTCCTTTGTTCATGCTATACAACAGTGGGCAGTGGCCGTGTTCCAGTTACAGGTCACAGCAGGTTACAATTCAAAGTGATCCATATACTAAGCACACTGCTGTAAATGTAATGTAATGGATGCTGGTGCAGCACTTTGGGTGCCAAAAACAGAAAATGTAAGTATTACTTCTACTTCTACCACTGGGGGATCGGATCGCCCCTTCATTTCTGGCGTTTATTACTAGGTAGTATTTTTTAATTCGTATGTATAGGCAAATATTATTTGCACTCGCACTACAATCAATGGCTGTATGTAGTATCAGCCTAGGAACAAGGATGGAAAAGAGAAGAAATAATGCATACTTTATTTATATTTGATTTACTTGTCCATCATGAGAATGGTGTGATGATCATGAATAACTGAATTTGTCATGCTGCCCAACAGTGGATGTATTCTAATTACAGTAGTACCGAGTTCAAAGTGATCCCTATACTTAGGACAGTGCCTGTAAACGTAATGTTATTGATCCCAGAAATAGCATGCTAACTTAGGCCGTGTGTTAGTTCCGCGGTGAAAAGATTTTGGAAGGGAATCTTTTCACATTTGAAGTATTAAACATAGACTAATTAAAAAACTAATTGCAGAATACGTTTGGAATTCGCGAGACGAACCTAATGAACCTAATTAATCTGTCATTAGCACATGTGTACTGTAGCATTACTGTAGCAATTTAGTGTCTAATCACGTCCTAATTCGACTCATTGGATTCGTCTCGCAAATTCCAGTCCATCTATATAATGCGATTTGTTTTTTACCTACATTTAGTACGCTATACATGTGTCTAAACATTCATTTTGGATTTTAGAACTAAACAGGGTCTTATGCGGAGCACTGGGGTGTGCCACAAACAAAAAGTACCTGCTAACTACCACCTAGTCAGCTAACCATAACCTGAGCCTGACTAGACATGCATGCCACAAAACGAGAAGACTTTTGGTTCAATCAGATTAAGACCCTCCAACACCACCAACAACTCTCAGAATCTAACGGTCACTGAGGAACAACTGATTAGCACTGCTTCGAGTTTGCAGCTGTGTTCACATTTTGCAACGCCATTTCTATGATTATCAGATAGGCCTTTGGTCATTGCCTGACGCCCTGACGAGAGCACAGAAATAATACGGTACAGCAATCTTCTCTTCACCGAAATTGTCAGACAGAATAAACTCAGGCACACGGCATCTAGATTCGTTTCGGGCGTGTTTAGATGGGAGGGTGAAAAATTTTCGAGATGTCACATCAAAGAAAATTTATCATTTAGGACTAGTAAATATAACTATTGGTAAAACTAATTACAGATCTAGCCAGCAAATCGCGAGACAAATCTGATGACGGGTAATTATAGGGTAATTAATTAACAATTAGCGGACGATTACTGTACCATTACTGTTGCAAATCTTGAATTAAGTAGGCTCCTTAGATTCGTCTCGCGACATACACTCCATCCATGTAATGAATTATTTTTTCGTCTACATTTAGTGGTTCATGCATGTAAGATTCTCTTTTGAAATTTTTTTCGCATGGCAACTAAACACGGCCTTTGTAAAATAGCACAGGTTGGGTTGTTGGAGTTGGAGCTGCCGATCTTTGAGCTGAGCACGCCGTTCAACTTAAACAACCTATCCACCCAATGCAATGACCCAACCGATAGGGCACATGTAGGCTGCTGCTGTTTGGTGAGATGTTCAGGCTTGAGCTTAATCTGCTACATACTCCCATGGCATGGCTGATGGCTTTCTGTATGGTCTCAAGGCGATCGATTGGTGTGATCAATTCTGTGCTATCAAAAAACTAGCTCGTGCCATTCTGTATACCACCATACTCAATCACGAGTGCCTGCCGACCATCTTACCTACACTCCTTCTCCTGCAAATGTCAGGATCAAAATTAGGCAGGCAGTCAACTAAAAGGCAAATGATGGAATAGCATTTGAAACCACATGGAGATATGCAATGCTGTCAACCAATTCTGAAATTCCAATGAAAGTCTACACTGCAAAAAAGGTGTCATCAAAACTTGCCAGCCGATTACAGGTTCAAAGAAGTGGGGCAATATTATTGCACAAAACTTTCAATGTTGTACAAATTATGCTTTACAAATGCTATTGAAAGAATCTTTCGTGTCAATTATTCCAATTATTAAAAAGGTATGTAAAGGTATCTTTTGCCTAATTAGTAGTACTCTCAAATGCATGACACAATCAGCTTGTTCGTTGGTTGCAGTGGAAGTTAAATTGGTGACTGCCAGCAGTCACAGTCAGCTTGTTGGTTGCACAACTGCACGATCTCTTTGGCTCCCTACTTCCTGCTAAACTTGCGACTCATTATGATAAGTTTTCAGGTGTTCCTTCAACTTCAACGAATCATTAGCATTATTTCACTGGGACTGTGGGCATTTGTTCAGACATATTCTTTATTTGAGATTTGTCTCACATGACAAACCATTCATTGCATCGCCAACAAAGTTCAGTTTTAAGCTTGGTCATTCTAGCAGTAATTCTACTAATTAAAAGAAGTTGAGAAATCGTATCTCAATTCTTGAGGTTTATCCAAGAAGTAACCACCCATGTTGTGAAATCAGTTCTTTATTTTATTAAAAAACTTGTGGATGGAAGTTGTAGGAAACCATGGGGCATGGACGCCTGGTATGCTTGCACACTAGCATGTGAAACATCTTTTCAAATTAGTTGTGAAGGATAGTGGAGCACAAGAGTTGTTAGCTAAATGCCTCCAAATTAGCACCGAGCTACATTCAGTATCCAGCCTTGGATTAAAATATTTCTTTGAGCCCTTTGCCAGCAAGGACAGATTAGTATCTTGATTACTTGGTTCAGTGACACAAGCAACAAAAAAGAGAGAATCTAGATGAAGTGATGCACTTTTTATCCTTGCAAACATACACAGGTATCAAATGTCGTTATTTTCAAACAGTGTAGGTATACTTCCATGTGACATTTGGTAGTGCAAGATCAACAACCCGTACCAAAGTAAAGATGTAGTTAGTCATATGGTCGGAAAGAATGGATACAAAGAGATTTGACAGTCAAAAGGATGAAAGAAAGCTGCTAGTGATCTCATTGTTTTCATGGGATTTCGGATGCGAAAAAGGTTGATCCAGGAAAAGAATTATTAGGAATGAAGTGTGTTTGGTTCTATCAAAATGAAACAAAGCTAAGGAACCTTTGATGCAAGTGGAAACGTTTACGGTACTCGTGGCCCCAGTGGCTATGATTCCTTAGTTCATGCATAATAATGATTGTCCTAATGGAAACATGCTCAGCATAGTTTGTGATAATTAAGAAGCATGTGATGCAAAAAGCAAGTTGCAGACAGCTCTATGATCCTTGGTTATATATTTATTTTTTCTGATGAATTGAAAACATACTGCTAACCATGACTCTGCTTTATAAACATTTGGCTTTTGGGGTTCTGCATGCCTGGTTAACAAATGAACATGAGGTTGCTTTCCCTGTTTCGTTTTGAACATTTCAATTCCATGGGGCTCTGATTCAGCTATCAAGTACAAAAGTTATCGAGTTCCAGCGGCGGTGACAATTTCCCTGTACACACATATGCCACATGGATATGCACACACTGTTATCCATGATACGATCTAGTATTAGATGATTGAAGATGTCTTTTGTAGTTTCCTTGTAGGATAAGATCTCCCGACCAATGCCATGCTACTCATTGATCTTTGGAAGCATGATCACAGGAGTTACCTGGGCAACACTAATTATGTATGATGCAAGCCTAGATAATTTGTTTCCTTCCTGAAAAGACCTACCGACAAATACAAGGCTACACGCATTAGCTAATGATCTTTGGAAAGCTCTGTTATTATGATGCTTCAGTGAGGAGGGGGCGTCATCTTCGTATGCAATGCAGAGGAAAATGTACAGGACTCGTGATAGGGGCATGATTAGTAAAGAATTAAATTAGCAGGCGAAAACAAAATACTGGTTGGCATTACCCTAGGTAGTTATAGGTGATAAAAAAGTATGAGAGTTAGCCAAGTTACCCAGAAATGGAAGCGCACACAGAATGCAGCAGTGGGTATACCAACTGGAGTGTGCGCTTGTTAGTGTGAGTGGCATGCACGTTGAATAACGGGCATGCATGCATGAAGCGACTCAAGGAATGCTGCTGTACTGTACAAGGCTAAAAGGTGAGAAAGAGAAGGAAAGCAAATGGGAGTGTCAAAAGATGAGGGCATTGGTTGAGCAACAGCAGGATCAGTTGAGGACCTAATAACGGCAACCAGAAAACCACCGATGTCTATGACTTTGTAGGTGCTAGCCAGGATCTCTTCTTTTCCTTTTGTACGCGATCTCCGTGTTTGCCCCTGCTCTGTTGTACACCTCGACACCAGCTCCTGCTCCTATATAAAGGGAGAGAGTGAGAGACCCTTCTTGGGCGCTTGCATATATAACCAATTCTAAGGCCTTGGGTAGAAGAGAGTTTGCAGAATAGAAATGCCAAGCTCAAGCAACATGTCGTCGTCCTCATCCTCACTGCTGTTGACGAGTACCCTGCTTGCTCTGCTGCTCTGCTCCTCGCTGCTGCAGCTGGCCGTTGCCAAGGAGCAGTACCATGAGTTTGTGGTAGGTAACTACTAGTAGTAATTGATCAGTTAATAATCACTACTGAACTGCATGCATGTTAGTTAGTTACACGACCAACAACATACTAATGCAGGTCCAGGAGGCGTCGGTGACTCGGCTGTGCCGGAATCGCAGCATCATGACGGTGAACGGGCAGTTCCCTGGCCCGGCGGTGGAGATGAGCGAGGGGGACTCGCTGATCGTCAGGGTGACCAACCGTGGGAGGTACAACGTGACGGTGCACTGGCACGGCGTGCGGCAGATGCGCACGGGATGGGCCGACGGGCCTGAGTACGTGACGCAGTGCCCCATCCGCCCCGGCGGCAGCTACACCTACCGCTTCACCGTCTCCGGCCAGGAAGGCACCCTGTGGTGGCACGCCCACAGCTCCTGGCTCCGCGCCACCGTCTACGGCGCCCTCATCATCCGCCCCCGCGCCGGCGTCGCTGCATACCCCTTCTTCAAGACGCCAGCCAGGGAGATCCCCATCCTGCTCGGTACGTACCGTAATACTGCATGCGTCGTTCTTCTTCATTTTTACTGCATTCAATTCGCATGACAGTGTGCATGTCTCTTATCCCTCTATCTCGTACATATGCTAGCTACTCTCTCTTTTTTTTTGTTATACATGCACAGTAGTCGTGTGTTTAAAAAACAAATGACTACTAGTAGTATACACAGTGAAATTCGAGTTGAAAAAGAATAGGCTTCAAATAATCTAGGTACTCAAAAGTGTGCATCTAATTTTTCAAAAAAAAAAAAAGAGTGTGCATCTCTCGCTCTCACCAACTAACCTAAGCTTAGTCCAATTGCAAGCTCGTGGAAGCTATGGAAGGTGCCATTTGATTGGCCAGGGTTTCTTTTTCCCTTTTCCCGCGTGTTAGTCAGTGTTATCATTCTGTTAGTTGTTGGTTGATACCAGCTTGCTTAATTATTAGCTTACCTAGCTAGCTAGCTAGCTGCTGCATACTACTAGTATGCATGCATGAGAGTCAAACATACATGCATCGTCATCATGTTGGGTCACAAAAGTGAAAATCTTTACACACACTAAGCGTCATCGAGACGTTGATGGTTGGTCATCCTGCAAAAAGGAAAACAAGCGTGATTGACGGGGGTCCAAAAGGATTTTCATGAAGAAGTACATATCTCGTGTGAGTTCCTTCTTTAGTTACACTCATGAGCAATGCCACCGAATCGTGGGTCCAACTATACACTCATAAACCAAAAGTGTGTCCCCTGGTAGTAAAATTAATTAATAATAGCATAATGGGTCACTAGATGGAATGGAAGCATACTGTAAGGACTAGGATCATCTTATGGATAATCAACAGTACTAATATACGTTCATCAGCTGTCAAGGCAAAAAGATTTATGCTTGCCTCTGAAGCGTTGTGAAAGGCAAACAACTGGTTTCAGAGTTAGTTGTCTCCTTTGGAACCAGAGCATCAGATTCAGTTGCCTGAAATCATTCCCCTTCCCTCAAAAAGAGCTCTGTATACTAAATTAATCTATACATACGTAGGTCTCTATTTTGTATATCATCTTACGCGTTTCAAAGCTGCATAATCAAAACTGCATCATTAGGCTGCTGGTTTTCTTTGGTTTGGGCTGGCTGTTAGTGTGGCCCACATTCCACAATAGGCCTAACACGCATGCATTTTGCATTGATGAGTATGCGGACTAGTCGTCGTCCTTGAGAAGAAGGAAAATTACACATGCTAAATGTTTATGCATCGCGGCTTAGCTTATTGTCAATCAAATTTTGAGGATTGGCACAATGTTTGAAAAGTGCATTAATCGAGCTACATAAATAGTTGATAAAAATTGGTTTAGAAAAATTCCGGAGTGGTTATGCACTGTCATCGTGTCAACCGATTGCATTGCAAGTTTGCAACTCTGACAGAATAGAACGCCCCACTGTGAGCTGCAGTATACCTCATGAAACAGAACATTGCATGTACAAATTAAGTGTCTTTCGGTAGTGATTAAAACTGTGCTTAGTAACTAAACGGATTTACCAACCATGGCAATTGTCATGGGAACATGCAATGCGTGCAGGGGAGTGGTGGGACATGAACCCTATCGACGTGGTCCGGACGGCGACCCGCACCGGCGCGGCGCCCAACGTGTCGGACGCCCTGACGGTGAACGGGCAGCCCGGCGACCTGTACGGCAGCTGCTCTTCGAAAGACACGGCGACGTTCGCCGTGAGGTCCGGCGAGACGAGCCTGGTGCGGTTCATCAACGCGGCGCTGAACACGGAGCTGTTCGTGTCCATCGCCGGCCACAGCATGACCGTCGTGGGCGCCGACGCCTCCTACACCAAGCCGTATTCGACGGCGGTTCTGATGATGGCGCCCGGGCAGACCACCGACGTGCTGGTGACCTTCGACCAGCCACCTGGCAAATACTACCTGGCGGCGCGCGCCTACGCCAGCGCGCAGGGCGTGCCCTTCGACAACACCACCACCACAGCAATCTTCCAGTACGATGGTGGTGCCGGGAGTAGCCCTTCGATGCCGACGCTTCCGGCGTACAACGACACCGCCACAGCGACGGCGTTCACGACGAGCCTTCGCGGGCTGCGCAAGGCGGAGCTGCCGTCGCAGGTCGACGAGAGCCTCTTCTTCACGGTGGGCGTGGGCCTCTTCAACTGCTCCGCCGGCCAGAGCTGCGGCGGGCCCAACAACACGCGGTTCGCGGCGAGCATCAACAACGTCTCCTTCGTGCTGCCTTCCACCATCTCCATCCTGCAGGCGCACTACTCCCAACAATCAGAGCAGCAGGGCGTGTTCACGGCCGACTTCCCGGCGAACCCGCCGGTGGAGTTCGACTACACGGCGCAGAACGTGAGCCGGGCGCTGTGGCAGCCGGTGCCGGGGACGAAGGTCTACAAGCTGAAATACGGCGCGGGCGTGCAGGTGGTGCTGCAGGGCACCAACATCTTCGCGGGGGAGAACCACCCCATCCACATCCACGGCTACGATTTCTACGTCCTCGCCCAGGGCTTCGGCAACTTCGACGCCGCCAAAGACAGCTTATCATTCAACCTGGACGACCCGCCCATGAGGAACACGGTGGCCGTGCCCGTCAATGGCTGGGCGGTCATCCGCTTCGTCGCCGACAACCCGGGGGTGTGGCTCATGCACTGCCACCTCGACGTCCACATCACCTGGGGCCTCGCCATGGCCTTCCTCGTCGAGGACGGCGTCGGGGAGCTGCAGTCCCTCCAGGCGCCGCCGCCGGACCTCCCCATCTGCTGAAAACAGGCTCACAAGAGCATTTTATTTAAGTTTTTGTCGGCCATTCATTTTTCTGACACGATGTTGATTACTTATTTGGGATATTGATGTGCCAATTCGCATTTCCTAAAAATACAATGTCAAAAGCCATTATTCAGATTTATTGAAAGAAATGGCAACTTTATTTGCCGCATTCTCAAAACAAACTCAACAGTCAACTCACACCGACATTTGATTTTGGCCCGTGCCGAGCTTCATTCTTTCTACACCAAACAAAAAAAAAAACGCATAGCGGCAAAAGCAGCAATCCGAGTGAAGTGGCCCGAGCCTGCTTGTAGCCTTCTATCTCTCAGGCCCAGCCAACAGGAGGAAGTGGTTCGTCTAAAAAAGGAATCGGTTAAAAAATGCGAGCAAGGCAGCAGGCCGCGGCGTTGCCTAAAAAAAAAAAAACCTAATAATGCAACCCGCTGCTAGCTTTAACAACTCTTATTGTAGCCCATCTCCAAGCCAACACGTACAGTGGTAACCTCTTCACTATTAATACATAACATAACTTTTTCCCTCACAAATTAAGTTTTTTTAGTTCTTGTGCATAAGTTGTCACTTCTCTTCTCTTTTCTTCACATCAGCACTTAGCCCTCTTACAACCTCCTATTATACTTGTTCTAAACCTCACTCCTCCCTCCCTCGCTTCCTTCCTTCTCCTCACCATCCCCACAACCCAATCGACCCAAGGATCGACGAGCGAGCGCGCGGTTTCCATCTCCCTATTCCACTCCTCTCCTCTACTTGCAAGCACGATGTCGGTGGTGGCAACCGGCAGCGCGGGCGTCTCCTGTTGCGATGATGAGGCGGCGATTGACGACGCCGAGAACGCAGAGTTCGCCTTTTCCACTTTTTTCCATCTAATTTCTTATTTGGTTGCTTCCCGGGTCGTCGGTCGAATCAATGTCTGCCTCCTGCTGGAAAAATCGAGCTGCAACATTAGTCGTATCATATCGACATGCGGTACACCTCCTGCTCTGCAATTATATGAGAGGGAATTACATATTGAATCAATTAATTGCTAGCTAGGGTTTACTACAATTTGTATCGAAAGTTTAAATTCAATTTTGGAAAACAATGGATTGTCAGTAACTAGAATTTATTTTGAATAATGGAACGGATTCACTTATGGAAATTCAATGTATATTGAAACCAAGGAAGGGACTCTTTTTTTTGAACAAGTATATAAGTTATGTCACCTGATTTTCATACTGCAGTTCACAATATGAGTACAAAGACTATGTTCACAATGTGAGCACAGAGACTATCCTATTATGTCTCTACTTACTTCTTATATGTTCAAGCTTGATGTATTGTAATTGACTGCGTATCAATTTATCCATGCCTCAGTGTACGGATACCATATAATAGATTGATGAACAAATACATATACTATGTACACTCTGTCGAAATAATAAACTCTCCGCTGACAAAAGAAATACGGTGCATACATGTCGATCCTTCCCCAAGACGTCGGGCCGGATCAACGTGCTCCGATCACCAACCCAAACAAAGATCAAGAACAGTAAGTCTAGCTAGTTTAGTCAAACCTAGTCATCATTTTGCTTCGAAAAGGGATGTACGATGTTAAATTCACATCATGTGTCAATTGTTGTACTTCAACTAACTGCATCTTAGTTCACATCATGATGGCGCTGCCCGTGGCCACTACAATCAGCATCTTCAGATGCCAGGCGATGCTGTTCCCCAAGACCGCCAGTGGCTCCGCGACCGCTTTAGTGAGCTGGATCAGATTGCTAACAGGCTTCGTCCCTTACCACCGTATGTAACATTTCTCTGCTGTCTCCAGTGTCATGGTTTACTGCAGTGGCTTCACTTTCATTATCAACTAACAATTTGTCTAATCTGCCTGCCTGCATTGCTTCATCACCTTGATCCACCATCAGCTTGGAGGAGAGCTATGAAGAGGCAACCTTGGAGATAAAAGACTACATGTTCCTCTATTTCCCCGTGTTGAGGTAGGATACATACCATTCCTATAGGAGGGTCATCAATCGATTACAATTACAGTAGGATGTGTGTGTGTATATATATATATATATATATATATATGGAAAATCCTTTCTACATGCGCGTGTAGCTACTCCTCTCTCCCCACACCTAGAAGCACGTGCGATATCCTATTATCGAGTCGCCCGGAACCGGCACCGATCCAATAGCCGCCGCGTACGACGCTCACGTAGCTGAGTATATACGGCAAATAATTAAATCAGTTTTTATACAATTATTATCCCTTCGCTGATCATTATCCTCTACTACTACTCCGCGTGATCGGTTGACAGATGTGATTTATAATTCGAGAGTCGCGGAGACTTATCCGGTTTCTTCCAACCGAACAGTCGTGCTTCTCCCGGCGGCGGTGATCCACGTCTATGCGTCGCTGGTTCACCAGCGCGTAGGAGATACGACGCGTACGTGCTGCTCCTGGAGGCGGTGGTGACCTCTTTCTGCTCATCCATTCTACCATCCGGGGCTTCGGGCCATTCGGCAAGCCCGCCGTGAACAGGTATGAACCCATACCCTCCTAAATCTCGGAGGATCGAGTATCTTTCAGCTGCATATATATATTGCAGATTGAGGCCCCTGATGGTTTGCATTTGATGCAGGGATCTGTCCTAGTGGAGTATTTTCTTGTCTGGCGCATAGATCGTTTCTGCTTGTCTGGCTGGACGGCATGACGTTGGGCTTCCATGGGGCGTCTTGTGATGTGCCGCCGCCATGCGCTTGGCCCCGACGAGTTCTGCCACTGCGAGTATCGGTGATGGCGGCGCCATGGTATACGGTGCCAGCATATTGGCCTGTCAGCCATTCAAACGCCGTCCAACGACCATCAGAGGTATGCATAGGTCCCTGGACAGCGCATCTCTCCCAGATTATCTTAGCCATCTGTCACAATTTTGCCGATCGATTTTAAATTGGCCTGTTCATGAAAGTGTTTCCTGTCATAAAATATGTACGCATACAGCATACTCGTGTTTTCAGAATTTGTTCTCGAACAAGATACTCAAGCAAACTTGTGCATGTTTCATTCGTGAAAAAATTAAAGATGCATACAGCATACCATTTGTTGATTGGCCAGGATTTGCAAGTGTAGTGTGGGCCACACAGAATATAGCAGAGATGATTAGCATTTCTTTTCACCTTTTCCCGCGTGTTAGTCAGTGTTATCATTCTGTTAGTTGTTGGTTGATACCAGCTTGCTTAATTATTAGCTTACCTAGTTAGCTAGCTGCTGCATACGTACTGAGTATGCAATGCATGAGAGTCAAACCCACATCGTCATCATATTGGATCACAAAAGTAAACATCTTTACACACGTACACTAAGCGTCATCGAGACGTCGATGGTTGGTCATCCCGGCCGCAAAAAGGAAAAAAGACCGTGATTGACGGGCGTCCAAAAGTACATATCTCATGTGAGATCCTTGTTTAGTTTACACTACTCATGATGAGCCATGCCACCGACTTGTGGGTCCAACAACTCTCATGCACCAAAAGCGTGTCCCCTGAACCTGACGAGGAAAAGGGTAGTGGCCAGGTCACCAGTTCAGTGTGTATACTGACTGCAAGGAGCAAGGACGACAATGCTCATCCCGGCCTGTAGTATGTGCTAATGCTAGTATGTTTATCATGCTTCATTAATCACTAACAAGTTCATCAGCTGTCAGTCAGTGCAAAAAGGTTTATGCTTGCATCTGACCAAGCATCCAGAAAGCCAAAGGACCGGTTTCTTTCAGAACTGTCGTTTCCTTTGAAAGCAGAGCATCAGCTTCATTCAGTTGCCTGAAATAATTTGCCTTCCCTACCTGCAAAAGAGCTTTCTATAATAAATTAATTAATCTAGAACGGCTTTATTTTGTTTATTTGTCATCTTGCACTTTTTCAAGCTGCATAATCAAAGCTGCATCATTAGGCCTGCTGGCGTAATCAAAATGCTGTAATTGTGGCCTAACATGCATGCATTTTGCATTGATGAGTATATGGACTAGCTAGTCCTTGAAAAGAAGGGAAAGCTAATTAAGCACATACTCATAGTAAATCTTTATTTATGCATGGCCCATTGTCAATCCAGCGATTTTACCAGAAGAAGTAGAAAAGGTGATAAAAACTAGTGGAGTTGTTTTGCAGGGGAATGGTGGGACATGAACCCGATCGACGTGGTCCGGACGGCGACCCGCACCGGCGCGGCGCCCAACGTGTCGGACGCCCTGACGGTGAACGGGCAGCCCGGCGACCTGTACGGCAGCTGCTCTTCGAAAGAGACGGCGACGTTCGCCGTGAGGTCCGGCGAGACGAGCCTGGTGCGGTTCATCAACGCGGCGCTGAACACGGAGCTGTTCGTGTCCATCGCCGGCCACAGCATGACCGTCGTGGGCGCCGACGCCTCCTACACCAAGCCGTATTCGACGGCGGTTCTGATGATCGCGCCCGGGCAGACCACCGACGTGCTGGTGACCTTCGACCAGCCACCTGGCAAATACTACCTGGCGGCGCGCGCCTACGCCAGCGCGCAGGGCGTGCCCTTCGACAACACCACAACCACAGCAATCTTCCAGTACGATGGTGGTGCCGGGAGTAGCCCTTCGATGCCGACGCTTCCGGCGTACAACGACACCGCCACAGCGACGGCGTTCACGACGAGCCTTCGCGGCCTGCGCAAGGCGGAGCTGCCGTCGCAGGTGGACGAGAGCCTCTTCTTCACCGTGGGCGTGGGCCTCTTCAACTGCTCCGCCGGCCAGAGCTGCGGCGGGCCCAACAACACGCGGTTCGCGGCGAGCATCAACAACGTCTCCTTCGTGCTGCCTTCCACCATCTCCATCCTGCAGGCGCACTACTCCCAACAATCAGAGCAGCAGGGCGTGTTCACGGCCGACTTCCCGGCGAACCCGCCGGTGGAGTTCGACTACACGGCGCAGAACGTGAGCCGGGCGCTGTGGCAGCCGGTGCCGGGGACGAAGGTGTACAAGCTGAAATACGGCGCGGGCGTGCAGGTGGTGCTGCAGGGCACCAACATCTTCGCGGGGAGAACCACCCCATCCACATCCACGGCTACGATTTCTACGTCCTCGCCCAGGGATTCGGCAACTTCGACGCCGCCAAAGACAGCTTATCATTCAACCTGGACGACCCGCCCATGAGGAACACGGTGGCCGTGCCCGTCAATGGCTGGGCGGTCATCCGCTTCGTCGCCGACAACCCGGGGGTGTGGCTCATGCACTGCCACCTCGACGTCCACATCACCTGGGGCCTCGCCATGGCCTTCCTCGTCGAAGATGGCGTCGGGGAGCTGCAGTCCCTCCAGGCGCCGCCGCCGGACCTCCCGCTCTGCTGAAAACAGGCTCAGAGCAGATTTAAGATTTAAGTTCCTTTTCTGACCCGATGCTGATTACTTATCTGGGATATTCATTGCTAGCTGTGCCAACTTGCATTTCCTTAAAAAAACAATCATTATTCAGATTTATTTATAGTAAGAAATGGTTGCCGCATTCTCTCATCAACAAACAAACTGTACAAAGTATAGTTAAAAAAAAATGTACAATACGGACGCTTCATTTTGGGGCCCAGCTTCCTTCCTCGCTCGATTCTACGAGTACACCAAACCAAAAGCAGCCACCCAATGAAGCGGGCCGGGCCTGATTGTAGCCTCAGGCCCAGCCAGCCAACAGGCGGTTACAAGCAGACGGCGGCGGCGTTCAACCCCTCTCCTCCTCCTCCCTCGCTTTCCTTCTCTCCTTCCCCCACAACCCAACCCCGACCGAACCCAACCGGATCGACGAGCGCGATGAGGCGGCGACGGGCGGCGGCGGAGCAGGCAGCGGGGGCGCCTCCCGTCGCGATGAGGCGGCGGCGGAGCAGGCAGCGGGACGCAGGCCGCTTGGGGACACACTTGCAAGGAGGAGACGCTCCCGTTGCCCCGCCGTGCTACCATGTATTCTACAAAGCTTAGCGCTGCTCATCCCTGGCGCTTCATTGTTCTACAGTACAGTAAGCAGCCAATACATATAAGCCACATGGTACAAGGTGATTGATCGGTCGATCGGTAGACGGGACATCTGTACAGCTAGGCAGCTTTGGCAACTCCTACTCTTAGTGCTCTGCATTTTTCATACTGATGCATTTAACAGTGGGCCATTCTAATCCGTTCGGCACCATGGCTTGACAGTTGCTTTTGTTTTTTTTTTTGCGGGATTGTACGACCATGGTCCGTTCTCTTTTAACTACTATAATACGTACAGTGTACTTTTATAACCTACATCGCCAGTGAATCTCTATATTTGTTTTCCATGCCTGCAACTTAATTTGAGCATTGATTTAATTTGTTTTGTGAGCGTTTCATCTCATTTGATATCTTGTAACTGGAAATTCATTGTGGTTAGAGGAGGGTTACGAACGATACAAATAAGTTATGGTCAGGAGAGATGGTCGGCAGGTTCCTCTGAACACAGCAACGAGGGAAGAGCAACAATGAGGAAGAGGGCAGCAGAAAAAAAAAGAACAATGTTAAGAAGTACTCCCTCCGTTCCAAAATAGATGTCATTCTCGCTTTCCGAGAAGTCAACATTTTTAAAATACCGGCAATTATATATTAAAATATATAAATATTTATGCTAAGTAATTAGTATCATTGGAAAGATCTTTAAGTCTAGTTTTTTAACAAATTTATTTGGAGATGAAAATGTTGCACGTTTTTTCTACAAATCTAGTCAAAGTTGAGAAAGTTTGACCGGCACGCATCCCATAACGTCATCTATTTTGGAACGGAGGGAGTAGCAGTCTTGTCAAACCGATGAAGTATCATCTAGCAAATCAAAGGATTTTGAAGGTGATTTCATATCGTAATTAATGGATATATGGAGGAAGCATTTACCAAATTTGGGTGATTTGGAGGTCAAGGTTGGAGATGGAATATGTGACTTGAAAATATCTGGTGGGTGCCGGCTTTGATTTCATTCTTTTACATATAAAAGAGATTTCTTTATTCCGTCCTCTACATGGCTTTGATTTCATCTTTGCACAGAGATCTTGCAATATGGCGACGCACTACTACGCCAAACATGCTTCCAATACCTTTGTTCGGGGTGTGTGGCATAATGTACCTCACCAAAAGGTCTTGGAACCAGGGTTTTTTTTACCGTTGGGAACCGGTCCGGTAGCATAATAGGGCCGGTTACCGCTCAAAACCGACCCTACCAAACCGCTCCTACTGGTTAACCGGCCGGTTTGACCGGTTTACCGGACCGGTTTTTATTCCCAAAAAAACCGGTACTGTAGCGAAAAAAAAACCCTGTGTTGGAACACCTGATAGCTTATTGTAACCCTGAACATTTAAAAAATCTGCACATTGGAGAATCGGAATCCACGGCACCTTGTTGAAGGCCAAGGAGCAGTCGAAGGTTGGAACATGATGGGTAGCTTGCATGAAGAAATTGAAAGTTAGTAGACCTGACTCGCTGACTTGTATAGAGATTGAAGTCTTATTTATATTATACGCGGTGAGGATGTCATTCAAGTCCCTTAAAGAATTGAACATGTGCTTTCTTAATTTTTTTTCTCAGGTAGACACAACACATGCTCTACTGTTTTGCATTTGAGTTATGATTACGGATCTTGTTGCTACAAATGTTTGTGCCTGCATTTGCATAATGGAACTAAACAGGGCCTTTAGTAACTGTCATCTGCAATTTGGCTTACTTGCAACTAGTTGACTTTCTTTGTTCCACCTTATAAAAAAAACATAATGTGAAGGCTGGTTCATTTTTTATTGGATTTTTTCTAAAGCGAGAGCTGAAACCATGGGTGCTGGAAGTCTTGAGCTTGCGCGCATGGTGTTGTGGTGATCCCGGTGACGGTTGATCGGAGGTGTCGCTCTCATAGCAGTTTCAGATATCTGAATCCTTGGCAGAGGAGTGCGAGACGGTGGGAGAGGCGAGGCCCACACGCAGAGTAGCCAGGATCAGTGATTTTTATGGGCACTATGACGGAGTGTTTATGCTGAAGATCTACTGGGACAGGGAGATTGAGGATCATGTGTGTGCGCGGCTTGAGAGTGATATTCCCATGGTGGAGGAGTCTTGAGTTGCCGCTTAGGCTTGCAGCGGGCTGCAGCATTCGCTGTGGCACAGCGTCGACGACGACAGCGCAGTTCTTGTTGGCTTCTTGTGACCCCTCTCCCAGATGGTGGCGGTGTAGTGTTTTGTTGTGTGCGTTGTTTGCGTGTGTCGTTTGTGTAGTGGTGGTGTTCGCTTCGGCGTGTTACGTACAATTGCTTTCTTTTTATATGATGTGACTGCCTGTATTTCGAAAAAAAAGAGCTGAACGATGACTCTGACATTATTATGGTAAACACACAAATTCGAGTCGAAATGTCAATCCCACCTCCACCCAGCCCACCTCCGACCTGTAACACGATATTTATATTTATTATATATAATAACGGGCTCCCCACCGAGCAAAAGGCGTGTTGATTGACTCGACGGCCACCGCCACTTCCTCCCAGCAGCCACCACGGTGCGCCCGCCATGTTCGCTTGGAACACCGCCGGCAAGAGGCTCTGCGCCCGCCGCATCCTCTGCTTCCTCAGACGACACTGCCTCCAGGGCGCCTCCCACCAGTATGTACAGTATAGTATTCCTCCGATCTGCATCCAATTCCATCTCTTCTTCGTTCCCCAATCCCAATTCCATGATTTTGCTGCTGCAGGCTGGAGAGGGAGACGGCCGTGTTCTTCGACGTCGGGCATCTCCAGCACCTGGCTAGGTCGGCGCGCTGGGAGGAGCTCACATCCTACGTCGCCCGCTTCATGCCCTGGTACCCGGACCCGCCATCTCCTCAGGCCTTGGCCTTCTTCCGATGCCTCCACATCTACACCGTGCTCGGAAGAATCGCCGCCGGCGGCAAGCACGCCGAGGGCGTCCGCAACATGTTCCCGCTCCTCGACGCCGCCGCCGCCGAGGCCAATCCCCGCACCGCCGCTCTGCACGCCTTCTTCCACCACGTCCAACAGCGCCCACCCAGGTTGCTCACTTGCTACTGTCTGTCATACACTCCCCAGTTAGCAGATCAATGCAAATTAATTCTTCTCCCATCTTGCATGACGCAGAGGTTTCGCTGATTGGATGCGGACTTGGGCGCTGGCCGCAGACAGGCTAAAGGATTTGGCGCTTCAGTGCCCAGAACTCAAAGGGAAGCTGCACTTGCCACACTCTGCTCCCAAGTCTTGGCAGATTAATCTATCTGGGTGGGTTCCAACTATTGCTTGACTAGTGTCTCCTTTCTTTTTAACTAGTAACATTCTATCACTCATCATCATCTTTCTGCATTTGATGTGCGGTGCGGCTATATATACAGAGTGCGGCCACTTCTAAGGCCTTATGCAAAGATTAAGAAAGCCAATAAACAAAAAGCGCGTCATCTCGCTTGCTTAATTCAGGAAAAAAGGTAAGTAATGAGTGGTTTATTTTGCTTCTTTCTGCCTGTACCTATTGAAACTTACATGGATTTATTGAATTGTACAGACGAAAGATAACAGGAAGCCTTTCAGGTCCGCCTTTCTCCCCAATTCACCCATTTCATTGTGTTATTTAGTATGTTTGTACAATGAACATCTACATTACTAAACATTCCCCACCAAAAAAAAACATTTTTTTAATCATAGCATTTTCCAGTAATGAAACCTCTGATTCTATCCCCACCATATATATTTCACAGAGCTTCTTGTACAAAAGAGCAGTTGCCCTCGTGAGCAGCAACTACCGTATCATAGTTAAAAACCAAACTGTGCTAAACTTGTCCAACTTGATGAACTGGGAGCACAATATGATATTTGTTTCTCCTGGCAAAGGCTGAGGCTTGAACTAAAAATTGCTGGTGTGGTGATGGTAAGAGACAAACACCCATAGGACTCTGGTTGCATAACAGGGACACAAAGATCTCTGAACATTCAGTTTTTTTTTTTTTTTTTTTTTTTTTTTTTTTTTTTTTTTGCATAATGCGAGGCACAAGCACAGTTGGGGGTAGTCAAATCATAGGATCCAGTCATCTTATGAGCACAAACATACACTACTACGAGCAGCATTCCCGTAAGGCGTTGATAATGTGTGTATGTTTTTTTTTTAATGCAGCATTGTCAGGAGCGGATGCAGCTGTTGCTGCAGGAGCATTGGGAGGAGGGCCAGGATGGGAGCCGTGAAGAAGCTGGAGAAGATGCAAGCAAGGGGGAGAAGAAGCGCAAGATGATCTCGAGTGCTGAAGATGCCAGTAGCACTAGTATAAGATCACTGAAAGTGGCTAGGAAACATTAATAATCGATCCTCTTCTCCCCTTTGAACTTTTCTGCTGCCGGTGAGTGGATAGAATAGGGTAGGATGGCCAGCAAATCAAACTAGCTAGATTTGGACTGTCAAACCATTGGCGTGCATGTACGTTGTGATACGTGATCGATCAGTTGGGCATCCTTGAGCTGATTCTTCTTGTGTTTATTTTATTTTTGACTTGGGATCGACATGCATAGTTGTTTGGAATGTTGGTGCAATGTGGATGTAAATGCAGTAGCTTAATTTAGGGTCTGATGATGTGTTGCAGTGTTGATTTTCGTATGCTGATTGTGAAAACAAGTAGCCAGTGCACTCTCTGCATGATCCTAAGTGATGCAGATTAATCAGACTGCTTTGTTTTTTTTTCTGGTTGTAAATCATGGTTGATGCCCGGATGGCAAGCAATATGATGATGTTAGAAATAAAACTACTCCACCGTTGTTGGAATTATAGGAAGTGGTGTTTGAAAGTCCTCTCCTGTTTGATAATATATTAAATATAATTATACTGTTGAAATTTTATTTTAGGAATCGATTTGAACAGTTTTTATGTGTGTGTGTGTGTTTTTTTTGAGATGAACGATTTTTTTGAAACTTTATTTTAAGCGTACTGCTTTGCTGACATGGATACTGAGACACGCCTACGGAGCAGTAAAAACGGCATCGGCTTTTCTACCCACCCACACCACACACCCCTGCCTTTTTACTTTGACCCCCCTGCTGCTTCCTCCTCTTCACTCACCATTGGAGTGCTTCCTTCCCCAAGGCCAAGGGGGCTCCCTCCCCTCCTGTGCTCCAGCAAGGAGGAATTGGCGCCGACTAGGATCTTCCTTTCCAGGGCAGGGCAGTGCGATCGCCCCCGTTCCTCCTCCTCCTCTTCCTCCTTGGAACAAACAACCCAAGCAAAGCAAAGCAGAGCGATTTCAAGGTATCCCCAACCTCATTTCCTTCCTCCCCCTTCGGACAAGAGAATCTCCCATCCCTTTTCCGTTGTGGTTATACGCTGCTGCTTGGATTTGTTTTTTGGTTGAATTGTGCTGCTTGAATTTTGGGTGAACTGCTGTAGTTATCTCAATCGATCGATCATGACCAAAGGCTGTTACTGATGATTGTTGGTTCGTGTGTGCGCGCTCATGATTCCGTATGGGATTTCGCTCTTGTCCTCTCCGATAGCGCAATGTAGCTGTCAGCGATCTATGTACGTGTGGCACTGATCCTGAATTGCTGATACCTGAACAGAACAGGGTTTTGTGGGGAGGCGATTTTTTCTTCCCCCCAACTAATTTGTGGTTCCTTGCTGAATACTAGTACAGTACTATATACATCAACTGGCCGCCTAAGTTTTCACATCGTCCCCCCTCATTGATTTCGCATGCCTCATCTTCGCCCAATTATTAGTGACTTCATTTACAACTCGTTTTGGTTCCTTCATTGATTTTGCTCTGCAGCCCCACGCGACAAATCGTCGGAATCGTGTACCGGATCCCATGTAGTACTGATGCATTCATTCAACTGATTTTTGGTACTCCATTTTATCTCCAACAAATGCAACTGTACCAATTTCTTGAGGCCACCTTTGTTTCTTGCTTTATCTCCATGTACTCGCACATGTCAACAGTCAGGAAAGAGGGACAATTGCGCCTGTTGGACTTCATCACTGCCCTGAGCCCCTGACCATGTAATATAGTTGGCATATTTCACATGGTTAAGCTCCAGCAGACATTATTATCACTAAATGGTGCATAATTGGCTGAAAAGATGTTTTTATCTTGATATGAACAATCAACTCAGAAAAGGGCTAGCTCACTTTGCTAAGCTTTTGTTCAGAAAAAAAAGAACCTTGGTATGCTGATGTACCTAATTCTGTTTCCTTCTTGTTTGTTGTGAATCATAAACAAGTCTGCAAATATATTATGCAGCAACTGAGAGTCTACTTCAACTTTAGTGTACTGTTAGCTTAGTCGTTGATTTGATAACACCAAACTGTAGTAATAGTAACTGTACTTTGGTCTGATGTTTCATCATCTTTAAAAAATAATAGTTTCCGGCGGTTCCTAAAGAACGTTACCTTTTCTTGCCTCATGCATCAAGCATGCAAACATACAGAGGAGAGTGCACTCTATTTATTTGTTTCTTTCTTTTTGTTGCTCATCTTGCTAGCATCAGTACAATGGTGAAGAGCAAATCCTCGTGGAGCCAGGTTGTGAAAGGCACCAGGCCGACAAATCTGTCCATTTCCACAAAAAACCTGCAACCACAGGATCTTGGAGCTGTGATATTCGGTTGCACAAACAACACCATTGCAGAGTGTCACTCACGACAACTTTTCGGTACGCTCTTGATTTCTCTTAATCACGACTCTTTTCTAAGTTATATGTACAAAACTGAGCTACCCCTTCAACGCATTTGTTTTCTTTTCCTGTGATGATGGGGAAGATACGCCATGTCTCCCAAAGAAGAGCAACTTGTTAGGCAATCCACTGAGTTAGTAACCATTTCGTGTTGTGTTTCAGGCTTGCCAAGAGCACATATCTCCTATGTACGAAACATAAAGGAAGGACTACCTCTCTTCCTATTCAATTATGATGATCGCAAATTGTATGGTATCTATGAAGCTGCAGGCAATGGTAAGTTCTGTCCTGAATCAAATGCATGGTCAAATGATGGCCAGGGAAAGACAAGTTATCCTGCCCAGGTACAATTCCTCGTCTATGTATCTTTGGATGTCATCTTCTTACTCAATCTCAATGAAATGACCTCTATGAGAATGCCATTTTTTTATTTAGGTTGCAATGCGGGTAAGGGTGTGGTGTTTTCCGCTGGCAGAGAATCAGTTCAGAAATGCCATTGTAGCCAACTACTATCAGAACAGCCCCAGTGTCCCTGGCCAGAAGCTTCATTATTTCCAGTTTGAATTGGATCATGCTCAAACACGTGTTCTGATGGATATGTTTACTCCATCTCCTCCTCCCAACAATTACTGGATGCCCCCTGTTGCAGCACCGGCTGATGAGCATGTGAGAGAATTAGTTTCGCCACCTGTATGGGCACCAAAGCATGAGTGGAAGGTCAAATCAGAAAAGGTTGTCAAGTCATATGCAGATATGGTAAAGAAGAACAAATTTGAGGAAGTTGGGAAAGAAGATGTGGATGCGGAACATGTGAGCTCAGGTAATGAATCTTCTAATGGTTTTGATGATCTGGATTGTGGGTACACACCACCAGAGAGGGAGGAGTATGCACTATCAGATAAGACAGTTGAAATGAATCAGCGACACTCTGATAAGCAGGGGAAAGTTCACAGCTTCAATTGGGTGGTAGAAGGGCATGCAGCTTTGCCTGCACAGCAGTGGAATCCTGATTTTTATGCCAATGCCACTGAGACTGAAGCCAATGACGCATATGGCTCTAAGTATGCCCAAGAGGCCAAATGCACAATTCTGGATGGACACTCTTTGCCAGAAACCTTAGATGCTGAAGTTAATCAGCTCTCCCTGGGTCATTCTAATTTGCTGGTGCAACTATTAGAATCTGAATCCTGTACAGAAGCCAAGGTTAGAACTCTGAACTCAGCTGATAGCCATCCCATGTTATCATCCTTGTTCTGTGCATCAGTTCATTTAGTCTTGTTAACATGCTTAGTTCTTGTCTATATATTCCAAATTTCTTACAAGAACTTTACTTGTGCAGCTGATAGATGTAGTTAAAGAGTTATCTGGGCGCATAGAGCTGATGGAGAAGAAGCAGGTCTCTTTTGATATGCTATAGCCTCTTGAAATGACTTACATTTGTTATATTGATTATTGAACCATGCAACCTTAAATTTATGAATTGTTATATGCATAATATAAACCACTTCGAAAGAGATGTCTTGATATACCTTAGCATGAAAAGGCATTAAAAGTAGGAACGAAGAGAATAAAGCAGGTGGCATCACGCCTACTTGTTTACTAGAAATCAAAGAAGTAAGGCGATCAAATGAAATTAGTTTTTCCCATTATGCTTCTGTTATGGGTTGCCAGAGGGACAGCCCATCTATCCTTCACATCAAGAGATATAAGGGTTAGAGAAGATATTAGATCAGTTAGCTGGTTTATCAGGATAATTATTAGGTTGTTAGGAGCTAGCTCTATATAAACTGAGGCACAACAATCATATTGGTATTGCATCTAGCTAGTTTTTAACCTAATTATTATACTTTAAACTAAACATGTTAATTCTGGTGAGGAATATCATATTTTCTCTGACTAAAGTGTGGAAGTCCTAGAAAATCAATCTTTCCTGGTGGTCGGATCTAATTTATATTCAAAATGCAGGCTTGGTCCAACAAAGAAGTCAAACACTTACAAGGGCTGAATGAGAGGTTACTGAAAAGAATTGTGGAACTGAAGGGCACAGTGAAGAAATTGAATTCAAAAATAGACCCTTTAACCCTAGATGATTCACTTAATCAGTTTGTTGAACAATGTTTGGGCTCAGAAGATGTCATCTATTTAGTTGGTGGTTTTGATGGCTTCTCATTTCTGCCATCACTAGACTCTTTTTCCCCTTCGCTGGACATACTAACACCCCTCAAACCAATGGCCGTTGGGAAGTCATATGCCTCTACTGTTGCATTAAATGGCAAGATATTTGTTCTTGGTGGTGGTGATGGTGCTTGCTGGTTTGATACAGGTTAGTAATTGGTTTCTAAGTTTAATTCCATCTTGAGCTCTCGGAATGCAATTCCTGTCCTGATTCTGCATTATCTTTTCCATAAAGTTGACTGTTATGACCGAAGCCGTGATGATTGGACCATGTGCCCATCATTGACTCATAACAAGGGGAGCCTTGCTGGGGTTAGTGTTAACGGGAGAATCTATGCATTTGGTGGTGGAGATGGAAGTCAATGTTTCTCTGATGTTGAGATATTTGATCCTACTCATGGAAAGTGGATAAAGAATCAACCTATGCTGGAAAAGGTTAGAAACCTTTTCTTTTCTCATACGTTAGTACACTACTGAAGCATTTAGTGGAATGTGCACAAAGTTGCCTAAGGCATAAACAAATAGGGGAAATCATAAACATCTACTCACAGAAAAACTGTGTAATTCTACAATGATTCAAAACAAGTCGTGATCCCATTTCAATTTCCTATGCCATCTTTTTTTCTGGAAAAAATATTTGCTTCTGACTCATAAATCTCTGCATAATATGATGAATTCTTTGGTTTTGCAGCGATTTGCTCTAGCCGGTGTAGCACTTAATGGTGCGATCTATGCAGTTGGTGGCTTCAATGGTGTGCAGTATTTGAGGTGCCATCCTTTTCCTGCCTGTATGCTTGATTGGTTCAGTTTTGATCCGGTAGAAATACAACTCATAAAAACTTGCAAACATTTTAAATCTCATGCTGTGGCTTATGGCTTAGTGTATCCGAATAAAGTATGAATCAGCCTATTCTCTGTTGCTATCATGGCGGCGAAATAATTACTTATTTGAAGTGCGTGAGGAATTCAAGAAAATTTCCCTGCTAACATTGTTATGTCTGTTGCCAGCTCTGCTGAGAGACTTGATCCTCGAGAACCTAACTGGAAAATGCTCCCAGTGATGAGTGCAGGAAGGGGCTGTCATACGCTTGCAGTGCTTGATGAGAGGATGTAAGTTAGTAACTCTTCTGTTTATAGCACGTTAAAACAATGAGCTGAAGATACAAATAATGTTCCCTTTAAAAAAAAAAGTTGTAGAACTTGTACCCAGCAAATCAAAGATAGTTGTGCATCAGGGTGTATATTATCTTTTGTTGATGTAATTTGGTCTTGTATTTTCATCTAGATTCTCGATTGGTGGTTATGATACTGGGGCTAAAGCAATGGTAGCTACTGTTGAGGTGTACGAGCCAAGAATGCCTTCATGGGTGATGGTTGAACCCATGAACTACACCAGAGGATACCATTCTTCAGCTGTGCTTGGTGGCTCGATATTCACATTTGGTGGGGTGAAAGGCGAAGCAGATACAATCTTGGATGTGGTAGGTACCTACACCTAGAGACCAATTTCTTAGCATGCCCATAAGGCTGTCAACGATGCATTAATAACTCAACCAATCTGGCACCAAGAATCAAATATAGAAGGTCTTATATTTAATTTTCAATTATTTGGATAATTGTTAAGGGCTTGCCTGCATTGGCTGCATATATCATTTGTTATCATGTCAGTCTCTCCTGAAAGCATGTGCTGCACTTCAGTTGAACATATATTCTTGGATTCCTTAAGCACTTATTTTTAATTATGTTTCCTTCTTGTCTAGATTGCATGTATCATTTGTTGCCACACCAGTCTCGTGTTGAAGCGTCTACTGCATTTCATTGGAACATGGATTTTTTTATTCCTTAAGCACCAGTTTTTTTATTGATTCATTTTTCCTTTACAATTGTGGCGTGACTAACAGTAAAGCCTTTTATTGTTGGGGCGATACAATTGTGGTCAGGTGGAGCGGTACAAGGAAGGTTGTGGCTGGGTGACTACTGGTGTGAAGTCAATTGGTAGGAGATGCTACTGCTCCGCCATTGTTCTCTGACTGACTGTGTAGAACAATATGGACATTGTGAAATTGA
Source organism: Urochloa ruziziensis (assembly GCA_015476505.1). Classification (NCBI taxonomy): domain Eukaryota; kingdom Viridiplantae; phylum Streptophyta; class Magnoliopsida; order Poales; family Poaceae; genus Urochloa; species Urochloa ruziziensis. The sequence goes on along the minus strand of CM027121.1, from coordinate 27,612,177 downwards.
CGTAGCTTCTTACAATCAAGTGACCAGGAAACAGTTATATTAGTTAAAACTTAGAAGGAATTAGGCTGAACTGAGAGCTGTAGACATTGTGAAGCTCTTCCTCTAGTTCCTGAATCGGAGAGGTGTAAAACGTTGAGTTGTTTGTGTTGGCTAGATGGGTGATTCGCAACACGGGATGTGACTCTCGAGTTGGCACTGAAACTGGATGGATGGATATTTGGTAGCGATGATCTTATTGACTCTGTCTGCCTGGTGCTGAGCTTTGGCTTTTAAGTTTCAGCTGCTTACCGAAGCAGCAACAACTTTGTGTTCGCAAAGAGTCGCTGGCTGCACCTGCCTCTCCATTTCAATTTCATTGCTGCTAGCATCGGACATATATATGATGGATCATGCATATCATCGCTGAGCATAGAGCAGCAGCATGTACAAGGACGCGAAACAGATGAAGATTACATGAACGCACAAACAGCATAGCAGCACGTTCCTTGTTGCGAGCCTCATCGTCCAGCTGTTGTTGCCTCGTCGGCCGGCATCATCACGCCGTCGTCCGGCAGCGCAGGCGGCAGATGATGGTCCTGCTGCGGCATGCCCCGGCGGCGGAGGAGGGTCGTCGGCGTTGATCGTCCCATCATCCTGGACCACCTGATCATGCAGCAGGGGCACCACCGGCGAGGGTACGCCGCCATGGCCGATCATGTCGTCCTCGAGGTCCACTGTGCTCGGCGACGATGGCGGCGCCTCCTCGTCGTCGTCGTCTCTACGGCGGCTCAAGACTAGCATCTCAGACGACTGATGCTGCTGGCCACCTATCCCAAAGATGCGTCCAAGCACCTGCCCGAGCCAGCCTATCCCATATATACGGGCAAGTAGTATCGCCACTGCAAATGCAATAATTCATCTGTCAATATATTAATTCATTTGCACAGCTAGCATATATAAAGATGATAAGACAAAAGAGTGCTGAGTTACCGAAGGATATTACTGCCAGCCCCTCATTGACGATATGCACCCACGCACTCGTCCAACCGATGTCCACATTCCACCTGATCCGATCCAGAGAGGTACGGTCAAATGCATGCATGCAAAATATCAAACATATATGCACCCAAGAACGAATGAATTAATGAACCAGCAATAATATGATGATTTATTGCCATTTCTTCGTTCATTGCCAACAGGTTTAATTTATGCGTCAACTAACTTACTTTCCCATTGTCGTATGATGCGTGTCCCATCCGACAAACAGCATGGCAAAGTACATACAGCCCGTAGCGAAGACGGAATGGAAAAATCCATACCCATATGGTACGTCGTCGTCTTCAGACTCTACTACTACGTTCCTCAGCTGCACATGCATGTTTGAGGCATTATTCTTTTACTCAAGTACACGTGTCCCATCCGACAAATATTCATTGCATTGATGATTTATTGTTCCGTTGGAATTAATATATGAGCGAGCAACATACCTGTATGCATTTGTAGTCCTTGCCCGTCGAAAGAACAGCTACAGTGGTGCTGACCAGTTCGACAACAAAGCCCTGCCAATGAAATATTTTCTGAAATATCATAGTTACACAGATAGCTAGGAACCATGATGAGAGAATAAAGAGTGTACTTACCGTTATGATTTTAAAATGTGCCCATGCACCGGTTTTTTCTTTCTTGTAGCACTCTGTCTCCGGCTCACTGTACGTGTTGACGTGAAATTCCACATGATGCATACAAAAGAAAACAACAACAGGCCGGGTTGTAACATGAATTATATATATTGCCCAATCCAAATATCCGGCCAGATGATAGACACATCAATCAGTTTAAATATTTTACTTTTACCTTGTAATTGCTGCAAAGCATAGGAACACACTGTACGCCCCCACTAGCCCTGGCTCCATGTAGAATCCATTGGCCTATTTTTTTAAAAAAAAAAATCACATGAGTATGTATTCACAATCCAAATTCAGTACTATATTCCAATTCTTAGCATTTTATCTAAGAGTGGACTAGATCACCTTGGACTTTAGCGCAATTAGAGGCATGAGGAGCACCAACATCATTGTGATGGCAATGAACGCGATGTTCAGCCCACAGCCCGTGTACAAGAAGGACATGAGTATGATCCCTACCATAGAGCCACCATAGGCTATGATAGAGACCGCGATGACCTCAAGGTAGCTGCAAGTCAAATTCAAGCTAGCTTAATTGTCATATACTAGATGGAAGTAACGGTTACACTTATTGATGGTGCTACATAAATAAACAAGGCAAGAAAAAGCAAATAATTAAACCTACCGGTTTTCGAAATCTACATGGCACAATTTGTGGTTCCACCGTGTGATGTATCTGATGGCACTTAGGAGCTGGATGAAAAGAAATATCCTGTACAATTTCAAGTAGTACATGTTAGCTATCTAGTGACGGAAAGGCCGGAAAGGACAAGATGGAGAATAAATGGTTGAAAAATAAATGCGAGCTGAGTTACCCTGCTCCAAAAGGTGCAGCCTCCCCTAAAAATATATAATTCAGACACAGCAGGACACCATCATCAGTGAATAATGCAAGTGGTACGGTGGAATTTCAAAGTGATTACGTACAAGACGTAATTAAGATAGATCAGAAAGAGCACATCAGAAAACTGACCGTAGATTTGGATCCAGTAGGATGGTACGAATGTAGAGACCACGATACATCCCGCCAAGAGGACAAGCTTGAGCAGCCAGCACTGGGAGTGCCATGAGTTTCTCTTGTCTTGTAGCTTCCTCGTGGACACAGTGGAGAGGAACATTACCAGGAAAAAGAGCTGATCGATCGATGACACACACACATTTTGTTAATTAGGCCGGAGAATTAGTTTTTTTTTGAAGCGATCGACAGGCGAGGATACGTATACGTACGAAGCTGGTATGGCTTGTGAGCAAGACGCCCTCGGCTGCAAGGCAGTCACGATGGCCTTGGCAGCCGTAACGGCGCTGCCCCTCGAAGAATTTGACGTGCTCCTCGCGTACCGCCCAGGCAAGGATGTTGGCCAGGAGGAACAGCCCTGCGTAAACGTATCGCGCTTGCAGTAGATTAGGCCGCGGAAAGAAGCAGCAGCCAAGCCCCCGCATCATCACGCCCGCGTGCACATTAATCTAGATAGATAGCAATAGCATCAAAACAACATACTCCGTACGTACGTGTGAGGAATATATTGAAGGATATATAAGCTAGTGAAGAACGGATCGAAATGGTTTTAATTTACTGCTAGCTAGCTAGCTAGCTATCCAGTGCACAATTAATCATATATATATATATATATATATATATACACACACACTTAACAATGTAATAAAGGTATAAAGAGAAGGGGCCGGGTCGAAGAAGTACGTACCTCAGTAGACATAGCCTCTAGCTGGTTACTTTGGGAAGCTAAGCTAGCAGTGAAGTGTAGTTGTTGTTGCGAGCTTGCGAGAGATGCACTGATGAGACGACCGACCATCACGACGGCCGGCGACGCTTTCTTATAGCTAGGCACCTACAGGGCCCGATCGACACGCGATCGACACTCGACATGGGCACGCCAAGCTCGTTTCAACTGAGGCCGTGTTTAGATAGGTATGGAAAAGTTTTTGAGGGTAATAAATGCACATTTTACCAATAATTAGGGGTATTAATTAAAGGCAGTTTACAAAACTATCTCCACAACCCTAGGTAAATTCTCGAGACGAATCTAATGAGGTCTTTGACGACACAATTAGAAGATGGTTACTGTAGAGTTACTGTACCAAATCATAGATTAATTATGCTCATTAGATTCGTCGCGCAAAGTTACACCCATCTGTGAAAAGGTTTTACAAATAAACTTCATTTAGTGCTTCATGCATACAAGATTCTTTGCATTTAATGACTCTGAAATTTTTTTCGGAGGGCATCTAAACACGGCCTGACTCCACCATCTTGGCATGCAGTTGGCACCGCACTATTATTGTCGTCAGCCTCGCGTGACTTATTAGCGCAGCTTACTGGCCGATGTCTGCACGTACGTACGTACCAACACGACGGCAACATGTTCGTGCACCGCGAGTGTCAGACACGTACACAACAGCATAGTTGACCTTGTCGTGCGTGTAACTTAATTAGATTATTTACCTGTACCTGACGACATTGGTCTTTTGAACAATTTATCAACAGTTTCTGTGGCAATAGAATGCAGACCTCAAAGTGTCTAGATGGCTCATTTAAATTTGCATGAGCATATGTTTTTTCAGTAGGGGGGTGGTAGGCATATGAGAAAATGAAGAGTAAGATTGATGTATTATCCTTATGTGTCATGGATAATCATTGAGTATTATATAGTAGGATATATATGATGTAGGTCTTCGGGGTTCGTCCGGTACCTCCTAATGTTTCTAAGGAACTCGCATACGTAACATCCACATGGCACGGATTTGGAAGGTTGCTTGTGGCACTTCGATCATAAGAAAAAATGATGAATTAAATTTTAAAAAATAGAAAGAAATTCAAGCTCAATTGCCTCTATGAATGGATAACAACACCATGGATGCCCTCTTACAACAAAACCCTAATTAAGCAATGAATTAAATTTGAAAAAAGATAGAAATTCCACAACTTACCTTTTAGATCGAGTCACCTAGTCCAAGAAAATCTTCTTGTATTTGTGATTTTGAAGCTTTTTTCTGAGCTTCTCCCAGACAAACTACTACAAAGAGAAGGTTGTCTGGAAAAGAAAGAAGCAGCTCTTGACATTTAAGCAGGTTTTATGCTCATGGGTGTTACGGCCAGCAAAGATTCACACTCTGCTGGCGGACTATTGTGTGCCCCGCTAGCACAAAGGCGTGTATCTGTGCTGACGGGTGTTTACGGGGTGGGTCCACATTCATTTCTACTGACAGGTGCCTGTTGGTGGTCGTTACGATACGGTTTCACCACCAACATTCCGTCACATTTCAGGCTCATCTTGCTCATAACAAAGTAAAATTGATTATTTCTAATGAGTTCCACAAGTTTTGTATAATTTGTGAGTGCAGGAGCAAGCAAGCAAAAGCTGAGCCATAACTGACACAAAGCCAGGCTGGCCGGCCTATGCCAGGCCGGTCGGCCCCCTTCTGTGGCCAATTGCCACGTCCTTGATCCAGATGATCACAAACACAAGTCAGATGATCCTGAGACGTGAGATCAACGTCGGTTTGATCCAAAGAACCGAAAGGCCTAAGCTACATTTGCATGGATTGAAGGGCCCACCAACATGGGATTCTCGGACAAGCTTCAATCCAACGCAACCGTTACCGACCTCAGGGTGCAATCCAGAGCGTCCCTGAAGAAGGCGGTGCCACGGGGCAGCAAGGCCAGGCCGATCGGCCTGGCCTAGGCCGGCCGGCCTCCCCCAGAGGCCGCCACCTGTCCCCTTTCGCGTGGCAGTTAAGCAGAGTATTAGCTTACACTTGACGCCTGCAACCACCCCTGGAAGCTATAAAAGGGACCCTCCTTCACCTTGAGAGAGCATCCATCAAATCATCCAAAGGAGAGAAGAGTAGCTTAGTGAGTTTGTGCTCTCATCTTTAGAGTAGAGTAGGGAGAGAGTGGGTGAGTTGCTCGGGTGACAGCCGAGCTTTGTAGAGAGAGTCCGGGATTTCTCTCTCGGTCTCGTCTCAACATTTCCGCCCCCGAGGAATATATTCAAGAGTTATCTTCAGTAAGTCCTCGGTCCCTTGTCTTTAGTACTTCGCTAGTTTACAACTTACTTTCAGCAAGTTATCATATTTATCTTTGATCTGCGGGTACCTGAGTCTGCGCGAGTGACAGCGACTCTTGTTTGGGGTTTCCTCTATAGCCCTTCGCGTTGGGTGGAGGTCAGTGACTGAAAGCTTAGGCGTGGTGCCTGTGCTGGCTAGTCATCTCAGGTTGTGTTGCACCCACGGAACTGCAGTGGTAGGCGGCAGGTGGTGACAGCCCTGTCCGTCCTTTGTACTCCACCACGTTCGGGTGTACTCATAACAGTAGTGCTGAGCCCGGAAGAACCCCTCTCTCACCCCGTTCTGAGTTCTTCCCGTTCTAGCCGTCGAAGCAGATCAGGTTAAGTATCGATAGTTTGTCTGGGGTAACGAGTAGCTAACTAAAGTCAAGCTCTCTACTCATTTATCCTTTTTCTCCTTGGTGGATCCGGTTAGAAAAGTTCTAGGCTAGTCGCGTCTGCCGTTTCTTGGATTCGATATCCAGGTTCTTACTCCCCTGGTGAAAGGCTACATCGGACTCCGTGCGCTTGCGGATTTTAGTCAGGCTAAGGAGTACCAACAGTGCCAACCATGCTTGCCAGCACGATAAATCTCAAGTGAGAGTACAAATCTTTTGCGGCCTATGGCTGCCGGCCAAAAGACAAAAAATCTGAAGAGAATGACGTGCCGGCGTGCCGCCGGCGCTGCCAGCAGCACGGCTACGGAATCAAACAACCGGGATGCTGTCACATCCGTTTTCGGAAGAAAACGAACTATCTCATATGCAAATCATTAATCAAGGCAACTCACATATAATTAACAAAAATAAATATCACAGCGTGCAAGAATAAATAGAGAGTATTAAATAGCATTATTACAAGCCAAGGTTTGTCTCAATAGAATAAATAGTCTTTATTTAACGCTGCGATAGAACTCCACTAGGACCTCGTGGTTGCCTGGCAGACATGCAGCCTAGAACTCCTGGAAATCGTCGAGGAACTCCTCAAAGCTCTCCACGTCTGAACAAATCCGGATCGGTCGTTGCAAAAATAAATAAACAAGCTTGAGCACATGTCGTACTCAACAAGTGAAAGATAACGAAATGACATGCAAAGCTTAAACAAGGATAGGCTAAGGTTTAAGCATTTAGCATTTTAGTTGATCAAATTTTAATTAAGCAAGCATAAGTATAAGTTTATACCACCCACGATTATTGAATAAAGTAACATAAAGATGAATATGAGAGCCTCAACAATAAATAAATGATTTAGATCAAGTTTCGATAGTATTAAATATGTGAGGATCTAGGCCGCTCGTGACCGTGAGCACGGCTATCATGATAGTTTTAATTAACCTTGCAAGGTTTGTACAGCTTTACCCAGCAGAAGTGTCACCCTGTCCGGCTGAGATTTACAAAGCCCCATTAGACACTACCTTTGGTGAATGGCCAGGGATCCACTACGAAGCCTTTACAAAGATACGTTAGTAATGATAGCTCGCTAAGGATTCATGATCAGCGTGATGTATAAACCTCTCCAATGGGCACACCTTAGCAAAGGCTTCCTCCCAAATAGGGGCCGGGTTATACACCAACTACAGTCTCCCCCTCTTGTCTCTTGCGAGTAAAGCTACCAAGACTAAAGCATCTAATTAATTGGCTAAGGCCAGAGCCCATTAGCACTGCGGTTGTACGGGTGTGTCATGGGTTGTCACTCCATGTTTCCAGTTAAATAAATGATCTTGTTACAGAGGCATAGCATAATAAAGTCAAGATTAACATTAGGGTTCAATTAAACAGTAGAGCACTAGCAAAGGCTACAACAAATTAATTAACCCATGGTGAAGGCATAATATTCAGGATAGGGTGGCTAGGCATGTCCTTAGTAGGAAAACCCATCAAGATTAAGTATTACATGCAACTATGGTCGATTGTGCACAAAAGTAAGTTTTTAATTTAAATAGGACAAAGCATGACCAAGGCGACATGCCTTCAGCAAAAACTGGCTGCTGCCCAAACTCCTCGAACTCTTCGAATTCCTCTCCCGGGAAGTCACCAAAGCGAGGATCGTCTAACGGTACACACATACAACAAGCAAAAGAAATAATAAGAAAACAGTACAACAACAATAAGAAACCAACACAGGGTTCACACATATAGATTGTACATAAAACAACGATTCTAACGATATTTTAAACGCATAAATCGGATTTAAGATGGTAAAGATATGATATAAACAAGAACAAGGACTTGCTGGCAAAGATCAGGAACCTTCATGGGCCTAAACATGAATAAAAGGACCTAACAGTAAAGAATTATAAACTGCAGTGGATAGATCTATAAATAAGGAAAAGATCAGGGGCTTTTCTGCAAAACAGCAGACGGCGACGGCGGCCTAACGGCGGATCAGCGTCACGTTGACGTCAGCGCTAACGCCGGCGCTGACGTCGGCGCGGGCGGCGCCGTGGACCGCGCCATGGACCTGGTCCACGGGTCCACGGTGGACCGGCCAGCGAAGGGGTAAGCCCCTTCTAATCTGGGCCGTCCGAGATGAATCAACAGTCAGCGCTCGCTCCGGCGAGCGACGGCGGGAAACTGCGGCAGTGCCATGGCCGGCGACGCTCGTGGAACAACCGCTACAGGCCACGAGAGCTCGCGCGTAGTGCACGAGGGGCGGCGGAGCTCACCGCAAACCCGAAGAAGGCGACGGCAAAACTCGGCGACGACCGGAGGGCGAACCGAGCGGCGGCGGCGGTGGCGCTAGGGTTTGGAGCGGCGGCGACGGCTCTAGGCGGCCAAGGCTCACGCGCGCGCGGCGGGGCGCGACCCGGACTCGAGCTTGAGTCCGGTGTGGCGACGGCGTGGGGAAGGAGATGACGGCCGGGCCCCACGCAACAGCGGCAGGCGGAACGCGACGAGGCGCAAGCGCTGGGCGAAAGCAGAAAAGAGCGGGGGCGCCTTCAGCCCGCTCCGCTCCACCACGGCTGGTGGGCCGGCTGGGCTGCAGCGCGAGCTGGGCTGAAAGAAGCGAGGCGAAGATAGGACAGGCCGAAGCGTTGAAGGGCCGACAACGGACTTGCTGGAAATAAAACAAAACACCATTCAAACTAAAGTCGAATTCAACCAAACTTGAATTCAAAGCTAAGTTCATTAATTATTTCGAAAAAACATTTTTGGCTTTCGATTAATTCGATAAAGCGCTAGAACAGACTTAATTAAATCCAAATAAATTTTAGAAAATTTTAATAATTGTAAAAGTTGAAATTTGGGGAGTTACGGATGCCATGTATAGAAGCCCTCCCTTTTGTAAAAAAAAGTGGAAAGACAAAACTCACACCTCTCGACCACAGGACATCTGGCGACGTCCAAGCCAATGGCCAGACAACCGCCACCCGGCACCCTCTCTGGAGACTGCATCTGCTCCACGCAACCGCCGAAGCCGAAGCAGAGCAAGCAAACACACCGATGCAGCATTGCCACCATGGGTGAAGAAAACCCAAACTTGCCAAATACACACCGCACGGCAAAATCGATGTTCCCCATCCCGTGATGCTGACAAGGCCGGTGGAGGCGAGGGTAAACTACCGAGATCACCGCCGGAAACGCACTCGCTCATTGGTCACCTCTTTTTAATATACTACCACCGTCCTAGAAAGAATGCATGTCTGGGATGCGTGCCAGTTAGATTGATTATGTTTGACCAAATTTCTAGCGAACTATATTAATATTTATAGCTCTAAATAAATTTGTTAAAAAACTATATTTAGAAACGAATCTAATGATATATATCATATCATAAATATTTATACTTTTTTATTTATAATTAGTCAAACTTAAGATTCTGGAATTTCTTGGGAAGCGAGAAATGCATTCTTTCTGGGACGGAGGGAGTAGAAGCTAAGGGGAACAAAACGAGAGAGACAAACTTGACCTCAACTTATCTTTCAGCCCGTTTAGATCAAATCATCAAAAAGCATGAACCGTGACTTGTTCTATTTTTGATAGAAAAGATATGTTTATGATCCTTCATATACTCTAAGCACCAACCTCTCTGAGACTCGGAATGTCAATTTCATGTGAAGTAACATCTTAGCATCAGCATAGCAAATCCTTTGAATTTTATACATGAATGACGAGCAGCATTGCTAAATGAATAAAATGAGTCCTTTTATTTGTAAGGATATATAATATACAACTTCCCAACATGATTTTTTAGATAAAGAAATAACGACAATTATTATGACCTCTGTTGCAAAAGTAATATCTGGCAATTATATATTATAGAAAGGGTTTACACTTTGAAAAAGAAAATAAGGTGAACAGATTATAAGCAAATTAAAAGCCTATTAATAAACCAACATTGGTTCTTCATGAATATTTCCATAGATGTAGACTCTAAAGCTTGACAGACACTGATACAACATACCGATCTTAACTCCCTCCTTAACTAGAGCCCGGAACCTGATCCAGTGTGTGGTCCTATATATAAAGGATCCACAAACAAGTTTGTTTGTAACTTTCTGACACGATACATTGCAAATTGCAGCTCAATCCCATCTCTGGATAATTGGAGAGAGCAGTGCATTGAAGTTAGTGTGTTAAGTATGTTTTTAGGAGATGGTCGAGTTCACCTCACGCTCCCCCACCAAGGCTGGATACTTCCTCACCATCTCCATCTGGAGCAATTTGTGGCTATGGCTGAAGCCAAAGGATAGATAGGTGCACCCATCTTGAGAGCGAATCAAATTGGAGGGAGGGGCATCATCACGTACCATTATTCTTCTTTCTGAGATTGGGGTTTGTGGATCAGTACGTTGGGAGATGCCACACAGTTGAGAACTTGGAGAAGGTAGAAGAGAATGTGCACCAATGCAAGGATAGTGGAATTTGCATGTGCAATGCTGGCTTCATGAACCACTGGGTGTTAGCATGTGTGTCATTATGCTGGGAGATATGCGTTTCAGATATTATCATATTAGATAAACGATGGTGAAGGAAGCGTGACCACACCACAACCACAACGGATATGACACAAAATATTTTTAAAAGATGGAGACATAGGAGAGAGGTAGATATAGAAATATTGTCTGTTACAAATAGTGCAAAAATTCTTTTGATCAATCTAAATATTAAATTATGCATAAATGATATTATATTTTACTTTTACATGTTAAAGTTATGGTATAGGTTAGGATATGTCTAGTCTAGAGTAGTTAAGGCATTGGCATATATAGTTACCAATATCGAGCTTATGCCTTGTTACTTTTTTTTTATCTTGCTTCTTGCTTTACCAGTTTTATTATTAAAGTCAGTGGTAATATAAATGTATGGTTTTTAATAGGATCCAAGGTGTGCTTTAACCACCAATATAATTGAATGGACACGTTAAATAAAAAGAGAATTTGTGTACTGATCAATGAACACGAGTGCAGATGCAGTCTTATATCATCAAACCCAAGAATATCGATGAACATATAAAAAGATACGCATGCCTCTAGAGCAAAGGAAATAAAGTACTCACATTAATACAGATAAATTAAAGTCGATATGAGCTCATCATATGTGAATGGAAAAAAAAGGGGAGAATCCCCCGAAGTACTAAAAATAGAAAATGGTAACACAATCTATTATAAAAGTGTCTAGCCACTGAAACAAGAGTTTATGGACATAGAACTATCAAAGCATGATGGAAAATTATAAAAATGATAACCAGTTAACTAGTACCTTCTATCTCAACAATAAAGCTAACTAGTTAACTATGCTACCCATAATTATTTAGACAGGAGACACACTCACACTAACATTGGGTTGGGACACAAGAGATTGTCTTTGGTTTTGTTCTCTGATAACTAATTTTTGCATAGAAGGCAAACGCACACAGCCTGAACTACATTATCTCTCACACATTCGTATCCCTTCACATAAGATCCATCGGATAATTTGCCCTCGATATAACAATTTGCCTTGCAATAAGCCTTGAAGCAGAATGGATGCACTTTAACAAATTGCCTACAAGTTTCTGCAAGAAATATTATCCACGTTAGTATAATATAATAACACTTGCTTATCCATAATAAAATACCCATCAAACTGTCAACAATTCAAGCAATGAGTTTAGAAAAAGAATAAATGATCGAACATAAGGTAGATAAAATAACCAAATAGTTGGAAGTTTATTATGTATCCATATATCATCAAGTACACATGAATGTGATAAAAGGATAGAGCAAAGAACACTAACCTGCCAAAGTAGGATCTCCATGTAAGACAAGTACAATGAAGACGCAGAATGCAACATATCTTGTGTCCATAGTCGAACTTAAGTATATCTAGATATACTTTGCTGGAAGTGAGTGAGTTGGTGTGATGATTTTTGTTTGTAAGTTCTATGTATAAATAGAGAGTGCAAGTGCTAATAATAGAAATACATTACAACACAACCGCACAAGTGCATTCTGGACTATTTCAACTTGAACTAACAGTTAGTTACTAGTATACTAAAGCTCAGTAGATAATGGTTTTAGATCAGCCGCATGTGCCTATGTGTTTGATTTGGTAAAGGGCGTATATATGTCTTTTCGAGAATATGAAGTTAGATCTAGATCCAAACATTCCGGCTTCATGCATAATAGCATAGAAATGACATGTACGCAAAACCCATCTATGCATGGAGAGCTAGCACATGTCTCACATTTTTTTATCTTTTTGAATGAGTCGTGTTTGCATGCATGACGTCCTTTGCTCTGATTTTCTTTTAGTCTCAATTTTACACATGTGTTGCAGTGAAAGAAGGTTGTTCATAACCTTTTTCATGCACAAGAAAAAAATGATTGCCCTTATAAATCGCATGCGCCCGGCCCACCGGTTTTTGTGTTGTTTGATGTTTACCCTTTTCCTTTTACTTGGCCTAGTTACACATGCATATACACACTTTGAGAGACGTGAGCTTTCACGAACACATGAATCTCTTTGTGCAAAATGCACTTTAGTTTATGTTGGAGATTTCTGACAATAATATTTATAGAAAACAACTCCCTAACTGATCAAAGTTATTGGTTGAATTATTGAAGAAATAAACGAATTCTCTGACTTGCGCTGGCACCCTTTAGCTAGCAAAGTACCAAGAAATAGTAAGCAGGGATCACTAATAGAAACAACTTTATCTATGTCGGTGGAATGTTATTCTGTCGGTATTGTTAGAAACACACAGAAATATTAAATTTATTCTGTAGGTGTTTCATGTTTGTGATACACACAGAAAAATTGGTATACACACAGAAAAATACGCATTAACCTGCCGGTGGCACAAAAACACACAGAAAAATTGCACTTTAATCTGTCGAGCGGAGTAATTCACAGAAAAATTGGATCGTACCCTCAGAAAAAATTCGACAGCGAAGGAGGGAGACAAACTTTTCCTTTCCGCGCTCTCGGTCCGCATTTTTTTCACCTGGCGGGTTGATTTCGCGCCGGATGAGCGCACGGGAAAAAAAAAGCACGGGCAGTAAAATAAACTCAACCCTGTCTTTCCCTGCTTCCCCTTCAGCGCCGCCACAGCATGGACGCATAGAGGATCCAGCATCTATGTCCATGCAAAATTTGAGATTGAAACAAAATCTTATGCAAGGAGAAACCAAAAAGAGAAATCAACATGTAAATTGTTGCTTGTGTAACTCTTCGTATATGTCCACAACCTGCAATTATTCATGTGCTGATTTTTTTTCTCTCTTTGTATAAGTTTTTGTTTGCATGAATAGCGATGATTGCATCCTCTACCCGTTCTTTGTTTTAATTTTTGACACGATGTTTAGATGCTGGTAGCGATGTAACCCATGGTAACACCAGTCGTACATTCTCCACCACACTCATCCAAGCAGCTTGAGCGTTGAGAGAGTAATTTCTCAACATTTGATTTTGCCCTTGGGATCAACATCATAGGGTTTGATGTTGATCAAAGTACATATAGAAAAACCAGGATGGTTTGATTCGATACAAAAATGCATATAGCAGCATGTGTCCCTCTCTCTTTTGGAGAAGGCAATCAACAGCTCAGTACCCCTCTAAATCCTCCAAAAATGGATCCCAAAAAATGTCCTCAAATGAGCATCATGTTTCCCCCTTTGTATCTCATTCGCGACTTGCCAGTGGTAAGCTTGGCGCCCAAAAGACCACGAGAAGATCTTCAAGACGGAGACAAGGACGCACAAGGTGCAAACTCCTGGCATGCAACGCACCCTTCACTAAACACAAGGACCATGATGGTGATGTGTTTGTGTACTTCACTGTGCCAGAAAACATTTATAGGTGCGGGCGTGTGACCATTTTCAGGCGCGGGTCCATGGCCGGCCCGTTGCTGCTTTGGACGGACGCCCAGTGCTAGAGATGAATTTCTAGGGTCGGACCATGTTATGGTCCGTTGTTATAAAACGACGTGCACACATGGCTCACCCCATCACACGCTCCCGATAACCGATTTAAAAAACAAAAAAAAAGAAAAAAGAACATTGCCACCCACTCGGCTGTCCTGCGCGTTGCCCGCCCCACCTCGTCTCACTGGGGCCCACTCGTTCCGGCACGGGGCACCGTAGCCCGCCAGCGCTGGCCTCGCCTCCGCCGCGCTCCTAGCCGCGTCTGTAGCGTCTCGCCTCCCTGAGGCTGGGTCCGCGCTCTCTAGGTCTCTAGAATTTCCTCACAGACCGACACACGTCTTTTCTGCGCACTTTTTCCTCACTCATGCGCAACCGAGAAAGACTTCACGGTCGGTCACCCATCCCTAAATTACTCCGGGCTCCCGGTCGGTCACCCATCCCTAAATTACTCCAGGCCAAGCACGCTTAACCCCGGAGTTCTTTCGAGATGAGTTTTCGGAAAAATAGTTACAACTTGTTGATATAAGTATTCTATCAATCCTATTAAGCCCTGGGTTGTCACAATCTCACCCCCTTAGGAGACCAACGCCCTCGTCGGCCAACCCCAATCCAGGAACGTCCTCTCTTGGCCACGTCCGTGTGCCTAGTGCCAGCGCATGTGCCATGTTGTGTGATCACTCTGGGCTCACACCAGCCATGCACACCATGCCTGCGCAACTGCGACCCACGCGCCCGTGAAACCGCGAGAGACGGCTCTGATACCAATTGTAACGTCCCGCCTCCTCAAGCTCAGGCCCGCTTACCCTGGCAGCTCTCTAGGGTCTCTAGAATTTCCTCACAGACCGACACACGTCTTTTCTGCGCACTTTGTTCTCACTCATGCGCAGCCGAGAAAGACTTCCCGGTCGGTCGCCCATTCCTAAATTACTCCGGGCCAAGCACGCTTAACCCAGGAGTTCTTTCGAGACGAGCTTTCGAAAAAGAAGTTACAACTTGTTGATATAACTATCAATCCTATTAAGCCCTGGGTTGTCACAGCTTCGCTGCATCTCGCTGCACCGCCGCAGCCTGCCCCGCTGGCTGGGGGCCGCATCTCCCACGCTGACGAGCCGCGCCGCCGCTTGGGTTGGGTACATAGCTGTACCGTCGCTTGTGGCTCGGGAAAGGCCCGAGCTTTGGCCCTGCCTCCGTCGTGCTCACGGCCGCTCCTGCGCCGTCCCATCTTGCCGCACCGTCGCCACCTGTCCCCGCGCCTGCTCCTCGGGCCAAGGATGGTCGCGCCTCTGCTCGCCCATGCATGCCAGAGGCGCCGCTGTGACCCCGAGCCACCCCTTCGCCCTCGACAGGGAGTCATGTGTCGCCGGCCACCGCGCCTTGCTAGGGCGCATTCAACTATCACCTACCAAGAGAGAAGAGCAAGAGGGTCCATGAAGATCCCTTCCTAGGCTCGCACTCCGGCGAGGTCTAGGCCACTCCGCCGCCGGCCATTCCGACCTCGGCGTCCACGCCACGTTGGTGACAGCCCTGTCACCAACAGCCACCTTACAGATTGGCGGGTTAGCCATCCCGACGACGCCGATCACCGCGATCAAAAACCCTAATTTCCCTGGTTTCTAGTGCCGCTTAGGTATAGACCGAGGGATCCTTTGTGTGGTAGTATTCTACTATGTGGCACTGCTTGTTGCCTCTCTAGGGGATCGCCATGGCAGATCTCGGAGGAGGTTCGAGGGGAGGCAGCGATGTTCATCCGCCTGAAGAGAGGGCAAACCCTAGCCCTAGCGTTGCTGAGTTGTTGTAGAAACTCAACTTGATGACGGAGGAAGGGGGTGTGGCTGATTTCAGCGACGGGGAGGAGAAAGGAGAGCAGATGGCGCAGGTGTGGGTGCTGTTGGGAAAGGTCCTATCCCTGTCGATCCTGCATGCTAATACGATCCGCTCGGCCATGACGCCGGCGTGGGGAAACCCTTATGGTCTGAAGATCCGCTCAATCGGGGAGAGGGCGAAAAATCTCTTCGTTGCGGAGTTCGGGTGCAAGGCGGATATGGAGCGAGTCCTGGCGAGTACACCTTGGATTGCCGGCAAGCACGCAGTGATCTTGAAGGAGTACGATGAGAAGTTGAAGCCATCGGAGATTTCCTTCGATCGGATGGACATTTGGGTGAGGATCCTCAATCTCCCGCTCGGATGGATGAACCAACAGAGGGGAGTCCGTGCAATAGGGCTGTTGGGGGAGGTGAAGTTAGATGTGGATGCTGATGGTAAGGCGAGTGGTGCCTTCTTGCGGGCACGGGTGTCCATTGAAGTTAACAAGCCCCTCAAGAGAGGCGTGCTGCTTAGGATGGCGAGAGATCGGGAGCCTGAGTGGTTTGATGCCCAATATGAGAAGCTTCTGTTCTTCTGTTTCTCATGCGGTATAATGGGCCATGGGGGTCTAGAGTGTGAGAAGCCGGCGTTGAGGAATGCAGATGATAAATTACCGTATGAGCGTGAGATTCCACTAAGGACTCCAGATGACCGGCGGAAGAAGCTGATGAGCTTCGCAAAAGCAGCAGCAGAGTCCTTTGGAAGTGGGACTGACGCAGGCGCTCGCTCTGCACAAAATTCGTCAAGCAGGTCGTCGAGGCAACACAATGCGGGAGGAGAAAAGGGGGCTAACCACTCGAAGGGGAACCCTGGCGGTCGAGGGGTTAGGGAGGAGGAGATCATGTCCCCACTGAAGAGGCGTGCCCCAGAGAAACCAAGGGAGAAGGAGGAGGCGATCCCGGGCGCTGGCCGGCAGCTCTTCCAGGGGGAGGAGTTTGAAGGGAGGAAGCTTCTTAAGAAGAGGAAGTTGAAACGCCAGGAACCAGCAAATTCACAAATACCGGATTTGAACTTTCCTCCATCTGATGTGGCATCTCTGGTGCCGGCTAGTTTGGTGAGCTCTCGATTTAACCAAATTGTGGGAGCACGAGGGAAGACTGTGGTGGAAGGGACTACGGAGGAACTGCACAAGAAGCAGAAGCGGGCAACAATCATAAATGACGCACAATCGGCGGCGGCTGCGGATGGCAGCTCCCGTCGGGCACAATGAATCTCTTAAGTGTGATCTGCCGGCGTTGCGGGCGACCCGAGGCAGTTCAAGAGCTCCGCGAAGTGGTGGAGCAGTTCAGGCCCGCAGTGGTGTTTCTGATGGAGACTCGTATGGAGGACGATCGAGCGGTGAATTTGCGCCACCGCCTAGGCTTCCCGAATGGCCTAGCAGTGGGAGCGGTGGGGCAGAGTGGTGGTCTGGCGCTGTTTTGGAGAGGTGATGTGATGGTGGCGATTCAGAGCAAATCCAGATCACATATTGATGTGATGTTGTCTTGCTCGGCGATAGGAGTACAACAGTGGAGATTCACGGGGTTTTATGGTGAGCCACGACGAGAGAAACGGAAGGAGAGCTGGTACCTTCTCAGATTCTTGCGTGCACAATCAAGCTTTCCATGGCTATGCACGGGAGATTTTAATGAAGTACTTGCTAAGGAGGAGCAGTTTGGAGTGAACGAAAGGGAGCAATGGCAGGTCAATGCATTTCAGGAGACCGTGGCTGATTGTGGCTTCACGGACTTGGGGTACTCAGGTTTGCCATATACTTGGGATAACAAGCAGGAGGGTATATGTAATGTGAAGGCACGTCTGGATCGAGCTTTTGGGGATGGCAGGTTTTTGGATGTGCTAGGGGAATCTTCTGTAAAACACATCCAACTTGCTAAATCCGATCATTCTGTGGTGCTGGTGGAGGTGAGGCCGTCTAGTACCCAGCAGTTGTCAGGAGGGAGGCGGCGTGGCACACGGCCTTTCCGCTGCGAGGACATGTGGTTCCGGCACGAGGGGTAAAAAGAGGCAGTGTGCCAGGCATGGGATCCGGGCCCTGGTCAAGCTGATCTGGCGTCAATATGTACATCCTTACAAGCTATGCAGGGATCGCTCAAACTCTGGGAGAGGGATGTTTTCGGAAAGGTCCAGCGACATATCAAAGAGATGAGGGCGGAGATAGAGAGAGAAAGGAGTCAGACTCTATACCGCGGACCTACTGTACGCGAGAGAAAGCTGGTGGAGGATCTCTCAGAGCTGCTGGCGCGAGAGGAGGCCATGGAACGACAATGCTCCCGCATGATGTGGCTGCGCGAGGGGGATCGCAATACTGGTTTCTTCCAGGCCAAGGCACGGGGGAGAGCGCGAACAAATAAGATACGGGCCTTGAAGAAGGAGGATGGTACAATGGCCATAGAACAGAAGGAGTTGGAGCACATGGCTGTTTCGTTCTACCAAAATTTGTTCCAGGCGCAAGAAGCTCTAGAGCCTGAACGAGTTTGCCGGTATGTACCTAGAAAGGTGACCAGCCAGATGAATGAAGAGCTGGATCGTCCCTTTATGGAGGAGGAAGTAGAGAAGGCGTTGTTTAGCATGGGACCGTCCAAGGCCCCGGGAGTGGACGGTTTCAATGCAGGTTTCTTTCAGAAACACTGGAGTGTTGTCAAGGAGAGCGTTACATCAGTGGTGCTTGGTTTCTTGAATGGTGGTGACATGCCAGAGGAGTTGAATCAGACCCTGTTGGTTCTTATTCCAAAGGTTGCGCATCCTCAGGAATTATCACAGTACCGTCCTATCTCTCTTTGTAATGTGCTTTATAAGATTTGCCCTAAGGTGATGGCGAATAGATTGTGTGGCATGTTGGATGATATTATTTCTGAGGAGCAAAGTGCCCTTGTCCCTGGGAGATTGATTACCGACAATGTCCTAATCGCTTATGAGTGTATCCACTATCTCAGAGCAAAAAAAGGTAAAGTTGGTGTTTGTGGAATTAAGTTGGATATGGCGAAAGCATATGATAGAATTGAATGGGACTATCTACACACTGTCGTGGAGGCGTTGGGGTTCTCATTGAAGTGGAGGCAATTGGTCATGAAGTGTGTGACAACGGTGTCATTTTCAGTAAGAGTGAACGTGCAATATTCCGCTGTTTTTAAACCTAAGCGAGGAATCAGGCAAGGAGATCCTATTTCACCATATCTCTTCTTGCTTTGCGCTGAAGGTTTGTCGTGCATGCTGAAGGAATGTGGCATGGGGTATATTGCATGGGGCTTTCGAGTGAGTCGACATGCTCCCTGGGTATCTCATTTATTGTTTGTGGATGATTGCATGATTTTCACTCAAGCGTCAAAAAGAAGTGCTGACCGGGTTGCACATATACTGGAAGAGTATTGTAGGGGCTCCGGACAGCTAGTTAATAAACAGAAGTCAGCTATCTTCTTTAGTGGAAATTGTGAGCAAGATGTGAAGGAGGAGGTTCATAATGGGTTGCAGATTATGGAGGAAGCACTTGGTGAGAAGTACCTTGGCTTGCCGACAGTAGTGGGGAAAGTAGCAGATGGGGTTTTTAACTATATTCCTGACAGGATCAGGAACTTCATTTGCAGATGGAGTGAGAATCTTCTTAGCTATGCGGCAAGGGAGGTGTTGATCAAGGCTAATGCACAAGCAGTGCCGACATATTCGATGAATTGTTTCAAGCTACCAGCACCGGCTTGTCACAAAATGACTTCTTATATCTCTAATTACTGGTGGGGGAGCTCAGTGGACAATCATAAGAGTCATTGGCTGAAATGGAGTAAACTGACTGATCCCATGGAGGAAGGAGGTATGGGGTTTAGGGATATGCCTTTGTTCAATCAAGCTATGCTGGGGAAACAAGGATGGAGGTTACAGACCCGTCCTGACTTGTTGTGCTCAAGGGTCTTGAAGGGGAAGTATTTCCCGCACACAGATTTTCTTGCAGCGACGAGGAGGAGGGGGAGTTCGGAGACATGGCGGGCAATCCTGCATGGGAGAGAGGTACTCCGCAAAGGTGTTATTAAGCGTGTAGGACCGGGATCCTCTATTAATATTTGGGAGGATAATTGGATTCCGAGGTCAATGTCGTTGAAGCAGTTAGTGCAATTGCCGGGAGTTACAGTGAATAAGGTATCTGATCTCTTTGAGCCGGGTACTAGAAGGTGGGATGATGCATCTGATTATGTTGATTGGATGTGATCGGGATCCTGAAGCACCATGGGTGCCAGTCAGATTTTTGCTGGTTTCTCTGTGGTGTGTGGTCCTTGGGAGAGTTTTCCCTACCCGCCAGTGGAATAGCATGATGCACGGCACAGATGTATTGTAGTGTACACAAATACCCCTGTAGCGTGTAGCACACTCTGTGTGGCTCGTCCATTAGATCCTTGTCTACATATCACTTCCTGTATTTGTGGGTGTACAAAATGGAATCGGTGCGTTTGAAAAAGAAGAAAGAAAACACCTTTGTCTACCGCATTTCTGAACGCCTAATTTTCATTCTAACAGAAGCAAGGCTGATGCAAACACAGTATTGTCGACCTGACAAAGGCATCCTGAAGATGGTCTTTGGGGTCTTCGCAGTGTACCTCGCGAGTATCCTTGCCGCAAATATCGCGGAGTAGCTGCTTTCCCAGAGGGACCGAGCAAACGGCAAGGCCGTAGAGGCCGGCCGGCGGTTTATTGTCCATCTCGACTATCCCATGCTTCGATCCAACTGAAACCAGATCATCAATCAAGGAAGCCCGCCCGGCTTCATCTGTTACATACTGATACATCCATGCATGGTTGGACATGCTGGATGGTTTAGCGTGCATGCATGGTTTGGACATGCTGGATTTTCTGTTCCTTAATAATCCATACGTGTAATAAGTTATAGATTCAAACTTGCTCTTTAGTGATCATAGTTACACATCTCCGAAATGTTACAGTTGCGTAGGTACGGAGTAGATGTTTGACTCGTCTGTGTTTTTATATTTTTTGTTGAATATAAACAAATTTAGATTTGTTAATTTCCCCAATAAAAAGTTCATATAGTTAGTTTTGATCCATATTTGTCTTGGGAAAATATAAAGTAAAATATCTTTAGAATTGTGTGTTGAATTATTATCACTTTAACCACTCTACTGTACTTCTTATTTTAAATTTTGTTCCTTCCTCCCAACACATTAGTACTCAGATTCTGCTTGTTTTTAAAGCACGAAACCTCCCGACTTCTGCTGCCGTATTTAAAAAAACAGCGCTTCTGCTTTACAAAATTACCGATTTTATCGGTAATGCTACGTCTAGCACGGCCGACGCGTCTACGCTCGGACGCCCCGTCCATTAAAAGTGAAGCCGTGAGACTTCTAATCTTGTCCACGACGGTTATCTTGGAGGCGTTCCGTGTCCACAGGCCGCACGTTACAGAAGCTAGCTCAATTGCTTAATCTACTGAACCGTCGAGGTGAAGAACAGGCGCTGTCGTCGGCGGCGGCCATGTGGCAGGGCAGCTCCGTGCAGCGCAGGGCGTGCGAACGGCCCTCCAGCTATGACGGCGGCGGGCCCCATGGCGGGGCAGCTCCGGTGCAACGCGGCGTGCGACGGCCCTCCAGCTGTGACGGCGGCGGCCATGGCGGGGCAGCTCTGTGCAGCACCGTCCAAACTCCCCTTCCTCTCCCTCCCATGGCCGTCGTCGATGCCGCGCCACCGTCCAAGCTCCCCTTCCTCTCCTTCCCATGGCCGGCGACGCGACGATTGGCGACGAGCCCCGCGCGGGCCGGCGAGGCGAGCTCCTCCAGCGGCGCGAGTTTCCAATGAGGACAAGGTCCCCTGGCGCGCGTGAGCTCCCCTCCTTCACACCGAGGAGCTCTGAGTGCTGTCCATGGCGAGGAGGCCTGGGCTGCCACGGAGAAGAAGCTCTGGGGGCGGCGGCCATGGTTGGGGGAAGGCTGGGGCGGTCCTAGAGAAGGAGCCCCTGGCGTGCGCCATGGTCAAGCAGCTCTAGGCTACTGCAGAGGAGCTTTGAACAACGGTAATGGCGGAGAAGCATCAGGCGGTGCCCATGACAGACGACCTTCGGGCAGCTCCATGCTCGGGTTTGCTACATGTTGTATGTGTATGTTCGTGTGTTTCATATGTTTCAAAAAAATTGCAACTGTTTTATGCGGATGTTGCAAAAGTAGATCTGAATGTTGTGAATGTTGCATATGTTTCACATGTATGTTGCAAGTGTTTTATCTGGATGTTGCATTGTATATAGAGGTTTGACTAGGTCCCGCGCGACTGATTGTTGGGAACGACACCGTGTTTCACTATGTTTCAGTAGAATTTTTTGAATGTTGCAGTTGAATGATAGTGATGTTGCAATAGGTTTGTTTCAATGTTGCAAAAATTAAACGATGAATTAACGATGTGCATGAAACATTGTACGATATTGCGGCGGAAATTTTTACTCCCCGCATCCAGATGTTTCACTGTATTTCAATACGTAATTTCTAATTTCTAATGTTTCAAAATATGTATTTTCGATACCGTCCGGCAACTCCCAAATTTTATTTTACAACGGCCGAACCGGGAGAAGGGTAGAAGCGGAGAGGCCGAGCGGGTCACTTGCTTTTTCAAGAGGCGGGCGCCGCTTCTCCCCTCCGGTCGACCGGTCCCCTCCGCCCCCGTCGAGATCGCCCCGCTGTCTGTGCCCCCAAGGCACAAGGCTGCCTCGCCAGCCTCCGGGCTCCCTTCCGAGTTCCACCCCCTCGACCTGCCCCTCCGTTGCCGCAGACGAGCCCCCCAAACTTCAGGCGGCTGCCGGATCTCGGCTGACCCCGACCCTTCTCCGTGGCTGCGTGCCAGCGCGGCGCCGGCCACTGCCGGCGCGAGCGCTTGGTGCTCATGGACCTTAAGAGGGGTTTAGCATTGTGATGATTCTTCGAGCGCTTCCCTTGCTTTTACCACACGTGGGGATTGAGTTTTCAGTCTTCACTTGCGATGACTAGTGAGAAGCAGATGACTTCGAAGGGCACAGAGGCTTCAGCTCCTGCTGTCCCTGCTGGTGGAGGAGTCAGCAGAGAACCTCAAAAGGGGCGATTGCCCAATGGGTAAATGCCCATCCACTTATTAGAACCACCGATCTGGTTTTTACAATATGCGTGTCCTTTCTTATACATTTGTCTCATGGTTCAGGAGGACAACTGGCCCAGCACGTCGCTCGTCAAAGGGAAACTGGACTGCAGAAGAGGTAAAGTTTGTACTCTGGTTTCCCAAATTCGTTTAAATAGTGAGGTAAATAGCCTATCTTAGGTAGTTTTGAGAAAATATTTGTTAAAATGGATTCTTTGTCAGATAATTTGTACCTACGCATAGAGCAGATAAACATCATACCAATATACAACTTCTCATCAGACACTAATAGTTGATTATAGGTAGGGATAACTGTTCTGATTGATCCCTCGCTGTATTTATTTTTATTTGTAGCAAACGTTATAGACAGTAACACTGTTCAGTGTCATGTATACAACAGAAATTAAAGGTTTATTCGATGTTGTTCTTTTTATATGCTAAGCATTGCAATGTGATATTGTGTTAAAGATGTCCTTATACGTGGTTAGACCATGTTTTGTCTATCTATTTGTGTGATCTGATGGGCACATGTGCTACTCAATTGTAGGATGACATACTTCGCAAAGCTGTTGAAACTCACAAAGGAAAAAATTGGAAAAAGATAGGTACATTCTTTAGCTGATGCAAAGTTGATCTGTTCTCTTTTCTCAATTTGCCTAGTACAGACTACAGATTTCTTTCTGAAGTATGAAATACCGAAATGTAAACTAACCAATGACACTTAGTTTGCTAATTCGCATCTTGTTGTTTGCTTATAATTTACATCACAAGTCCATATCTTAAAAAAGGAATGTTGTATTATGGCACCACCTTTTTTAGAACATTTAACTTAGTTTGATGCCCTGGCTAGAAGAATTTGCACGTTAGCACCAAATACAGGGCTAAACTAGATATGCCCCTCTTGTTAATGTTTATAGTGTAATAATTTGGACCTCTGATTTAAAACATTGCCCCTGGTGCTCCTAGATTGTGCACATGCATAGTAGATACCTTTTTAAATTTTTGTTGCTATTGTGTTACTCCATTTTACAACTTATCTACTTCAAGACATTGACATCAGCTAAAGACCATATTCTTTGAATTTTGTGGTTATATCATTTCTGCTCATGTCAATGATGGTGCTGCAAGCTTAATTGCTTACAGTGTTTGAGAAAAAAAGCTTAATTGCTTACAATATTTGACTCACTTTTCATGCTACTATTCCATCCTTTTCCCTTTGCATGTCAGTGAGACTCTTTTCTTATGTTTATCTGAGGCTATTGGTGCTCAAGCTACTTTTTTTCCCAGCTGAATGTTTTCCAGGTAGGACCGATGTTCAATGTTTGCATAGGTGGCAGAAGGTTTTGAACCCTGAACTTATTAAAGGGCCATGGTCCAAAGAAGTAAGTTCTACACTTCTTCGTTTTGTGTTTGTTTCCCTTTTCTTGCAATAAATTAGCTATCACATCTTAGGTTATTTTACTGAATCATATTACATGCGAGGTGATTCTTTCATTATTTTATCCCTTTCAGGAAGATGAGATCATTATTCAGATGGTAAAAAACTTGGGCCAAAGAAATGGTCAACCATTGCCCAAGCTCTGCCTGGACGTATTGGAAAGCAATGTCGGGAAAGGTATGGCATGAAAAATACTCGTGTAATATCAGCTCCAAAATTTTCTAACGCAAGTGCTGGTCAATGTTTGTTTGTTTGTTTGTGGTTTGGCTTCTATGGAAAAATCGGAGTCATGATTTTGGGCAATCGACCAGAGTACCACAATAAATAGAGGAAACTTTCCAGTTGCAAAATCACAAGTACAACAGTAAAGCTATTGTGTCCATGCTTATCAGTATCATTACTATACAGATAAATTCTGAAGTCTGAACATTACAAACTAATGTGCTAACAGTCCCAATAACATTTTTCTGTATTTCTGTGGTCGAATACTATTGAAATTACATCTCATGTATTGCTATTGCTTCAAGAAAGATTTATGTATCACATCTCATGTAATGGCATGCCTAATTTGTGAAAGGGCCTCTAGCCTAGTGGTTAGAACACCTGAGTAGCATCCAACAGACCCAGGTTCAACTCCTTGTGGGAGGGAATTAAACAGGTTTGGAATAAAAAAAATATGCAAAAAAATAGGTTGGGGTATCCCCTACTGACTTCGGTTAAAAAAGGGCATGCCTAATTTGTTTCTTTTAGCTTGCATTCTTTGTTTGGGGCATATGTATTACAAATTTACAATACAAACAGCTTAGCTGCAATCGCACAAACCACCTCAATTCATTCTGATATGATGTATTTATTTAGATGGCACAATCATCTTAATCCTGGAATCAATAAGGATGCTTGGACACAAGAAGAGGAAATCAAGCTTATCCATGCTCATCAAACTTATGGAAACAAATGGGCTGAACTGACGAAGTTTTTACCAGGAAGGTAAATGTTCCCTCAGTTTCTTTTATACTATAAGGAGCATCAGATCATGTCAAATGTGAGAAAAAAATTCTAGGCCTTCATGATACTCCACTGTGATATGACAGTGTAACAGTCTGATGTTTTTTTTCGATTGTTTGTTAATAAGTACATCACTAAACCACCTTGTTAGAGAATATTGAGCGATATTAGAATACAAAGAAATTGATCAGCAAGTTTGTATCTATCCTATCAGGACAGACAATGCAATAAAAAATCATTGGCACAGCTCGGTGAAGAAGAAAGTTGATTCATACAGAGCATCTGGTTTACTGGCCCAATTCCAGGGCCTAACACCTGTTGAATACACTGCTGGTGGTTTAAATGTTGATTCTTCATCTGTAATGACCAATCATATTAGTGAAGACAGTGGTTTTAATGTTTTTGGGGAGATGGACGATTCGACAGAGTTAAGTCAGTCATCGTTGGCCAAGGTTTCTTGCTCTCAGGAGGAGCTAACTGATGGGGGTTTGGGATCACATTTTAATGTGCATGAATCATTGTGTCAGGATGGTTTTACTAATGCTAACAATGTTGCTTCTGCTTTACCTGAGATGCATCACCAGCTATCCACTTCTGACATGGATCAAGATAAACAGTTGCAGGAGGAGTTTTCTCAAGGAATGGATTTGGACAAACACTTGCAGCAAGAGTTTTCTCAAGGAACGGACTTGCATCTTGACATAGATGAAGTGCCAAACAATTTTGTGATAACAGATAGCCAGGCATCTAATGAGGTTGCAGGTCAATTTCAGGACACACAGATTAGGCATAGTTCAGGAAATGATGGAGGATCTTTGGTACCGTGTGCTGTAACACCATGTCTTCCCATCTTACCTAGTGCTTCTGGATGTGAGCATGAGCATGACATAAATTTGATGTGTGAGGTGGGCATAGAAAATGAGAATTGTTTCCAGTCTGAACAATGGCAGAATATTTCCATTCAACTGGGTGCATATTCTTCTGAAGAAACAAGCAACTTTTCAGCACCACTTTGCCCGTTGCGGACATCTGAACATGCAACCATGATGGGCGACCCTCTGTATTATCAGAGTTCTGTAACATCATTGCAGCCATCCTTCATTTCTTCAGATGGTGCTTCCAATGTATCTGATGTCAAATTTGAGACTAGTCACTGTCCTGTTTCTTTCCAAGATTTGGAGATAACAACTTGTCACAATGCTTCTGGTGATCCTGATCAAAATTCATATATTAGCAGTGATGATGACAGAAACAGGACTTCTGAACGAATGGACAGCATAACAGAATCTGAAAAGAAACAGCTGGTTGATCTTGAACAATCATGTTTGGAGCCTACAGCCTACAGTGGAAAAGAAGCATCATTAAGTCATGGTGACAATGTATCAAGAGAAAAGGAGGATTCTGGAGCTTTGTGCTATGAACCTCCTTGCTTTCCGAGTTTTGAAGTTCCCTTTGTCAGCTGCAAGCTTGTAACCTCAAGTGATCTCCCAGAATATAGTCCTCTTGGCATTCGAGAGTTGATGAGGTCGTCCTTGAATTTCCCTACTCCAGTAAGATTGTGGGGCTCTCCTACTCGTGATGGTAGTCCTGATGCTGTGCTAAAAAATGCTGCCAAAAGTTTCATGGGCACCCCGTCCATAATGAAAAAACGGCAGAGGGATCTCTCATCTCCTAGTCCTGATTTAAGAAATGAAAAGAACTCAAACATTGAACAGGATTGTGGGAGGTCAGGCATGTCCTCTACAAGAACTGGGAAATCTTGCATGGTTGTCCCTGATGGTTTTGTTGATTTATTTTCACCAACAGAGAGAACTGCATTTCAAAAGAAGCTCAAGCTTTCTGAAGAAAACAAAGAAAATTTGAACCAAATTACTGATCAGGGAGAAAATGAGGACGCAAAGGTAAACCATTTCACATAAGACGAGTTGTTCCACTGTGGACAGTGAATCCACAAGCAGTTTATTACATACTTTCATTCTATTAGTTATCTTTTATACTCAACAATAGTTTATTCAAGGATATAAACATTAAAAGTATTAGGCTTGACGAGTGATAGATTTCCTTTATTGGAGGCCCATCTTGCTAATCAATTGTGAGGTAGCATGGAGAATGGTAAAATCCCTCTTGACAGAAATACTGGTTTCCAGGGAAACTACACAAGTAACATGAAGCGTGGCAAAAGTCCAGCCATTAGTAATAATAATAAAGTTTATAGACTGAAATGACTTTATCTTAGCCTTGAAATATAATTTGCAATGATGCATCTCTGTGTTTATTGTCTTAATTGATCTCTATGTGATGCAGCATTATGCAGGGATTCTTACCGAGAGCAGTGTGGACAACCACAATACACCTAAGCATGGTCCAAATTATGAAGGCCAGAGGCTAAATACTGGCGCAAAGGCTTTGTCTAACTCTGAAGACATAATGTTTTCTAGATCAAAGCCATCTGAACTTGTTGGGAAATCTGCAGCCTGCATCAGTGCGGATTACGAGTATGTGAACATGTGAGTCGGATTCTCTTCTATGTTTTCTTATCGAGAAATTTCCATGAATGTTTGATTCACAAATCCTGAAGTTGCGCTGTTAGTACATGCAGCCGATAGTTGCAAATCAAACCATCAATGCTCTTTGAAATTTATATTCAGTTTTGTGTCCTTGTGGTGTACCAGCAAGAAACCATGTGGTTCTCCCTGGTACAGCAAAAAACATTTGTTATTTTTTCCCTAACTTCATACAAATTCCATTGATTGTGAGAATATTTCCCAAGTTTGGATAGAGCCACAGCACTGTTTAACCTGGTGTAAATTATAAGGGAGAAATATAAACTTGAGTAACTTAGTGCTTCATGGTTTTTAAGACATCTCAAATCACAATTTCATCATGATTGAGTCAGCTATTAATCTTCCCGATTTATAATCGTAGTCCTCTAGATTTTAAAATGCTGTCCTGAAATTCTTTCGGATTTCTTTATTTTCGTTCAGCATTAAACCCCCCTGATCTGTTCATTCAATGGGACTTACTACTTGGTACTGCAAACTAAACTAACAACCTTTGTTTCACTGATTGATACAGTAAATGCACAATTAGATTTCTTATTATCCTGTGTCAATGTCAATTATCCATGATAATATTAATATAGACTTCACAATTTTGCATAGTAGATACAATCATGATTCTTATTAGCTGTTATTGTCAGATTGGCTGACACTCCAGGTATTAAAAGAGGCTTAGAATCTCCTTCTGCATGGAAGTCTCCTTTGTTCACACCATTCCAGGTAATCATTTCATTTAGGAAATTTTTGGATGAGGGAATTGCTTTAGGATTTTTCAATTTGAACTGCAGTCTATAGATCAAGGATTTTATACAAATATTCTCTTCCTAATCATCGTTTAAGTTAAAGTTTTATGTCAAGCAATACACCAATACTTTTGAGACAGATTTGTTGGGTGCTTTGAATTCTTGTATCGTTAACTTGCTATGCCTCAGAGGACCATACTGTCTGGACTCTGGACTAGTTACTGTGTGTTTGAAAATATGATTATTTGTCACACTAAACTGACTGCTTTATTTTTTATTGTTCTTTTAGGATGCGTACTTCATGAGCCCACCAAGCAGAGCTTTTGATGCCTTAGGATTGGTAAAGCAGATTAACGAGCAGAGTGCTGCTGCTCTGGAGGAAGCGCATGAGGTTCTGGCAAGCGGTAGCCCATGGAAACGAAATAGCAAGGAAAACTTTGACAAAGAAAATATAGAAAATACAGCTTGGAAGAACGGACTTATGACAAGCAAATCTCCATCCAAACTCATGGTAAGTAAAGCTCCCTACCGATATTTGCTACTTCTCATGATTGCTAAATCAAAATGCTCAGAATATACCATTGCTAGAACCTATCACTTTGAGCCTTAAACTGATCAGAAGCTCAAATTCCTCTTGGTCAGAATCAGAACAAATAAGTAACTGAATGAAATAGAGAGTCTATGAACCTCCTATCTCCTATCAGTCACCTCAGTCACCTGTCTTTCTGCTTTATTCACTCTTCCTTTATTTTCACACCCTGTAATTGAATACACCATCTGAATACTTTGATGGTTCCATACAAATTTTTGAGTTGAGGTTTGGAGGTATGAAGCAACCAATGCATTTCTTAGATGCAACCATTTACTATTTACACATTAGTTTTGCGTGCACCATCAAGTTATAGGCCATGGAATCAATCAGGTTAAACTGAGATTTGGTGAAGTGGAAAACACGTGTTTTATGAGAGTTCATAGATTTTTCCTTTGATTGGAAAGCATATAAGTAACTGCAGAATGTTGAATCTCATATATTCTCCTTTGATTGGAAAGCATGTAAGTAACTGATTGAAACAGATGTCGGATATCTCAAGCAGGGGGGACCTCTTTTGTTTATATGGAAAAAGCTCAATATTCTGTTTATTCTGCAGGCAGAAGGACGGGTGCTCGATTTCAATGAATGCTCCACGCCTGTGAGGAAGAAAGATGATAAGAAAATCAACATCAGTTTGGGAGGATTGGCAAGCTCCCCTTCCTCTTATCTTCGGATGAATGTGCGGTAGCTATTTAAGGAAGACTTGGGGAATGCTTGGCTGATGCTGTTGATGAGTATGTAGATGTCTGTTGTTCTCATAAATTCATACCCTGTTTCCCCCTCCCCATTTTTGATGAGTATGTAGATGTCAGTTATCTCCTTATTCTTTGTACTTTGGTACCTTCAAGTCAATTCTAAAAGGCAACACAGTTTATATAATGTTGCATTTGAATTTATATATCTTAAACCAAGCTTCTCGTGGCGGACTGGTTGGAGCATTGAACTCCGGGAGTCATTGAAACTCAAGAGTCAAGTCCGGACCTGGGTTTGAAGCATGTCACCTTAGAACAAAGTCTGGGGAGTCCTCCTGTGATTTGAGGTTTTTGTGATATGAGTGTGTATTTAAGGGTATGTTATGAATCTTCTCATAGTTGTGTTGGTTGGATACGATCTGTATATGCCTGCTCGCCAATGCAAGAGTTGAGCGGCCATTGGAATGCAAATAACAATTCATATATGAAATGGAAATATACACTACTGAATTTTCAAATTAGCTTGTACCTTGTAATGATTGACAGTAGGGCAATATGGCTGGCAGTGGCAGCTGGTTAGCTCCAGTAATGGTTGGCAGAAGGCAATATGCTTCATATGTCTCCTGATCTAGGCCGTTTTCAAGATGGAGAAAGATGTATGCGCAATTATGGCTATATTTTTTTTCTCTGTGATCATGAAGTAGAAATACCTGCCAAATATTTTTCTGTGGCTAAGATTTCAATGCTTACTGGCTTACTGCGGGTTGATTCACAGTAGATGTTAGGGGCTTTCCAACAGACCTATCATGGCGTGGCCTATCTTGCTGAAGTGGATTTCCCTCCTTATTAGTCCTTACCAAAGCAAAATTTGAGAAGAACAGGTAAACCAAGCCCAAAAGAGGCGCTATATCATCTTCTGATTATGTTAATTGGATGTGCTAATGATCCTGAAGCACCAATGGCTGCCAGTCTCAGCCAGGTACTAGTTCAATAGATTTCATGGTTTCTCTATGGTTCTTGTACAAAATGGAACCGGTTCATGTGGGGAAAAAAAAAAGACATTCGTCTACAACACTGTTAGAGAAAATAAGCCAAGGCAAACACTTAATAAATCTTTGTTTCTGCTAAGTTTTCTCCACCTTCCCTTGGCGTAGAGAACGCCGGACACTTGTGGCCTTGGCCCTTGGCGTACCGCGTACAGAACGCTGGACCTGCCAACTTGGCCAATTTTTTTGAAAAAAAATAAAATACTACTATATGCCTTTAATGTATGGATCGTATTTGAGACTTTTTGACCAGATGAAAACACGTCTCCGTTTCTCGCTCACAAATCACAACGGTAAAACAGAAGCCAAAACACAGCCGATCCCCGCCGCCCCGCAACGCGCGCAGGCAAACGCAGAAATAAATGGGATAGGGCGCGGCATCTCAAGTCTCCAACGGCCATCTCCTCCCCGCAGCCAGGGACTTCCCCCTCCCACGATCCGCCCAATTCAAAAAATCGAAATCCCCGGTAGCTCCGCTTCTCCCCCACAAGCCCATTCCCAAACCCCGCCCGTCTCCTCCTTGTGAGCCCCCGATCCTCAAATCGACGAGAGCGAGATCCAGCGGGCGGACCCCCGACCCCCAGATGGAAGCGATGGAGCCGGATCCTGCCGCCGTGGGGGCATCCTCCTCGCCGCCGGCCGCGTCTCCGCCGCGGCAGCTGCAACCGCAAGGTACGGTTTCTGAATTCTGAGGTGAGGGCTAGGGTTTCTCGCGGGGTGGGGTCTCGTCTCACGCGGCCCGGTGTTTTGCTTCGTTGCCAGATGACGACGATCGCGGCGCGGTGGAGGTGGAGCGCGCGGATCCCGCGAGCCCGGAGCGATGCGCGGCCGGAGGAGACCCGAACTGCGCGCCGCCGCCGTCGCCCGTGTCAGCCGCGCCGCAGCCGCCGCCTCAGCAGCAACCTGCAGGTTCGGTCTCTCGGTCTCGTAGCGAGTAGCAGCTGGGCAGTAGGGTTTTGTCGCCGTTCATCTCACGGCGGGGAAATTGTTTGTCAGGTGAGGACGCGGCGGCGAGCTGCGAGGTGGAGGAGGAGGAGCAGAAGCTCGAGACGGAGGAGGTCCCAGGGGAGGCTCTCCGCTTCTTCATGGAGGTGAGAATCTTCGGATGGCAACATTCTGTAGATTTCTGCTCGGAAAATTTGACAACTCATCGAATTAGAAGACTAGCACACGAAAGGGAGCGGCAAACTTGTCGCTGTCTTGATTGCCAAGTGCCAACTTTTTTGGTTGAATTTTGTTTCAAGAGCAAAGATGCTCTGTTGGCTGTTGGAAATCACCCCCTCACTTTCTAGGTGTTTATCACAAGCACACACTGCTTTTCCTCTATGGTGGGCTTACACACAAGCACAAGACAACACAAGCAGTTTTTGGTCGATGTGGCTACGTTGCCTTCATCATGTTCTCACGTATATATAGCTGGTATAGGGCTGCACACCTGCCCATGATATCCTCCTAATTTAATGCAGTCAGTGCCTACATGATCTGCATATTGTTCTCTTTTAACTAGAGCTGAAATCTAGCTAGCAATAATAGCAATGAACCTAGACACTAGGTGAACCTGGACACAATTAACAAGATTAATGCTAACAATCACCCCCTAATCTTGTTACCGGTACTTCTTGCCACGCATAGCAGCTTCATGCCACCTTTGTTGGCATCGCACCAACCTAGCAGTATCGCACTGCCAGCATCATCACCATGGCATCTCACCATTATCTAGCAGCAGAATCACACCACCACCCTTGTTGGCATCACACCAACCTAGCAGTATCACACGATCAACGTCATCACCATGGCATCTCGCCATCATCTAGCAGCGGCATCACACCACCTCAGAATTCTGTAGATTTCTGCTCGGAAAATTTGACAACTTGGAAATCGAATTAGAAGACTAGCACACGAAAGGGAGCGGCAAACTGTTGATTGTCAT
The DNA here is from genome assembly GCA_015476505.1 of Urochloa ruziziensis. Classification (NCBI taxonomy): domain Eukaryota; kingdom Viridiplantae; phylum Streptophyta; class Magnoliopsida; order Poales; family Poaceae; genus Urochloa; species Urochloa ruziziensis. Next base: position 27,579,146 of record CM027121.1, on the reverse strand, counting down.
TGTCTTGATTGGCAAGTGCCAACTTTGGTTGGATTTTGTTGCAAGAGCAAAGATGCTCTGTTCGCTTCTGATTTCGTTGGCTCTTTTCTTTAGGAGTTTGGAGATCAAGGGGAGAACCCACCTGTCCTGTCTCCGCGGCTGAAGGAGATTGCCACTCCTGACCGACCTGCTGCCCTCCGCTTCCTCGGTACATGTTTAAATGATATGCATGCCTTGCTTAAGCATTTGAAGCATTTTGGTTCCTGTAATTAATTGTGTTTGGTCATTGTTTATCTGATAGGTGAAAAGTATAACAGCCTTGTGGAGAGGTATAAACAGCAAGTGGTAAAGTGTGAAGATGAGTGTGTGCCCAGATATGATGGCCTCAAGAAGAAGTACATGGATGAGTGTGCAGAGAGGAAGCGTATCTACAATGAGTTGATTGAGCTGAGGGGGAACATTAGGGTGTTCTGCAGATGCAGGCCTCTAAACTCTGATGAGGTCACCCGTGGGTGCTCATCAGTGGTAGAGATCAAAGCATCACAAGAGACTAATCTGCAATTCATCTCATCTGGAAAAGAAAGAAAGACATTCACATTTGACCGTGTATTTGGTCCAGAGGATAATCAAGGTATATTTCTGAATACCAAGCTACTTGTCCCTATTGTATACTAATGCAAGTATTATTCCGGTAGCTGATTTGTCTCGTAGGCTAGTAGTATACATGTTTTAAGGATGATGAACTTAACTGGTTGTATTCCAACCTTTTTCTTCAGAGGCCGTTTTTTCAGAGACAGTGCCTGTTGTTAGATCAGTGATGGAGGGCTTCAACGTTTGCATATTCGCTTATGGACAAACTGGAACTGGGAAAACTTTCACAATGGAAGGGATACCAGAAAATAGGGGTGTAAATTATAGGGCTTTGGAAGAGTTGTTCCGAATGTCAGAGGAGAGGAAGACTTCCATCACATACACATTTTCAGTGAGCATACTGGAAGTCTATAATGAAAAAATCAGAGATCTGCTTGATGAGAGCAATGATCTATCAAAAAGGTACATATCCTTTCTTTCTCCTTTAGACGAGGAAAGATTTTGTTGCTGACGCATGGTATCTTGTTGCATTCCAAGGTTGGATATTAAGCAAAGTGCTGATGGAACGCAAGAAGTGCCTGGACTGATTGAAGCTCCAATTTATAACATAGATCATGTATGGGAGAAACTGAAATTTGGTGCCCGAAACAGATCTGTTGAATCTACCAATGCTAATGAACTCAGCAGCCGCTCCCACAGGTGAGGGTTGTGGTGTTTTACCTCACAGGTGAGGGTTGTGGTGTTTTACCTCGTGTTTTGTATTCATTCTAATTCATTGACATCATAATCTGGAATATGCTTTTATTTTTCAAGAATAATCACTACCATTTAGGTTTCAATTTGGCATGGGACTATCATTACTACAGCACTGAGATCAAACATTTTGCCTCATGTTATGTACCTGAACTTGTGTTCTATTTGCAGTTTAGTTAGGGTTACTGTTAGGAGTGACCATTTAGGTTTCAATTTGGCATAGGACTATCATTGCTACAGCACTGAGATCAAACATTTTGCCTCATGTTATGTACCTGAACTTGTGTTCTATTTGCAGTTTGGTTAGGGTTACTGTTAGGAGTGAGAATCTGCTGACGGGTCAAACGAGTAGAAGCCACATGTGGATGGTTGATCTTGCTGGAAGTGAGAGGGTGGCTAAAACTGGAGTAGAAGGTGATAGGCTGAAGGAGTCACAATTCATCAATAAATCTTTATCTGCAATGGGTGATGTTATATCAGCTCTTGCCTCCAAAAACTCCCACATCCCATACAGGTTAGTCCTATTCACTCAATCTTGCTTAGCTAGCTGCTTGAATTATCTTGGACTGACCACCTCCTTTTTGTTGTCAAATAGGAACTCCAAGTTAACTCATTTGCTCCAGAGCTCATTAGGTAAATTTCTTCCTGTATTACTGTTGCAATTATGCTGGTTTTGAGCTAAATGCTGGAGTTTCATGTGTCATTTCTTTCTACTGGTTTGATTCGTGCAATAGAATGCCCAGCTTGAAAAAAAAAGACAACCCTTATTCATTCAACTTTTACTAATTTGAATTTGTGCTCTAGGATGTCCAAACAATAAGCAGAGAGGCATCCTTATTCATTCACCTTTTATTCATTCAACTTTTATTCATTCAGCTCCTACAGATAGGCATCCTTATTGCACTAGTTTTTAGCTAAATGATGGAGTTTCTTTTACTTGTATTGATTTTCATTTGTGTACTAAAATGTCCAAACAAACAAAAAAACAGTGAGACAACCTTATTCCTTCAACTCTTACAGGTGGAGATTGCAAAACTCTAATGTTTGTGCAAATAAGTCCTAGCTCTACAGATTCAGGCGAAACTCTCTGTTCCCTGAATTTTGCTAGTAGAGTCCGGGCTGTAGAACATGGCCCTGCTCGTAAGCAAGCAGATCCAGCTGAAAGCTTGAAGCTCAAACATATGGTATTTTCATACTTCCATCACACTGAAAAGTTGTGACGTGATATAAACTGTTATACTAACTATTAATAAGTCCATTCCAGTCCGAGAAACTTTGTCACGTCGAAAAAGAAAATGCACAGCTGAAAAAAAGCTTGCAGTCGATGCAGCTCCAGTGTACTTCTCGCGAGAAGACATTAATTGAGAAGGTATCGCCTCGAATTTCATTGTATATTGTTTTTTATCTCATTAGATCTACTGTCATGGAATTAAATGTTAATGCAAAATATGTTTTCCAACAGAGGAAGGATGCTGAACAAGCCTGCAAAAATTATCAGCAGCGGGTAAGTAGGAGAGTCAATTTATGTCTAATTCCTAAAAGAACGAGTCTTCCATGTATTTCTAACCTGTGCACATGAAATGTTCTTTTTTTTTTGTCTGTGCAGATTAGAGAGCTGGAAAATGAATTAGGTAATGAGAGGAAGGCTGCTAGGGATTCTGCTAGATCCTCAAGGCCCCCGCTTGTTCCTATGAGGCAGAGACAACCTCAGGGAAGGAATAACTACCATCCACCACCTTCAGGCCCTTCTAGGTCAAGGTTCAGTAAAGCACCCACAGTTCAAAACAAAGAGAACCACCCTGTGATGACGATCATGAACAAAGCACATCCTGGGGCTGATAATAACGCTGTCGGCAAAGCAAGGCGGGTGTCTCTGACCCCGGTCATCCGGCAGATCCCTATCCAGCCCAAGAGGCGGTCCTCACTGGCGATACTACCATCTTTGAGCGAGCAGCTGTCTGTGCTCAATGAAAAGAGAGCAGCGTCTGGACTGTCTCATGTCCACATGCCAAGAAGACCAGTCGCAGCATTTGGATCGATTCCAGCAGAACCCGTAGCCGGTCGTGTGACAGCAGATGCAACCCCAGATGGAGCAAAGTTACGGAGAATCGATTTTGGCAGCAGCAGCAAGTTCACAAGCCCTCCTCCAATGCTTGGCTTATGGAGCAAAATGGTAGTAACACCCCAGCAGAAGCTGGGAGAGGCGCCAGCAGGAGGTCCTTGGAACTCAAGCAAGCTGTGCTTCAGCATCCAGAAGAGAGTTCTTGTTCCTTCACCTAGTCGGGCCAAACCCAGTGTGCCCTCTGGTATGGGCATCTTCAACCCAGCTTTGCGTGAGCAGGTGGTTGTCGGGAGAGCAGGAAAGGCAGTGCGGGTAGTGAACAACAAGAGAAGGCAGTCTGTGATCTAATTCCTAGTGTTCTGGAAGTGAATGATACAGCAATGTTTGGCCGTTCAAACGGAGCTGCAAAAGTAGAATGCTGGTAGTGGTGACAATAAACGCTCTCATTCCTGGGAGTGAGCGTGCTGATTAGAAAGCAATGGTTAAAGACTCGAGATGTTGTTCTTTTCATCATAATCATATGGATGTGCTTAGTTATGGATTGATAAGAATACCATGTTAGTGATGGGTGTGGCAGAACCACCACAAATTATGTCAGCTCAAGTGCATTGTCCCTTAGCTAATGCAAGCAGTACAGCACACTCGCACTTCAACTGACATAACCGTGTAGTTGCTGTCGGGTAACTCCCGATTACACCACTGATCACATTGTCGAAACCAATACGAGGCATGTCTCACTCCACAATGAGCACAGATGATTAACGAGTCACAAATTTTTACAACACAGTACTCGTGGATTTAATTTACAAAACAGGACATTATAAAAGTTATTACAACACAGAGTTTTAAAAGCACAGCGGAAGTTTAAAACAGTACGAGTCTACGACGATAAAAACATGATAATGCACAAGTAGCCCAGCTGGCATTATCAATCCCTCGGCTCCCCACCCTGCGAAGCCGGAACAAACTGCAACTGGAAACCTTCAGGGACACCAAACGGGAAAGCTTCAGCGGCCTGCTCTGCTAAGCTAGACTCAGACTCTGAAAAAGGGTTAACACAAGCTGGTTGAGTAATTTAATACTCAGCAAGACTTAACCGACTGAAGAAATCTAAGACCCCTAGTATGCAAGGCTTTTGGCTGGGTTTTTGTTTTGCCAAAAAGAGCAACTAAAATAGATCCTTACTTTCAAGTTTTAGCAGTCAAATTTTATTTGAACTATTTGATCTAGATTAGCATTTATAAAAACTTTTACAAATGAGAACAAGAACTTGATTAATTAACTCATACAGCACATGATCATCAACAATATTCAAGTTCTTAACTAGCGATGCTGCCCAGTGATCAAGAGCTCAATACCGTGAGTACGACGAATCGATTCGGTTTTATCCCTTGCAAGGTTAACCTACCCACACGGCACAAACGAGCCCCGTCGAGCTGCTCATGCCAGCCGTTCCTTCAGCCAACACTAAATACTTGACCTACCCTGCTACCCTCAAGTACCAGTCCCCACCGATACCAACGACGGGTCAGCCATGAGTTACTCTAACCGGTACATGAATAAGCAGTCAGGCGTAGTTCAACATACCAGTGCGAGCTAAAGTACATAAGTTACCAGTTTCAACTACCTCTTACTCCCAGCATGTGAGGTAGTACAATTCAATCTTGATCCCAGAGCTAACAACGAACGGGCCTTAACTGGCACAGGCGGAGCTACAACATTTCATTCTTTTCCCTACCAACATTCTCCGCCCGGCCTAACTTTCTTTTCCAGTCTAGATGACAGGTTAACAAAACTCTGAAAGAATCCACTTAGCATCTCGCGAGTAACAGGCAATTACTCGACTTCTACCGTTTAACCAGCCTAGCAATTCTATCGACCTACACATACTAGAAAACTCTGGGTTTTCCTAAGGATCATGCAACTAGGTTTTCAGTCAACTCCTATGAAAACTTAAATGCATAAGGTAAATACTTTGTAAAGTAAAAAAATTAAAGTGTGGCTGCGTTAAAAAGGTTATATGCACTCCGGTGCTTGCCTTCGCTGGCCTTGGGCCCTTCCTAGTCTTGGCTCGGGTCTTGTTCTGCCTCAACTACAACGACCTCGGGCTCTGGCTGCTCAGCCTCTGACTCAGGCACCAAGTTGTACACCCCGTCAGCTAGCACGTTTTCTACATGAAAATGCACATGTGTGAGTTTGGAATAACAGTAAGAAAAGATACAAAATCTTACATGCAGCAATTCAATTATACAGCTTAAGTACAAAACAAGATATGCACATGAAATCACATGAAATGTTGCAAAAACCATTTTTAACATATTATAGAGTAAGTGCATATCTCTTTAAGCAAGATTAACTTATCACTAAGAAAGAAACATAACAACAGATCCAAACTTTACTGAGTTCATCAAAACTGTTTAGAAAACATTTTATTAGCAAAACTATATATATAAAACCATTTAAACACACATATAAAGGGTTATTTAGCAACTAATTAAACAAACAAACCTACACAGGTTATCTAACAGCACAAAAACTTTTCTGAGAAGATTTTAACTCAAGATTACCACTGAAAATTTTTCAACACTTTATTCTAACAGAAACTAATTATTTTGAAAAAGACAAAAAGGGCTATAAATCTACCAAAACAACAAACAGCAACAATATTATGCACAAAAATGCAAAACTTCACAGAAACACTATCTACACACTAACACAGATTTACCATGATTTATTGAGCTTAAAAACATATGCACAACTATTTTTAACAGCACAAACAAGCTAATCATGGAGAAAAAGCTTAACTTAAACTACACAGATAGCATGCAACCCAAAAATTTACTATGCTTACAAAAACACATTTTATAGCTACTGTGATTTTCTCAAAATTTTTGGACATGCAGAACTATTTATTTTTACAGAAAGCTAATAAACTAACTAAAACTTCTACACAGAAAACAGCATATAAACAACATGATTTTATATTTTTCTGCTGTAGCCAAAGATGCAACAAGTACAACAAAATTGGTTTCACAATTTTCTCACACTCCTATGATTTTCTATGCATTAAACAAGAAAAACATGTATGCTGAAAGAAAAACAAAAGAAAAACCGAAAACACTTTTGCGCATAGGCCCCTGGATCTAAAAGATCTATTACCAACCAGTCCTTTCTTCACAAATAAGCCCTTAGATTTTCTAGAAAACCCTCCAGAACTTTTCCACCTTCTCACTTAAACCCAACACTCTTTCACATAACCCCCTGGAAAGACTTGATCTTCTAATCGAACACCCCGGGCCGAACTCAGCCGTGCACAGCGCGCCGCCGCGCGGTTGACCGGCCGGGCTCGCCGGAGAAGAAGGCCGGAGACCCGCCGGAGATGACCCACGGCCTCAGGACTCCAAGCCGCACCACCTAGGCATGAAAAACCCAAGGATTAGCAAAGGATTGGCATGTGTCCACGGCCGGCGGCGGTTCACCGAGAAGATGGCCGGCGCTAGAGCTCACCGACGCCTCGGAGTTCACGATGAGAGGGCGCACGGCTTCAGGGAGTCATGGAGTAACCATTTGAGTGGTTGGGAGAGGCGGGGAAAGATGGGAAGGCTAAGCTCCACGGCGAGGTGGGGTGGCGGCAATGGCGGCCGGAATTCGAGTCGGCAAGGGCACTGGAGGCGGAGAAAGGTGGAGCCGAGTGGTTGAGGACGACGGGGAGAGTTTACTGGAGCGGTGAATTGGACCAAGACGGCTTAACCGCGGTGAATCCGCGTGTCCATCACTGGCGGCGTACAGAGCTCACCGCTCACCGCCAAATTTGGTGTCGCCGGCCGAGCTCGACACCGAGGCAAATCGCATGACTTGGAGCGCGACTGGCAGTGCGAGACGACGGCGCGTGGCAAAGGGCAGTAGAGCACGGCGCGTGGCACCGACGGCGCCAGCGCAGAGCTCGAGCTCGAGCTCGCTCTGTCTGAAGTCTGAATCGATCGATTCGATTCAGAAACAACAGTAACCGCCAGATGTACTCCAAAGATTTGATTCAAACTCGAAATTTCATGCATAAACTTTCCAAAACTCCAATACAAAAGTTGTAGAGGACACCAAGGGAAACAACTTTTGTTAAAGTCACCAGGTTCAAAAAGATTTGGTTTGAGAGATAAATTCGATCAAACTTCGGCCAAAAACTTGATCTCAGAAAATTTTCTAAGTCCCAGAACAGAATTGAATTTAGCTGACTTTGAGCATGAAAAAGAAATAGCTAGAGTTTGAGATCCTGGAGTTGTTCATGATTTTTGAAGAGTTCAAACTACCAGCTTTCAAACCATGAACTTGATTTGGTTTGGATAGATTGAAAAATAAAAGATATGGAGCTCTAAAGTTGGCTAAAAACTGCTGTCAGAAATTGGACTTAGCCAAATTTCAGAAGTGCTGAAATCAGTGGTTTGACCACTATTTGACCAAGAGTTTGAGCAAGCAAAAGATGTCTTTGCCCCAAACCAAAACTTCTAGCTGAGAGTAGATAGTTCACTAATGAATTTTCAAATTGGCCAAAAGCCACTTGTTTAAACATTTTGAATTTTAAACAAGCCCCCAAAAGGGTTAAAAGGAAAAGGTTCTAGCTTAACCAAATTTGAATTCAAAGAAGTTTAAAAACGAAATTTGACTTTTGGGAGTCCATTCAAACTTGATACTCAGCTCAAAAACATGATGAGCACCATGAACTTTGTACAATGAGTAGATGTGCATGACAAATTTTTCAAAAGTGACACGGGGTGTCACAATGGGTAGCAGGTTCATGGAATTCGTTAATCGTATTATTCATTTGTACAATCGCTTGCTTTAAATTTGACTCTCGTCTGTTCATTTCATGGCATACCTTGATTTTACATCCGACAATATTGTTAGTGATGGATCGCAGGTTTAGCAATAAACTGCAAGATTGGATGGCATCACAGAACTGGACGTGCCCAGGCCCCAGACCATCTGAAGATCGTGTTCATAGAATGTTGCTTCCAGCGTACGGAGTAGCTCACAAAAATTACAGTGTTGTAGAAAGTAAAATGACAACTACATTAACTAATTGCAGAGCAATATTAAATCATTTAAACGCACATTATCAAATAAAAGAATTATCAGTACTCAGACCCCGACACCTTTTCAAAACTGTCTGCCGTAAATCCGATTTACCAGCTACATCCTTGGAGAGCCTGGCTGCTGTACCTTTCACGCACGAGCTCGTGCTTGCAAATCTCATCAGCACTCCCGTTACAAATCAAAGGTCTACTCCCGTTGGTGGCTTGGACCTGGATCGGTCTCTCGAGAACAAGAGAGAGTGCTTCCTTCTCCAACTGCAGGCAGTAGTTTCTGAAAGTCTCTAAATTGACTTTGAGCCTGAAGTCCAGACTGAACAACAAATCCAGTTCAAGCGTATTCATCTCTCTTGTGCTAATTCCTCCAACTCTTCCGTAGTATGCATTGTTGAAAAACCTGCAAAAATGTATTGCAAAAGTTAATCTGATGCACATACACATGCCTCTTGCACCTTTATCTTCCCCTTTCCTCACCCCACTGTTACTATCCTTGAATTCCACCATAGGTTATTGCCTGTTGCAACTGATTGAGATGCATTCTTATTAACTGGTGGTTTACCAAAAGACGGTACTAGCACAAACATGAAACCCCTTTGAGATACAAATGGGAAGATAACTGGGGAGAAAAGATTGGCATGCAGAAACAAAGATGCTTCTTATTTATGATATAAAGAAGGCAAAATTGCCTCCATACCATTATGATACAAAGACCATGTAAAGTTTTCCACATGGTAAAAGATCATATTTGGACATTTCCCAGTGATGCTAGTTTATTGAGTTAGCTAAAGTTGAGCATGCATCTCTGGTCAGTATCACATCGAAGACCTAATCTGAACCTAAGGCTCACAGACTCACAGTATGCCAACAGTATGTAAGAGCATACTTTTCATACAAAGTGGATATGTGAAAAATGTAACTGAAAAGCAGCTGTAGTGGGTACTTACGAATCATCTATGAATTTGGCAGCAACAACAACACTTGTAATAAGCAGGCGATGAACACTAAATGAGGTCACGTAAATGTTTGGTTGCTGTAGATATCTCTCCATGTAGATAAGTCCCAACACAAAGCAAGATGGGCTGCACTGTGCGTACTTGAAAATGCGTTCTGCATAGAGCTTTATACTAAGTTCTGGCACCCTCTGGCCATGAAAGATAGTGGTTGACTCCTTTACTTTACTGGAATCTAGTAGCTCTTCGTTCTGCTGAACGATCTTATCAAGATACACGGACAGAAGCAACAGAACCTTCGGAAATTCAGCATCGCCTTTCTGTGAGTGGGGTACTGTCAAACCTAAGGACGAGTAGCTCTCCAGTTCATCACCGGCTTCAGTTGTAGGTGGTTCCATTGCCATAGGCATACATTAGTGCTGTAAAGACAAAGCAATTTTTATTCAGCAAACGTTCTGTTGAAGGAAGGGGCGACACAAGTAGAAAACTCAGATACTGATGCATAAACAACAACTACTAAATTTGGTTAAAAGGCACTCCAACATCCAAGGAAAAGCTAGTCTTTCTGGTTGCACAAAATCTTAATGTGTTCATTGCTTCCAATAAAATGTGGAGTCAAACCCTGGTTTCACGAGACCATGGCACCATGCTTCCAAAGTAGCTGTGAGCAGGAACATGGGTTTCTGCAAGTTTGTTCTCTTTATATTTGATCAACTTGTAGTGCCAATCTGAAGTCTAGGTGTTCTGTATGAATGCATGTGAACACCACACAGACAAATACCACCATGAGGTTGTTTTTCAAAAAAAAAAAAACAAAAAAAACAAAAAAAAAACAATAACACCATGAGGTTGCTCCACATTAAATCAGCACTGCCAAGTTGGCAAGTACCGACCAGAGCAGGCAAAGGAAAGTATCATGTAGCATAATTTAAGCATAGTAGCACGCATGGTTCTGTACCGTAGGATGCTGAACAGCTGTTTTTATTCCCTTATTTGAAACAAGAAACAAAAAAGGCAAAAGGTCCCAAATATACAGAAACCATACACTCCTGTTTTGGCATCTTCTACCACCCAGAGGAATGCTGGGCCTCCTTAACTAGTAAATCTTCCATGAAAGAAAAAAAAACAAATTGAAAGGAGCACCAAATGCGGCAGAGCTGCACAAATCTACACCATTTCTCGCAGGAGGTCACGGCGCAGGAGCCTCAAATGTACAGGTAAATCTCGATCTTTTTTGCGCGCCTAAAATTTGGTCGAAATCGACAGCAAATGCGCCAAACTTGCTCTCGAAACAAGTTGGTGCCCGAACGGCATACCTCTACCCCAAATACTCCATCCAGCAAGTGCAAGCACCCGCCAGCCGCCGCTAGTAGCACGCTCCGTAACCAGAGATCTAGAGAAAGGGAGAGAGAAAGAGGTTTTCTTACATCTTGCTCTAGCTGCAGCTCGGGAGGAGGCATCCGGGCTTGAGGTCCAGCTCCTCGCCGCCGTCGCCGGTGTCCTTCCCCCCGAAGGAGCAGCCCAGATGCCGCTTAAGCAAAAGCAGAGATGCACACCGGCACGCCGCTTAACAGACCCCAGAGAGAGAGAGAGAGAGGCGGTTAAGAGAGAGAAAGAGCCACTCGCTGTTCACTCAGAGTGGATATGATATGAGACATGTCATTATCATATGACAAGCCACACACAATAATGTGGCTTTAGTAGCTTGTCTCTTAAGACTAACAAAAGCCACCTCAATTAGGACTACACGTAGACGCCGTGATTAAAATCGGTAGCAACGAGTAAGCTACTAGTATTAGAGAGATGATTCAGGTTGCAATATAATCGAAGCCATGTCACCATGTGATGAGTCATGCTCGGCTTCAATGGCTTCAGCGTCAGCGCGGGCCGCTTTCGTTTCGCTCGGTTCTTCCTTATCCGCGGCCCCAAAATATTCGCGTCGGTGCGACGAATCGGGACATGTTTTTGAGAGAGACAAAAGGCAAAAGCATGCTAGAGTACTAGACGGATTGGAGATGACCAGCAGTCCAGCAGCAGAAGCTGGAAACGGAATCGGACGTGCTCATAGCAGCAGTTGGCTATAGTCGCCAATCGTGGGAGGCTGGCAGCAGGGGCTGCCTCCCTCTATCCTGGATCCGACACGCTGGCTGGAGTAAAGGAGTACGGAAGGAGCGCTCAAGAAGCTGGGCCCCGTTTAGATGAAACGCTAAATTTTTTCGAGTATGTCGGCACACATTTAAAGTATTAAATATAGACTAATTACAAAACTAATTACAGATTATGTCAGTAAATCGCAAGACGAACCTAATGAGTCTAATTAATCCGTCATTAGCACATGTTTACTGTAGCAATTTATTGTCTAATCACGACCTAACTAGTCTCATTAGATTCGTCTCGCGAATTACACTCCATCCATATAATGGGTTATTTTTTTCGACTACATTTAATATGCCATGCATGTGAGGGGACGTACTCAAAAAAAAAATTCGCAAAACATGCCCTGGCGTGAGTTGCACTGCACACAACACAGCCGGTGAATTAATCGATTGTCGTGTGGGTCCCAGCCAGGTAGCTTTTACATGTAACTTCAACAAACTTATCAGTAGATTTTCGGGAATAAATACCTAGCACCGAGAGAATGATCGGCGTTCAATTTATCTGATGAGCTGAGGCTGATCTGAGCACCGAGCCCCGTCCACCAGAGTACAGACAAAAGCTTCGCAGCGCTTGTCTTATGTTTCCATCATGCCAGCCCGTAGTGCAAAGATGACCACTTCGAGTGACATCCTGACCTGACCCCATCGTCCCATCACACATTCACACCAATGCCCCGCTGGAGCTCTCGAACAAGAATCCAACCTGACAACATCTGCGGCATGCCATCTCTTTTCTACCCGCATTATCGTCCTCATCAATAGTGCCAGAAAGCAATAAACAGGCAGGATGCAATAGAAACTAAAAAGGGACAAAGGTTGTAAGTTGTAACACAACAAAGAACACCACAGATGACTACTACACCGCTGCTCAAGCTCATACATTCAGAGTATTCGACAGACGCGGCAATACACTCAACTGGAAACTGGAAACTGGAAACCACCCTAGACTCGGATATGGCGGCCAAGACCGACAGATTTCGGCCAGGACCGTCCAACTAACCCTATTCCAGCATAAGCTGGTTAACACATGACTTACCTAGAGGCAATAGGTTCTCTTTAGCCATACACCATCTGTTAAACGAACAGAAGTTTGTTACATTATCGATGTTAATTTTAACGACCCGGCCACCACGTACCCACAACAGATACCATCGAACGCTCAGCGCCAGAAACTTTAGCTGTACAGGATCTCCAGCTGCATCGGTCAGATGACGGTAGCGATGTCAATGAATGTTGAACGAACTCAATCATGTCTGCACATTCTTGTCGCTTGGACTTGAACTCAGCGCCTTGGTTAGGAAATTGCGGAGCTCCGGGATAACACGCTGGATCAGCTGAGCCGAACTGAATTTAAGCAAGATTTCATGTCAAGATTTGAGTTACTCAAGTGCACAAAGTAGGAGAGTGTACTGGCTTTAAATAAAGGTTCATTGCGAGAGAAAGTACCCGGCTCTGGTGCAGATCTTGTTAAAATGCTCCAGAATGTACAGGATGCATGTATGTCTCAGTGACACCGCATGGAAGGCTTCGGACAAGTCATACATGTCAGACACATTATCTAGATTCACATCCTGCAAGACAGCAAGTCTTATATAGTTAAGTTGTATCTAATCAGTGGTTTAAACACATAACTAGAGAGTAGATTTCTTAACCACCTTTGCAATAGTATATTCACATAGGCGTTTGAGGCCTTCTAAGAGATACTGATCGGCAGCTCTAAGAACATCCTGAGCAATTTCACTGGTAACCTGCACTGACCCTGTATATATAAATCTGCATAAACCAAATAGGATGATTTCAGACATTTTAATCAAGAAGAAACTAACCCATATGAGGAAACAAAAACAGAAAGGTTGAAGATTCATCAACAGAAAAACAACTGTGGCCAAGCAAAGAAGGGAGGCCAATGACTTTCTAACCTCATCATGAGTTCAAAAACGTCCCATCTGATATTGGGAATTTCAATATCTCTTGCATCCTTTTCCTGGTTAAGAAAAACAGCCTTTTATTAGACATATAAGATTCAAAGTTTGTTCAAAACCAACATGCTATTTACAGCAGCAGTAAGTCAACTAGGAAAAGAGATCCACAGATTCCAACCATCAAAAGTATGTCATGTTGTGCCAAGCCTCAAAACTCACCCTGTACCCGCCATCAAACATTGCACGAAATGCATCTGAAGAAGCAAGCAAAGCAATTCTGTGTGCATAAAAACGCTTCCCTGTACAAAAGTATTAATACTATTAGGGACACAATAAAAAAGGGATTATTTGAAGTAATTACTGATGACATTAGGAGTCCTGAAATACTACCAACCTTCCACCAAGAAAGTAACGTCTGAAAGTGTTGAGCTATTCACATATTGTTCCCCAAGATAAACCTGCAATGAACATATATATTCAGTAACAACGGCCAGTGCCTCAGCCATTACTAGAGATATAAACAGAACAATCCCTCAATATCATTCTATCCAAGACTGCAAAAAAGCAAGGGCTATTTGGGAACCTTGCTGTAGGGGGAAGAAAAAAGAGGGTGGTGTGGGGTGTGGGTGATTTGCCTCCAGCAGATTGTACAAGCTATCCTAGTATCCTGTGTTCACGGACAGGTTGGACTACAAGATAAACATGTTTGGGCCCACACCTTGTTTAACAAAGATTCCTTTCCCACAATGATAAAAACTAAATTCATGTGTAAAAATCATGCCATTGTGATGCTAATTTTAATCACCACATGCAGCTCTAATCACTGCTGCTCAATTTGTGCATAATAACACAGGGTAAAGTTGAACTAAATTAATTCTTCACCTACCTGTGGCGTTGGAGATGGAGGGGCAGCATCCATGGGAGAAAGTGCTGCAGCTTTGTTGGCCAATTTGTACAGTGCTGCTGAACCATCTTGTTGATGTTTTGAGCTCATAGAAATCAGAAGATCAAGAAGCTGGTCCAAACCTGGATTAAACAAAAAATTAATCCATGAAGAACATCACAAGAATGAGAATGAAAAGGTACTGATTATTATACCATTATTATCACAAGTTGAAAATTTGTTTATACCATTATTATCAATGAAAATTGTTCTTTGATCTTCAGGGGCACAAAGGTGTGCCAGAGCCAGAGCAACACGTCTCTGTACAGATTTCTCTCCTACTCGCATCATATAAAGCAAGTGTTTCAGCACCTGTAAACCATCACACGGGATCCACTGGTATAAATACTAGTCCAGCACACTGCAAACAAAAAATATATAAACCTTGTGAGCAAAGCTTACTCGCCCATTTATCTTCTCCTCTAACCTCTTCAATGTTTTTGCCACACAGTCCTTTGTTGCCTGAAAGTAAACATAACAATCAAAAACAGCAACAACAAGCGAACAATTTATGCGAAAGTAAACATAACAATCAAAAACAGTAACAACAAAGTGAACTACTTATGTTAGTACTAATCTGAGACTTATTATATCCACTTCGTGCTAATTGGGTGAAGAAAGCAAGGGTGCAAACATTAAAGAGTGAGTTTGAGGCTCTAATGATATGAAGGTAATTGAGTCTGTCGATGAGTTTTTTTGGGAAGATTAGCACGCGTTCGGCTCCTGGGCTAGCTTGCCTTGACTCTTGTGCTCCTGCAAAAGCAAGCGAAAAGCTTGCCAGCACAAACCCCGAGGAAAGCTCACCTGGAAACCAAATTGTGTACGGTCTGTTTTATGCCTCTGCAAAGCCAGCTAGGCATCTGTCATGAAGTGGGACAACTCTGCGCCTAACGGTGGTCAGTGCAATTGAGGACTTCTC
Source organism: Urochloa ruziziensis (assembly GCA_015476505.1). Taxonomy (NCBI): domain Eukaryota; kingdom Viridiplantae; phylum Streptophyta; class Magnoliopsida; order Poales; family Poaceae; genus Urochloa; species Urochloa ruziziensis. Next base: position 27,563,787 of record CM027121.1, on the reverse strand, counting down.
TGACTTGGATGCCATGCCATTTGAGGAGGCAATAGGCTGACTAAAAACAATATGAAGAGAGCATACGGATCCGAGGCACAACTGTGGATATCAACCCGTTCTCGCTTGTGCAAAGTGTCAGACGTGTATGAAGTCCAGAGGGACATTTGTCTAGAAGCAGCCACGAGAAGTCTAGCTACCGCTGGGGTGGCAGAAAGTCATTATGGACATGAATGCGGCAAGGTTGGCCGCAGAGACCAGGGAGATGACGGAAGTTGCAATTCCAGCACAAACTGTGACGAGAAATGTCTAAATGCAAGGATTGTGATGGGAATCACCATTCAGTACAAGCCAGGATAAAAACAAAAATCAAGTGCTTTTAACAGCAGGAATTTTGGCCACCATCAATCTGGTTATCATAGTAAATGCTACAATGAGGAGGCCCACCTCGCGCTTACATGAAGAGGAACCAGCCTTACTTATGGCTGTTTCACATGAGGGAAAAGAAACAGAGCTCATGCTCAACGACGAAGGTATGAAGCCTGACCCTCGTGGAGATGTGGAGCTGACGAGCTGTAGTTCATTACTGGCGTGTGGTATCTTGATGATGGTGCTAGCAAGTAGCAATCACGTGACAGGGGTTTGCTAAGTGCTCTAAGAAACAAAAGTCTAGCATTATCCTCATGCGAAGGAGTCTATGTCGGCAACAGTTGATGCTTGTCAAGCATTGTGGATAAGGATTTTGCTAAGTGCAGTGACCAGTTCTGAGCCCAAACCAGTCAATTTTTTTTATAATAAGGCAGCCAGCATTGATGAAGAATCTCACGTTTTACAGCCGCAGCAAGCATATTGGCAGCCCCTATCATTTCATTTGTGAGTTTGTAGAAAAGAGGGCGGAGGGCAGATTAGGTTGATTATGTATGCACTGGTAAGCAGTGAGCAGTGAGCAGACATTCTTGCAAATATTAAGTCTGCTGAGATGCGGCATTTACTTTATACAAAATATCTCAAGCTAAGTCTAGATTGGAGGGGAGAATGTTAGTATTAATCTCAGAATTATTATTTGGTTAAATGCATGTCACTCAAAGAGCCCATAAAAGTAGGGTAATTGCAAAGTAGTACAAGAAATCCATATGAACCTGTTGAGTTCTGCGGGCCATGTATACATGAGTCAAAGGGCAGCAGGTTCAGTACCCACATATACACGAACCTATGTAAGTTGTTATTCAATTGAGAATAAGGAATACAGTGTGTTCATCTGATGCGTGTTGTGTTTGCATGTTTAGATCTTGAGCTCAAAAACCAACAATTTATATTACAATCATCAACGTACCTGGACAATAAATTCCCCATCTTGCAACTTTTGGACACCTCCTACTTTAATGAAGTCGGAAACATAGTCCTGCAGTGAAATAAAATGAGAAATACAAGAGAAACATGTTTCTGTACCCTCTCACACGCGCGCGCGCCACACAAAGGAAAATTGTGTGAAATGATTCAAAAAGTGGAAAGCAAGCTTTTCAGAAATATGGGCAGCCTTCTTTAAACGTAAATCATGAATTACCTCATTATCTGCAACTCCGTATAGAGCAAATGCAGCATTATGTTGCAGAGATCCATTTTTTGAATCAAGAAGTTTTAACAAGGGCAACAAACCACCATTATATGCAATACCTGCTTGGTTATGTGTGTCCTGGAAAAACAATACTTAGATCAAATTACAAGTAATAACGAAGCTAAAAAACAAACTAACAACTCCACTAAGGCACTAAACCATAACTAAAAGGGAAAGGTGTATCGGGATTATTCCTTGATATTATATAAAACTTGTCAAACAATCTCGCAAGGAAGTTATGTGCTACGAATCTATGATGCGTTTTGCATGGCTGACTTCAGCATGCATGTAGACAGCAAAATGTTATCTACCACTATTGGGTCTTCCCCCAATGCTCCACTTGTTGCTAGCCGGGTAGTAGACCAGCTCTTACCACCTAGTCAGCGATTAGGCAGGCCTAGGGCAGATAGATCGGCTAGGCATCTAGGCAGACAGCATCACCTAGGACCTAGCACCTAGGCAGAGCCAATGAGTACACTGATCTTCCCCTTCAAACCACATTTAGTCCTTACACGGGATCAAAAGTTCTGCTAAGATAGGTAGGGTTAGTTGTCAGAGCATATGGTGGAGCGAAGACCAGAAGGCAGTATTCTGTGCGGCCAACATTCAGGTAATTGAAGGTCTGTCATTTGTGGGCGAGCTGCGTAACTTTAGTTTTCCTTTAAAGGCACACTACACCTAACCTGCGGTTTATTCTTTTAAGAACGAGCACATTGGCTACAATTTTTGGCCTGAATATATCATGATATTTGCATCCTCACAGGTAGCTTCCATCAACACAAACGAACCCGAACAAATTTGACAAGTTATGCGGTTTTAATGAGAGAACAACAAAAATTGTCTGCGTTGTTTTACCTTCACTGCTACACAACAGATAACAGTAAACTAACTGACAAACATAAAAGAACATGTTAAATGAAAAATGAAAATTAAACCTGGGCAAGCCTCCCAAGTGCAAAAGCAGACATCTCTCGTAGTTGGACATCAGCTGACTGTAGCATTTCAATTAGTGGTCGGACTGCACCCCGTTGCACAATATGGACCTGTAAACAAATATGTCTATAAAGTTAAGAAAAGAACAACCAAAAACCATCCTAATTCCATTGAAGTCCTTGCCATTCCTTGAGATTTACTATTCCAGATTTCCTTATACTATAAAAGATTCAATTGGTTAGTTCTTTTTTTTCTATCTTTCCATCCCTCCTCAAAGAAAAGATGATCACAGTCTGCAGTTTACTAAACCTGTAGTTCACATAAATTAACAGCTATATGTGCAAACTGCTAATTGTTCAACAAACTGCCAGTGGTTTTCCACTGAAAATTTTTATCTCCACAACAATTTGCCATTCGCGCGTCAATAGATATGTAGTTGCCATCACTGTTGACTAATGACCAATAGATTTGTCAAATTTACTTTAGACTTGTAAACAGTGAGTGAAGCATTTGTCAAGCACCTTGCAATCAGAGTCCGCAGAAGCAAATTGCCCTAGTAACAAAGCAGCCTCTCGTTGGCTTTCTGTACAAGAAGAACTGAAAAAAGAGGTGTTTCATACATCAACCAGATATTCTTAGGATGAGTCAGACTGGCATAGATTCCAAACTATAGAAAATCATGGTAATACCCTTCAAAAATTTAAAGAACAATGAAGAAAACCTTCTCGGTGGAATAAGATTGTGATCTAGACTACGAATGTTGAAGTTCTGGAACAGGAGACTAGGGATGTTTTACATTGAAGGTTTCTTAAAGAACATATAATAATTAGCATTTTTAGTTGCTTAAATCAGTAAAGTTTATTGTTAGCATTCAGAAGGGAAAAAAAATGCACACTGGTGTCCTCACAGTAATTGACAATTTGTAAGGTTTATTCAACAGAGCATCTATACTATAATAATTTTAAAGTTCCCATGCACGACTAAGAAATCAATAATTTTAGCAGAACCCAATTTTAAAATGTTTCTATGTGCCATAAAGCTGCACCTTCATATCCTGATCATACCTTAATAATCCAATCACAGGTTGCAGTGCCCCAGCATTAAGAACCTCCTTCTTGATGTTTGGTGACGAATGAACCAAATTTCCAATGACACCAACCTAACATGTCAGCAGAGTATTAATTAGAGTGCATTGCAACAAAGATCAAAGAGATCATGAATAGAATAGTAAATAGTTCCAAGACTATGGTCATACTCCATATAAGATTGCCAAACATGCACTTTGGATTGTTGAAGAGTTGAAATAGATGAGTAATCTTGCACCATGTAGCAGTATAAATGAGCATAGAAGTGTCCTCACAGGTAAATGAGCATAGAACATCATGTTTGAAATATAAGCGCATAACTCAGAACAGTTTCATGCAACTTATTGTAGCAAATTGATATTTCTAAACCTCATCCAGGTACCTAGTGCCAATGGTTTTTGCAATGTTCCATGAAACAAGTAAATAGCTTCACCCTCTAGTGTTACCCTATCAAATTAGCCTGATAGCGGTGATATCGTTGGCCTATTTGTTCCTGTTGTGTTGTTGCGGTCATTTACTACTACCTTGGAAGTTTAGGAGTGTGACGGCCAGGTTGTAAGCCTCGATGCTCCAAACTAGAACCTCTGGGTTAACCTTTTACACAAAGCAAGGAAGTGTAAGAGGTGCTATATGAGCCCACCCCATGTGTGGGTTGGGCAGGAAGTGAATTTTGGACACGGTAGTGCTCGCTGAGAATCAAATGTACTCAAAAAATAATTTTCCAAATAATCCATGTATGTGCACCATGACAAAAACAAGCCTGCACCAGAGCCCAGAGGTCCCAACATTATTTAGTTGTCTTGCCAAGGCTCCTAATCTTCAATTTGAGCTTCAGAGGTCCCTGAACTAGCTTAATTCAGCCACTAAGGCCTTTCACAATTTGACATTAGAGTGACATGACAGGCCATGGAAGGGACCTCACAGTTGCTTACCTCTGTCAATCTAATAGCTCTACTAGTATGGCTAAAGCCGGCTATATGTTATATGTTAATATCAGTGTACGAACTAAATTAATATGATATCATTATCATGGATGATGATCAGAAAATATTTATCAGATGGCACCTTATACATGATAAGAAATGCTTAACAAATTCTGCAATGCACCAGGTGAAATGTGTTGTATAGCAACATACAATCTGGAAGATAACTGCAACAGCTAACTAAATTAAGTTTCATTCAGACTTCAGAAATACACCTAGAAATTTTCCATGCAACCCAGTATGGAGTCCAGCATGAAATTGTCTAACTAAATGCGCAATGCTATGGTCCAGCACTAAGCTTTTCAGTATGGAGCTAAAAATTTACATCCACAAGGCCTTAAAATAAAATGTTGATTAAGGATTGTATAAAACTGGAGGAAAATAGCATCAGACAAAAGCATATGACTATTTCTCTATAACAACCTAACTCTAATAGATACATAAAATGGTGAAAAAAATATTTTGTTAGAGAAGTGGAGTTCACAAAAAATCAGAGTACTCAGTGCCTTACTGCTTCATAGTGAATTGCAGCATCCTCTGACCGCAGCATTAAGATCAAAGTTGGCAAAGCGTTGCATTGAACAATCTGCATAACAGGGAAATTTTACCATGCTGTATAGGCATAAAAGCGTATGAAAGTTCAGATGTCAAGATTTAACACAAATATTGGCTTCATTTATTTCGATGTCTCACCTGAGCTTTGTTCTCATCATTTTTAAAAGCTAGAGTTCGCAAGGCCCCTGCAGCTGCTCTCTGCACCTTAAGATCCTGCGATTCCAGTAATTCAACAAGTGGTGGTATTCCACCTTCCATTCTGCAGTAGAACAAAGCCATCAGCAACAAATGAAAACTTCCCAAGGAGCATCAAAGATCAAAGAGGCGTAGAACAAAACCTGACGCTAGTTTTGATGTTGCTATTTTCATGAGCGAGATTGGTAATTGCATCAGCTGCTCTCTTGATGACACTGTTAACTACCCTCGAGTTTGTAGAATTTTTCTGCCTTTTCAAGAGGTTCACAAGCGGAGGTAGCGCACCAGCATCAACAATAAGTTGTTGATGTTCAGGCTGTTGCAGCAAGGCAGAAAGTAAATGACTAAATTGCTCAAGGTAACTTGATGGCAACCATACGAGTTAAGCAGATCAAAGCAAAATTATTCGATGATTCCTACAGTATTGGAGACTAGGATATGCTTTTCCTAAGTTCCTAAATTTCTATGTAAAGGGAACTAGAATTGACTAGCGAGACACCTAGAAGGAACACTTTGTTAGGTTGGATGTTAGTACAGTTTTACAAGATGTACAGACACAATAAGGATGTGGGCTAGGAGTTCAGGATTACTGTATACGGGGAAGTTCTGAAGTTGAAGTCCCTAACTTACTATGTCACAGGAAACTTGAACTTAGATTCACAGCCCTATTTAGAACACAAATTGGACAGTAATACAAGCAATTGCTGTATAAGGGAAACAGAATTTCGACATAAATCAATTTGGAAATCAATGGAGGAACCTTTACAGCTAGAAGACCCAGAGCGAAGGCAGCGCCCTTCTCGACCTCATGCTCGAACGGCCGCAGCTGCTGATCCTCCTGCACCGCCGCCACTGCAGGCTCCTCCAGGTGGCGCACCAAGGCCGGCACAGCGCCGCCCTCTACGATCACGTTCACAACCTCCTCTGCGCAATTGACAATCACCAGATCCGCCTCAGTAAGGGTGCGGGCACACGGATCGGCGCGGCCGGCGTGAGGTTGGGCGAAGGGAGGTTACCGTTTTTGGCGAGCTCGGCGAGGACGTGGGTGGCGCGCTTGGCGGCAACGCGGTCGGCGTGGCGCCATGAGGAAGCGCAGCGGAGGAGGACGTCGACCTGCGTGCGGACCTCGCGAGCAATCGCTGCTTGGGAGTGGCGGCAGCAGATCTCTGAGGCCGCCGCCGAGCCGTCTTCCTCCTCCTCGTTGTCGTCGTCGGCGCCCGCGCTGCCGAGCGAGGACGCCGCCGCCGCCGCCGCCGCCGCAGCGATGGCGGCGGCGGCGGCCGCCTCGTCCTCCAACTTCCGCTTCTGCCCCTTGCGGCGCGGGCGCTGGGGCTGCTGCTTCTGCTGCTCCGCCTCCATTCGAGAGGTCGACGGCGGCGGGGAGAGCGTGTCGGAGGTTGAGGAGGAGGAAAAGGCGGAAGGAAAGAGTATGCTCCCAGCGCGATAGGGTATATTTCGTGTTCGGCACTAGGCAGAAAACAGAAATGGGCATTTGCTGTAGAAAAATGCCTCAGCTTTCCGAGCTCTCGTGTTTTATTTCAATCATATACTGTATACATATACGTATTCAACTTTCGGTTGTGTATATAATTATGTTAAAATTTGATTTTAAGGGTAGCTAATGTGATGATCGAGTAAAGTGCATAGGAGGTTACTAAACTACTAAACAACTTTCGTGTTCTCACCCAAATTCCTATTTAGCTCCTTACTTAAATCTACGTAAGTGGGATATCTAGGTTAAAATTAGCTGCAACATGAGTTTTGACGGCACCAGGTAGGTGGTTAAATTGCATTTAGGCCCCTAAGCTCCTACTACAATAAGGCCATATTCCTCTTCGTCTCATTTACATGCTCCGCCGCAACCATCGCGTCTTAGTTCTCCCTTCAAACTATATCATCCAACGAAATGATTTGAAATGGTTGAACTCTTGTTTAAAAATGTTTACCTATTATTACTTGGTCCTTCATCATATGATTATGGAAGCCGCTATAATTCCTCATATGTAAAAAGTCTCATCTACATTTGACGATATTCTCTTACTAGCAAATTGTTGTATCATTTTTGTTGCCACCTGCCTTCTTGCATCTACCAATTTCCTTGCCTAGCACGCTCATCAATCACTTCTTCATTCACATTGTCCAAAAAACTGATGATCATTTCTATCTTGAATATCATAGTTATTGCCTACAAAGTCAAAATCATCATGATTTCCACTTGTAGGCTCAACCTATACATCTTCATGCTACACATCACCATTCTTCATACTTCTTCAACTTTCTTTTCCTCTATCTTCAATTTCCTTGATCTCGGAGCGTTAGGTAACTTTGCAATACGGTTGGCATCAATGACATACCCCATTTATCCCAGTAATTAAAAGGTGGTTGATTTGGACATGGACAACCCACTTAAATAAATTATGAGACCAAATATGTAATTTCATATTGTAGAAACCTAGATCAGAAATAAAGAAATAGTTTAATCATCTCCAACACAATTTATTCTATGTGATTTTATAAGAAATCTATGTTCTTAGCTTTACATTCTAGTAGCTACAAGAAAATATGAGTACAATCCCTCAATATCACATGGTTTCTATTTTGATAAATTTGATTTCAAACAACTTCACTTTTTTTAGTTTAATGGAAGCTTGCTATAAGAAATTCAACTTTATTTTATATAAAACATGTGAAACTACTTGATTTTCTGGTTTGTCTTATCCCTGGCATATAAACCTGATGTTGATATTATTAATTCATATCCTCAAGATAAATTCTAAAAATTCTTACTAATCTGTAGTGTCTACAACTTATGTTTTGGAAAAGATAATGAAAGAAAATGATAAAAAAGGGAGTATAAATTGAAAAAACTTCCTGAAGTAGTTGGACGATTTGACCACATGTTAGAAGTCTTCTATAATTTAGATGGGATTGCTATTCTCTAAAATCTGTGTTATGGCATCCTACAATATAAACAACATGTGTAGGGATTTTTTTTCCTTTCCCTCGAATTTATCAATTTTTTTCTATAAATTTTCTCTTCTCTAAAATGAGCCGTTGGCCAGGTAGGAACATTGGCATGTTCTCGTTTCCTTGCCAGGCACTATTAGGCCAGTCCCACTAGAGCATTTCATGGTGCAGGTTTCAATGATGCCATGTCACCTTTTGGTATAAATTTTGAAATGAAACTATGACTTCCAATGCAAAGTTTCATTTCACTATCTCATAGGCAAGTAGATTAATTAAATGGTGCAGGCAAGTGACCAATGGGAGTAGATGAAATCCAACCCTCCCAATGGGATTTTCACACGAGTTTCAAAGTGTTGGAAACGGTGAGCACCAATGTCATTCTGATCAAACTCCTCCCATATCTTTCCTCATCGATATACTGTCATGCCATCCAATTAGCTGATGTGGCACCATATTTAATGAGAATGAAACTCCCACAGGGATTAGCCTTACAACTCGCATAGCAAGGATCTATATTGGCAGGGCAATATTTTTCCTTGCTCGCCTTTCCCATGTAGATGAGATGATAAATCACTCTGATGCGGACAATCCTTATTGATAGTGCCCTCCACGAGGCAATGTAGTCGACCTTCATGAGCTCTACTCCATCCTACTCCGCGTGGTTGAAGTAGGATTTCGACACATTCTACCTAGATCTGCCTGCCTCTCTTGGTTGTCTAACCTTGAGAAGATGGCTGAATCTCATTAAAAAAAATTTGGTGGACACATGATGGGAGGCAAAAGAGCATATCAAAGAGGGACCCAAACAAGGAGGCCTATCCAGTCTCAATGGAGAGTTTCGTTACACAGTTGCCTAGAGTGACACATCATCTAACAAATGGTTGAAACTATGATGAAATACCCTCTCTCAATGCATAATTTCAACTATTGTTGTTTCCAAGGTTACATGCAAGACACAACCTATCTAGGTAATTGTGTAGAGAGGGTTTCATCACCATGAAACTTATTTCACCTCTCTCTTCATTAATACATTGTCACATCATTAAAATTGCTGACATGACAGTCCATTTAATGTCCATGAAACCCCACTGAGACTGGCCTAACAAGACGAGGAATCAAGCATGCCCATCACCACTACATTTTGCATTTTCACCCAAAGACTCTATGCTAAGTAGTGCTTATTCGGGTAACAAAATGCTATCCCACCCATATAAGAAAACATATGCCCCTATCTCCATCAAATATGTTGTCTTATATGGGTGGGTTGCAACGCTACCTAATTTAACTATTTAGCTATTTGAGGTTGGGTTGCAACATCGGAATTCAATATTTGAAACATAAAAAAATAAATTTCCTGTAACATCAATGTGGGGGTTGGTTTGTTGTTTCACCCATCCACAAATCAAAGAGAAACATCTACAACAAAAAATCCAATTGAAACAATCGAAAAAAACTTAATTAGACAGCTAAAATGATATTGTTGGTGTGATAACATTATAAAATTTTTTACTTCACATCCTGTAGCTTGTTGGTCGTGATGGATGAAGCTCACAGACACTGAGAACATATATTTGTTACATGTATTAAAAATTTGGTTTGTTAATAGTGTTTTGATAATAATATGAGGGGCGAGTGAAGAAAATTGTAAAAGTTCAGGAAGTGGTACTAATCATGGTTTACGTTTATTCGGGTGGAATAAGAAGTGGTACTAATCATGTTCTGCCACATCCATCTATAGAAGATGAGTGGATGTAATAATTACATAACAATGTAAATTTAAATGAACAAACTTTCAATGAAGGCTTTCTGAGTCCTCTTCCAAAGAAGAAAAAGAAATTTGAAGGCTTCCCACACAAAAAGTAATACACATTGCAATGACACAGATGACATGTCCCTTTCCTATCTAAGACCTTGTTCCTCCACAAGACGTTAACAGGTGTATTAGACTATTGTTAATTTCAAACATAGACTTTAACCCAGGTGAATAAGTAACACCATCACAAAATGCCCCTAACCAACTAATTTATCCATGTTAGAAAAAAGTCTATTTTATTACCCTTATACCAATTCACTTCGTCCTCTTAACCGTCTATAGTAAAATTTAGACTCAATTTACTGCTATCAACTATTTTGATTCGTCCAATCTATATCTGTTGGGATTTTTTTTCTTTTTGTTATCTGTGTACAAAAGGTTCAAATTTTGTGAACGGACAAAGGACATGATGCTCTACATTTTTAAAAAAAATATACATTAAGCATTTCCATATATGGTTATATTTTTATAGATTAGAAATACTTAATATGAAATTAACTTAACGATAAAACAAGTACCTTATGGCGACGTCATAAAGTATACTAGTACCGGTTTAAGAAAAACATATAGCGGTGAGATAAAACACTAGGCATTAAATCGGTACACATGCGCAGGGTCCTGGTGGTGTATGGGGGACTGCAAATTTACGGTCGCCTGTACCGAACGGTTGATCTCCGACAAGGTTTTCCCCGCGTACTGTGATACAGTGGTATCGGTATGGTGATTTCCCTTTTTGAATTTTGTGGCAGACAACCGTAACAACAAACGGTTTAAAAAAAATCAAGCAAACATTTCCAAAGACAAAAAATCTAGAAAATAAAAAAATGATACATTTTTTGCAAAAAAAAAAATCATGAACAAATTCAGACAAAAAATTGAAGCAAAAAGTTTGAAATAAGTTTGAAAAAAGTTTGCAAAAACATTTGGAAAAAAATTGTAAAAGAGTTTGGAAGAAACTTTTTAGAGAAAACTTTGCAAACAAACATTTGAAAAAAGGAAAATGAGGAGAAAGGAAAGAAGGAAATGAGAAGCGGTTTAGAAGGAGAGGAGGTGACGGGCACGGGCCCGATGCGGGAGAAGTGGGCACATATGGTAAATTGAAGCAAAAGGTTTTGAAAAAAGTTTGCAAAAAAGTTTGGAAGAAACTTTTTAGAGAAAAGTTTGCAAACAAACATTTGAAAAAGGGAAAAAGAGGAGAAAGGAAAGAAGGAAATGAGGCGCGGTTTGGAAGGAGAGGAGGTGACGGGCACGGGGCCGATGCGGGAGAAGTGGGCGCAGATGGTGGGTCCCATAGGCATCACGCGTCGCGCGTGTCGACTGGACGGAAGGAACGTGGCGGTCGATGTTAGATTTAGGTTCGCAGGCACCCTAGATTTTCAGGAGTTGATGATAGGCTGGGACAACGCGAGATCTGCGGTGCAATGTGTGTACATACTTGCTCGCAGGTGCTCCAATTAACTGTGGAGCACACTTTATTTCTCCGTAACCCTTCTACGCAGGTCTACCAAACGCAACCAAAACAGGGCTTAAAAGTTAAAAGCGCTTGCTTGCACGAAATACGCATGCACGCCTTTAATTTACTTACGAAAGCGTTTCCCGTACAGAGCTCGCGAGTAGTACGTACTTGGAGTGCGACTGCGTCAACCACACCCACCAAAAATTGTGTGTGCCCTTCGAACCACGGCGCATGGCTGCGTGAGACAGGGTTAAATTTTTCGCTACAGTAGCGGTTTTTTTGGGAATAAAAACCGGGCCGGTAAACCGGTCAAACCGGCCGGTTAACCAGTAGAAGCGGTTTGGTAGTGTCGGTTTTGAGCGGTAACCGGCCCTATTATGCTACCGGACCAGACCGGTTTGACCGGTAACCGGTCAAACCGGACCGGTTACGAACGGTAAAAAAAACCCTGGCGTGAGAGGCTCGTTCCAATGCAGGGCGCGTCCAATGAACACGAAGACGAGGCTCTAGTGCAAATAAAATTCACCTGACTCCCAAGAACAACCTGCCTCGAGCCTCGAGCCTCGAGCCGATGGAATGTATGCAGCGGCCAGTTCAGGTTCAGGTAGCCGCCCCGCGCACTGCTGTGTACTCGCGCGCGAGCCTGTGCAAAATTCCCACCTGGCTACCAGAATCTGCAGGGAATGCCAGGACGCTCGATCTTTTTTTTTTTAAAATAAAATGCAGGAGCACTGCCATATCATATAAGAAGAAGAAGCAGTTGTACATAACGCGCCGAAGCGTACACCACCACACCAACAAACACACACAAACGCCACGCTACACCACCACCACCTGGGAGAGGGGTTCAAAGCAATCCGTCGAAAACTGCGCCGTCGTCGCCAACGCTGTGCCACGCCAGATGCCATAGCCCGCTGCAAGCCTCAACGGCTACCCGAACTCCTCCACCATGGGACCATCAAACTCAAGCCGCTCACCCACGATCGTCGATCCCTCTGCTCCAGTGCTGCTTCAGTAAAGTACTCCCGTCACAACACCAATGAAACCCACTGATCCTGGCCACTCTGCGTGGGGGCCTCGCCTCTCCCACCGCCTCACTCCTCTGCCAAGGACTCAGATATCTGAAGTCATTATGAGAGCATTGCCTCCGCTCAGCCATAACAGAGATCACCACCGCACCATGTGTGCCAGCTCCAGCCCTCCAGCACCCATGGACCCTCTACATCAACCTCGCCATCCACACAGACCAAGCGCACCTCCTATGCCGTTGCGCACAGACGCCACCACCAAAACACCCACCTCCACCACTGCCATAAGCTGCGCTGAGCCTCGAAAAAACGACGCCCCCAAGGGGGACACGACGCCGATGGCGCCGTCGTCGCTTATCCAAGACAGGACAAAGTTTTCACCCCGAGGCTCCCGTGCATCAAGAGAAAAGTGCTTCATAGTGATGCCCCCAGCGGGGATATCGACGCCTGAAAGCCGCCGCCATCACTACCACCAGCGCAATACCGGTGTAGGCTTTCGCCCGAAATAGCACCTTGCCTGCTGCACAGTTGCAGACCATAGTAGGCAGCAGTAACCTGCCCCCCGTCTCTGTCACTCCGCCGGAGAGACGACTCGGCATGTCCCGAAGTGCCACCATAGTACCAGAGGAACACGCCACAGCCACCCAGCCCCACCACCATGGCGGCACCGATCCTGCATCGCCATCACATCACAGAGAAAGGGAACGACGACCTCCTCACCTCCGCTCCCAGCGTCCGCGCGCAACAAGCCCCCAGCCGTGCGTGCACCTCCAGTCCCCGTGTTGGGCTCCTAAGCCGTCCCGCACCGGCCGACCAGCCGCCGCCGCCGCCAGCCGTAGCGACATACGCAGCAGCCATGTGCAGCCGCCACCGCACAGCAACCTGCCGCATCTGTCGCCGCACAGAGGCCCGCTGCAGCCGCCGCCGCACGGCAACACGCTGCAGCTGCACGACCGCACGCCGCCGCAAGACCGCCGCACGGTAGTCCACGGTCGCCGCCACCGCCGGAGCCCCGCGCCAGCCCATGCCGCCGGACCCCCAGCTTCCACACACCGCCAATCGCGCACCCCTGCCGCGCAACCACCGGATCTGGGCGGGAAGGGCCGGATCCGTGGCCTTGAGTCCCCGCCGCCGCGGAGGCCGCCGGCGCCGGCGAGCGGCCGCACCCGCCGCGCCAACTCCGACCAGGGGAGGTGGCCGCGCCGCCCCCGTCCTTGGGCACCTCAAGGACTTCCCCCGAGGGCCCTCGGGCGGCGGCGCGACGGGAAGGTCGGAGGTGAGGGGGGAGGGCGGCGGCGGCGGCTAGGGTTCGCCCTCCCGTCGCCCGTGCGGGGGCGAGGGAAAGCGGACTTTCTGGCAGTCGAAATTGGACGTCTCAAATGAACTGGACGCTCGATCTCTACCCCTCCTCCTGGACCAGCCAGCGGAGGGCAATCGGCGAGCCCGCGAGCGCAAGCAGACGAGGCTCTCCCGAGTCACGAGACGGGGACACGGGGGACGCATGTGATCTCGGCCGTTTTGGCGCCTTGCCCGCCTGGACTTGAGATTTTCCCTACCGGTTGACTTGTCCCGCGCCGCGGTAGCTCGCCGTGTCCCGGAGGCTGGCTGCAATTTTGTACTGCAAATGCCACAGGCGCGCCGTAACATGGTCGCATGCATCTACTGTCAGAGGACGAACTCCCCTAGTTTTACCAGCGAGTTTTGGCACTGAGCGACGAGCGTCACCGGCTCGTGTATTCTTGCTGCGCGTGGTCCATTTCGTTCGATGGCAACGCAAGAATCGTCCGAGAGCGCGATCATTGCCATCTGACAGCGTAGCCATGGCGTTAAATCGAACAGAAACCTATGGAGAAAGGAGAATCTAGACTGGGTTCTACCAGCCATTCACATCGACGGCACGGTGACTGGTGGTGAGTGTCGAGCGCCGACCGATGCCAGTGCTGCCGCGCGCCCCAGGCCCCCAGCTCGTTGGACTCGCGCCACAGGCCACGTACAAGTAGGCAGTAGAAGTGCTTGTCGCGGCTGACGCTGTTCCATTGGTAGTAGTTTGGTACATTCCTCTGCGTTCACTGCAGATGAATGTTCCAGGTCAGAGTAAATGAACACAACAGCTACGGTCCAGTAGATTCGGAGAGTTTTTTCTACTCTACGCCAATTGCTCGTTGTCCTCTCGGTGCACCCACCGCCCTGCTTGTAGCTAGCGACTGAGTATATCTGTACGCCCGTCGCCTTTCCTCATCTCCCCGTGCACGCGCGCTGTCTTCCACGACCACCCTGTCCCCGTGTCCCGGCTACGTACCCGGCCGGGGCGTCCTCGAGCGAGGTCCGCCGCCTGCCAGGATAGATGGCGGACGCGTCCTCCCCGCCTTCGCCGGCGCCGGCGCCGTCGCCTTTCGCCGAGGAGGACCTCGCGGACGCGGGCCTCCCGCCGTGGCCGGCGCCCGGCAGCCGGGACGATGGCGGCGGCGGCGGCGGGCGGGTGAATCCCCTGTTCACCATACTGCCCGTCTCGGCGCTGGCGATAGGCCTCGTGCTGCTCGTCGCCGTCGCCGTCATCCTGGTGGTGACCCGCCGCGCCAGGCCGCGGAATGCGGACGCCGCTGGCGCCAGCAGCAGCGGCGACGGCAAGCCCGGCGCGTCGGCGTCGGCGTCCAGCTGCGGCAGCCGTAACACCAGGTGTGGCTACGCCGCCGCGGCCGGTAAGTAGTCTGTCTGCCCTTGCTGCTAGCTGAAGAGCACGCCCATGATGTAACCATGTTTGATCGCTTGCATTAATTATTGTTTCTGATGGATTCTGATGATGTCTTGTTTCTCATTCTGGTGGTTCTCTGCTACGGCGGTGACGGCGCAGGCGCAGCCGGGTGCATATACGTCGGGCGGCTGGGCTTCTCGTCGGCGGCGGCGCCGGCGCCGGCGCGGAGGCGTGGCGCGCAGGTGTTCACGTACCGGGAGCTGGAGCGCGCGACGGGCGGGTTCAGCGAGGCCAACGTGGTGGGCCGTGGCGCCAGCGGCGAGGTGTTCCGCGGCCGGCTCGACGACGGCACCCCCGCCGCCATCAAGCGCCTCCGCCTCGACCACCGGCGCCAGGGCGAGCGCGAGTTCCGCATCGAGGTGAGTAGCCCAAGCCCAAGCAAACGACACCACACGTCCACACGTCGCCGTCGGCTCACGCCACCGTCCATGTGCACGTCCCTCCACGCACGTCGCGCTCCGAGTCGCGCGTACGGCGCACCAACCTTCACACCTGTTTCCGGCGCGAGCAGAGCAGAGGGGCTGGGTGGTTCGAGCTCTCCCGCGGTTGGTGCCTGCCGTTCCTGCCTGGGATGGGATCGGCCGTTGGAGCCAGCGGAACTGGCGCCGGGACACGTAACCTGGAAGGCAATTAACTGCGCGTCCGCCTGCCATGCGATGCGAGCCGCCTTCCGTGACAGACTGTTCCATCTTGTCTTGACTCCATCTTCAGCCGGGGCCGCCGGGCGGGTGGTGACCGAAGCGTCGTGGCGCGGGCGCGCCCGGGGCTCGTCCGTTGCGCGGGGGTTGCCTTGGCGGACGCGCGACCAGCACGCCGGGGGCACGGGAAAAAGCTTGCTCGACAGAGAGGCCGGAGAAGCCTGTGCCTAGGTGGCTCCGGTTGGTTGCGGCTGTTTGGCGGGCGGGAGGCGCGTGAGCGACGCCGACCGCCCGGGGCCGGATCCTGTCGGCTGCTGGCTGCCGCTGCTTGCCTGCGCCCGCACGCCGTTCCGGTACAGCGGCCGCGGCACCCGGCAGCGCGCGCGTGCGTACGGCGATGGGTTTGCGTGGTCTCGTCTGGTTGGGCGCGTCACGCGCAAAGTGTGCGCTAGCGAATAGCGCTCGTTGCGTCGCCGTGGGTGGGGCACTGGGCACGGGACAAATGTCACGAGCGTCGTCTAGGTTTGGGGGTCTAGGATCTTGGAAGGTCGCTCGCATTCGCACGGGGCAATCATTGGTGCCATGGGCAGGGGCAACCTTTGTCTGGCCTTGCATTTCGGATCTCTAATGACCCGGCAAACGCAATCACGTTCACTGTTAAGGCCATGAGCTAGGAGCCTAGGATGGCAGCTTAATCCACTGTGCTGTCGTTTGCTTGCGTTCCCGGTGGCGTCAGCTTCTCGAGCAGGACTTTTCGAGTAGACTCGTTCAGGCCGCGATGGGTGCAGCAACGTTGCAAGCAGCAGCAGATCGACAAACATAGACGTTCTGTACCCTGCACCAGGGTGGCCGTGGACCGCTGCCGGCCCTGCCCGTCCCGGCCATTTTGGCCCAACACGTCTCGCACCACACGAGTCGGATCCACCACACTTGCCGTATTCGAAGAGCCGACACCTGCACGGCTGCACTGCACACACTGATCTGTCCGTTTGATTGCCTGACATATGGTCCAGTTTTTTCTCGATCACCACTGCGCCACCAGCAATAAAAGCCCACGGCGGCTCCGTGCCGACACGTAACGGATCACGTCGCGCAGATGCACGCAAAGCCAATAGTCTGTGTGCTAATGGCGTAATGCAAAGCACAGTGGGTTCATCCAGCCATTAAAGGGATCAGGTACACCGTACACCAGTTGACATCGGCACGGCTCACCTTTGAGATCGAGCAGGTGAATTCAGTTGGATCAACCGAGGACGAAATTAACCCCGTGCATGTGCAATCTGGAGTCTGCCGACGCGACACGCTGCATTTGCTTTTGCTTAGCTTTCACATCTCCCAGCCCAGATGGAGTAGTATGTACACAGTACAGTACTTGCGTACCCTGCAAACCGAACTTGACCAGGCCATCGTATTGCTGGCTGCAGCAGTAACTGAAAGGGAAAAAAAAAACAAAAAGTAATTAACTCCAAATGCAATGCAATGCAGGTGGACCTGCTGAGCCGGATGGACTCGCCGTACCTGGTTGGCCTGCTGGGCTACTGCGCCGACCAGAGCCACCGGCTGCTGGTGTTCGAGTTCATGCCCAACGGCAGCCTCCGGAGCCACCTCCACCCGCCGGCGGCCCCGCGGCCGCAGCCGCCGCTGGACTGGCAGACGCGGCTGGGCATCGCGCTGGACTGCGCGCGGGCGCTGGAGTTCCTGCACGAGCACAGCGCCCCCGCCGTGATCCACCGCGACTTCAACTGCAGCAACGTCCTGCTCGACCACAACTACCGCGCCCGCGTCTCCGACTTCGGCATGGCCAAGGTCGGATCCAACAGGGCCGACGGACAGGTCGTCACCCGCGTCCTCGGCACCACCGGATACCTCGCGCCAGAGTACGTGCGCTTATTATCTGATTCGCTTCTCTGCTCACTGAATTTTTTTTAAAAAAAAACATTTTAGATAGATAGATTGGTCATCGGAGAGCGTTTGCATTGCAGGTACGCGTCGACGGGGAAGCTGACGACCAAGTCGGACGTGTACAGCTACGGGGTCGTGCTCCTGGAGCTGCTCACCGGCCGGGTGCCCGTCGACACGCAGCGGCCGCCCGGGCAGCACGTCCTGGTCTCATGGGTCAGTCGCTTACTGTCTGATGATCTTTCAGTTCAGTTATCACGACGCTCTGAAAGGTTTTGCTCGGTAACCTGAAATAAAAAGTGTCTTATCTTTGTCTTCACTGGCAGGCGCTTCCACGGCTTACGAATCGGCAGAAGCTGGTGCAGATGGTTGACCCTGCCCTGAAAGGCCAGTTTGCGCTCAAGGATCTGATCCAGGTCTCCTCTCCTTTTCTAACGTCCCTGCTGCTCTGCCAAGTGAATCCTTCACTTGAGATTAACAAATGCACCTGCGCAAAAATTAAAAATGCATGGATGATGGTGCAGGTGGCGGCCATCGCGGCGATGTGCATCCAGACGAAGGCGGAGTACCGGCCGCTGATGACGGACGTGGTGCAGTCGCTGATCCCCATCGCCAAGCCCACCCCGGCCATGTCCTGCTCCTCCACGCCGCTCAGGCCGACCCTGGAGCACGTCATCTTCATGACCTCCGCTCACACTCACACTCAGTGCGGCAACAAGGCCGCCTAGTCCTCCGGCTGGTATAGTGCGTGGTATCCACGACTGGTGGTGGTCGGCCGTCGACGAAGCGCGCGCGTTACAGGGTCTCTCACTCCTTGGTGTACAGAGCTCCCCCTCTTCTCCAACTCCAGGGCCGGCAACAAAGGCATCACGTACTGCAGCACGTACAAAAAGTAGCACAACTACATCGCCCTTATATTCAGGCGAGAAAGCGTCAGGGAGTATCGTCATTATTTTTTTTGTACGGGCTACTTTACAAGATAAGATGGAAATAGAAACAATCCTTATTTCTTCTTCTCATGAGCTCTCCGCTCTGGGCTTTTGAACGTTTGTCTGTGGAGTATATAGATCGGGTACATATTCCGTACAAAATTGGCTATCTTTTGAAAACCTGGAAATGGACACGATCGGGTCGATCAGTACGATTCAACACAGCGTTCTCTCCGTTGTAAGAATTGGCACTGCATGTCAGAAACCGTCCAATGAAAAAGCTCAGAAGCCCACAGTCCACAATCCACACAGATAATCCATCCATGCGACAAAAAGAAATTAATCCGCCAACAACAATTTTATACAAAGACAAACGGAAGAAGTGTGGAGGAGCTGGGCCGCTGGCGGAAAGCAGGATTGGGTCATTAGGCCGCGCTGTAAATGAGGTAGGGAGCGGGCCGAGAGAACCGCTGCCGGCCCAACAAACATCTGTGCACTGTGACCCAAAACATCTGTGCACTGTGCAGAGTTGCAGAGCCAGCGACGAGCTGCCGACAACAGCAGATCGAACACACGAATGACTTTGCATTTGTTTCTTCCGGTGAAAAAATTTACCAAAAATTTTTGTCAAGAGAATTTTACCATTTAGAAGTACTAAACGTAAATTAATAATAAAACTAATTATAGATCTGATATGAAAATCGCGAAACGAATTAGCAATTAATCCATGATCAGTGAATGATTAGCAGACGTTAGCATGACTGTTGCAAATCATAGTCTAATTAGGCTCACTAGATTCGTCTCGCAAATTTATCCAGGAGATATAGAATAAGTTTCGTTATTAACACACGTTTACTTATTCTATATATGTAAAATTCCTTTTGATATGACCGGTGAAAAATGTTGATGAATGATTTAAACAGGGCCGACAAAATTCATTTCTCTTCAAAATTTCTATATGATCCGTCGGGATTTGCTGCGCCAGCACGGAAGAATCGCCCACCGGTAGATCAACCGGTGTTGGATCAGCAGTGATGTCAACGTACGGTTGGCCGTTGCCCCTTCCGGTTCCGGCCTTCCCCATGGGCGCAGGACCCGGCCACGTCTTCCCGTAGACCACCTGACGTCGTGTACGATTTGGCCACTAGCCAATTGGATTAAGTCCTTTTGACCCCCCTCATCCATCGCCTCCGTTCGGTTTTCGTCCCTACTGTCTAAAACCAGGCGTTGGAGGCCCCTGATGTCCAGAAACCGGGCGATTTTGGTCCTTAGGTGGTTTTGGTCACTATAGTAGCAGTGGGCCCCACCTGTCAGTGTAACCCCATTCTCTTCCCTTCTCTTCCTCCGTGACCTCTCCGTCGCCACCAAGACGTCGGCCCCATTCCTCCGCGCCGCGCTTGCCTCCATCACGCGGCGCTCCAAGCTCCTCGCCGCCGTGTGTCGAGGAGGAGGTACGGGAGCTCCACCACGACCTGGCCACGCTGCTCGACCTCCTTCCCGTCGCCGAGCTCACGCGAGGTCCGTAGCCACCGCCCTGCTGTTGTTCAACGATGCAGGGCTTGCCGCCGCCCACGCCGCGCCACCGCGCCCGCCTTCACCGCCCACGCCCACGCCGGGATCACCCCTCCCGCGGATGGGAGCGGCGGCGCTCGAGCCGGAGGAGGAGGGAGGCGCGGCGGCACTCGAGCCGGAGGAGGAGGGAGGGGCGGCGGCGGCCGGGTCTCGAGCCGGAGGAGGGAGGGGCGGCGGCGATGGAGGCTCGGGCCGGCGGAGGAGGGAGGTGCGGCAGGAGCCGAGAATCGAGCCGGCGGAGGAGGGAGGCGCGGCGGCGAGCCTGTCCTGGAGAACGGCCACGCTCGCTCGGGCTTGCTGCCGCCGGCGGATGCAGCCGCGGGGCCATCGTGCGCGTGAGGAGGAAGAGAAGGGGGAGAGAGACGAGAAGACGTGCAGGGCCCACTATTACTGTAGCACCCACTAACACGTGGGCCCCACTGGTACTGTAGCGACCAAAACCACAAAGGGACCAAAATCGCCCGGTTTCGGGAGATGAGGGGCCTCCAGCGCCCGGTTTTAGACAGCAGGGGGAAAACCGAACAGAGGCAATAGATGAGGGGGTCAAAAGGACTTAACCCATAATAAAACTAATTATAGATCTGATATGAAAATCGCGAAACGAATTAGCAATTAATCCATGATCAGTGAATGATTATCAAACGTAGCATGACTGTTGCAAATCATAGTCTAATTAGGCTCACTAGATTCGTCTCACAAATTTATCCAGGAGATATGGAATAAGTTTCGTTATTAACACACGTTTACTACTCTATGTATGTAAAATTCCTTTTGATATAACCGGTGGAAAATGTTGATCAATGATTTAAACAGGGCCGGCAAAATTCATTTCTCTTCAAAATTTCTATATGATCCGTCGGGATTTGCTGCGCCAGCACGGAAGAATCGCCCACCGGTAGATCAACCGGTGTTGGATCAGCAGTGATGTCAGCGTACGATTGGCCGTTGCCCCTTCCGGTTCCGGCCTTCCCCATGGGCGCAGGACCCGGCCACGTCTTCCCGTAGACCACCTGACCTCGTGTACGATTTGGCCACTAGCCAATTGGACTGGAGGACCCTTGAGCCGCGGCCGAAACCCCAGTCCCAGCAGTCTCGAACCTTCTTCTCTCCGGTCTCCACCGCCGGCCAGCGGCAGCCGTCCCCATCCGCTCCTTCTCCACGCAATTCGGAATCTCGAATCGCCGCTCGGCTAGTCGCTATCCATCCATTCTCCATTTCCACCCACGCGACCACGGCACCGTCTCCGCCTGCGTGTCTTTATATCCACCCTTCGTCCGTTGCTGCCGTCCTGTGTGTCTCTCCTCGTCCCTTCTGCGCGCGTCCATCCCCACCCCACCGCTCAGGTGCTTACCAACCACAGTCGGCGGGGCGAATGGCGAGCTCCCAGTGCTGCGACAACCCGCCGGCGCTGAACCCGGCCGCCGGGGCGGGGAAGGTCGTCGACAGCCTCGGCGGGCTCAAGGCCTACGTCGCCGGCCCCGAGGACTCCAAGGCGGCCGTCGTCCTTGTCGCCGACGTCTTCGGTACTTGCTCCTTTTCTCCTTTTTTCTTTCCGTTTCAAATCTGTCGCGCTCTCCAGATCTTTCGCTTGGGATCGTGACAAGTAACAAAGTGTTGGTTCGTCCTTCTCCTCTTGCAGGGTTCGAAGCGCCGAATCTGAGGTGTGGATCATTGTGATACAGGATTTCCCTTTGTGCTCGTTATTTTCTGATTTTTTTTTTGGCAAAATCCGTGCATCGATAGTTCTGTAGAATCACTAGGGTTGGTAATCGTGGTGGAGGTTTTTTTTTTGAGTGTGAGATAGTGGTATCATGAATTCATGATGGGTGATTGTGCTAGAGTGGTAGAGTGGCCAGCCAATCACGATGGCGAAACTTTGTCATCTTGCTCAGTTGCGCAGGTCAAATGAATCGGCGTTATTTATTTAGGACTCAGGTCTATGCCACTGGGTGCTCAGTCACCATCTCCTGCTTGTTCCAAGTGGAAGTTTGTTACCAAAAGGTCCTGTAAATCAGAGTAACCGTACTTATTCCTAGTTCTCTATTACTAGTAGTAAGACGACTTATATAAGCTAAATTTCTTATTATATACTACCTCTATTGAACTATAAAACGTCATATATAAAAAAGGAGGGAGTAGTAGATATGTGCATTTTTCCTTTCGTATTTTGACAAATGGATCACTGGAATAATCAAATGTTATCAACAATTATTTTTTAGCATTGTTATTCAAAATTTGGGACCGAATGGCTGTGCTAGTTGTTAGTGTGTTGGGTTTTTCAGGCTGTTTCCAAATGCCATTACTAAAGTTTAATGATGGCCTCTGGTTGTGACCTCTTTTAAACGCCAATGTTTTATATAATCACCGAGTATCACCTATAAAGAGATGCCTGATAGTAATGCTTATCTCATGAAGGAAGATAGCCGACAAGGTTGCTTTGTCAGGATTCTTTGTTGTGGTGCCAGATTTCTTCCATGGGGATCCTTATGTACCTGAGAATGCTGAGAGGCCCATCCCCGAGTGGCTAAAGTTGCATACTCCGGTTCGTTGTCACTAGCTCCTTCTCTGAACTATTTCTGTAAATATTTGGGTGTACCTTGTTTCTAATTATGCTGATTCAGATGAGAAACCAAATTAAGACGATAATGAAGAAGGCAATAGATTGTTAAAGAATGTTTCTACCTCCTAAGAGTATATATCTATATGTAACCATCTATAAGACGACTTTCTAGCAACGTGCATATTATTGGCAGTGATCCTCTCTCTGACCTTGAAATTGTTGTCATGTAGCCTACCAATACATGTGCTGAGGATGCCTCTTTTTATATAGGATGGTTACTGAAACTAAGATTTCCTACCTGCATGCTAACTGTTCAATGACAAATTGGCAATATATTTCTGGTGCTATGAGATTTTCATCTCTGGTTCAAAATCTGTAGGTTGACTGACTGTTGTCTGCTCTGGAATTTTCTGTATTTAAGTATGTTTGTATGATGATAGGACTTAGGAGTATAGGACAGAAGTTATATTGCTCTAGCAAATGAAGGCTATGTAAGTATGCCTAATTACCTCGGTGCTTTGGCATCCTTATTTTCTCTTACCCTATTTCTTGTAAAAGCATGAATCGGTTTGAAAGTGTTACACATTGGTTTCTCTCCTTGCTTTCTTTTGCTGCACAAATTTCATCAACAAAGAAACTATTCCTTTGCTAGGAAAAAGGGTTTGAAGATGCAAAACCAGTTATTGCTGCTCTGAAGGAGAAGGGAGTGTCTGCTATTGGAGCTGCAGGTTATTGCTGGGGTGGTAAGTACCATCTTTCAATGTACCTGTGGTTCCGTAATAGTCATATTAAAATCTGAAGTTTCGGCTGGCTGAGCATTGTCTTTCTTCTGTGTCATTCAGCAAAGGTGGTTGTCGAATTGGCAAAAGTTCATGAGATCCAGGCTGCTGTTCTTTTGCATCCCTCATTTGTTTCAGTTGACGATATCAAAGGTTAATATTCTTTCTTGCTAATTTTTGAGATGCACAAACAATGTTCTATTGCAAACGGTTCATTTCCTAACTCTGTAATATTTTCATCAGAGGTCAAATGCCCGATTTCTGTACTGGGAGCAGAGATTGACAAAATGTCCCCACCAGAATTAGTCAAGCAATTCGAGCAGGTTCTTTCTGCAAACTCAGGGGTAAGTTCTCATTTTGAGCAACTTAATCCGCAAGCTATATACTGTTTGCTTGATGACAGAACCAACCAAAATAGAATTATTCTAGTGCCAAATTGTCTCATTCGTACATATGCCCTACTACCTCCGCAGACTCCTTCCAAATCATGCTGGACATGTCTTTGTCAATTTTCATTGAATAAGGGCATATCCACTAATTCTTTTCTAGGTGCCCGACATGTTATCATGTTTGTGTGGAGCTTTGAATTGTTTTTCTTCTGGTCTACAGGTTGGTCACTTCGTCAAGATTTTCCCTGGCGTGTCTCATGGATGGAGCGTGAGGTACAGCCATGATGATGCAGCTGCCGTGAAGAGTGCCGAGGAAGCCCTGGCGGACATGATCGACTGGTTTAACAAGAATCTGAAATGAACTATGCAGTTGTATCCTGCCTTGTAATAAAGCACATCCCAGTGCGCCCATCGATCGAGTACTGTATGTTTCTGTTTTAGGGATTGCATCGTCAGGTGATTGGAGTTCTGTACACGTTCGCTGTAGGCTGGTTGTGCTGAATCCTTAATAAAACGAGGTAAATTACGATGAGAATATGTGCCCATGAAAAATTTGTTTTTTTAATTTCGTTCAAAAGTATATTTTTCATGCTTTGGAGCAGAACATACGTCATGCGTGGTCGCGTGAAATGAATGTCGCCGAGGCAAACAGGCCATTGGAAGCGATTGAGATTCGCAAACAGGGTCTCGCTAGAATGCTTCCGGGCTTTCGATTGGAGTATTAAGCAAGCGGGCTTCTTCCAGTTTATTTGAAGTCTTTGATTTTCTGATTAGGGACACGTAGAACGATGCCGTTTGGGTTAGAGGGCCTGGTATGTGTTTCCGGTGCTCCAAATGAAAAAAAAAAGACGAACTCCAAAGTTTTAAATTACTCCATTTCGGTATGGCCCAATTGTATATCCATGCTCGTATTATAACAACTTTTAGTACTGTATCTGTCTCAATTATTTTCAGTGTCAAAACAGCTTCAAATGAAAAATGATGAATTACAAAGTTACAGTAGATATCATCGTGCTCTGCAATTTTTATCTCTTGACACGGTCAGCGGCTGCAATCACCGTGCAACGGAGAAAGCACTGCAGCGATTCAGCGAATCAACTAGACTGGATCAGCAGTGACGTCACCCGGCTGCCCCGGCCTCCCCCGTCGTCGCACGACCCAGCTTCCAGCTGAGCTGAGTGCCTACGTCAACCTCGACCATCGAGCCTGGATGATTATGCCGCCCCTGGCTTTCACCTCCGGCAGTCCGGCCGCCGCCGCCTCTCTAGTCAACTTGGATAGATTATCTTTATTCCTATTTCCTTCACCTCCTGCAATTCCACCATCCTTCACCGCCCACTCTCAGCTCCCGCTATCTCCATTTATACCCGCTTCCACTGCGGCCGTCTTGCGATTGTGATCTTGTTTCAACATCATGGCAAGCTCGCAGTGCTGCGACAACCCTCCGGTGCTGAACCCCACCGGCGGGGAGGGCAAGGTCGTCGACAGCTTCGGCGGGCTCAAGGCCTACCTCGCCGGCTCCGATGAGTCCAAGGCCGCCGTCATCCTCATCTCCGACGTATTCGGTAATTGCTCCTCTGTTTTCTTTTTAAAAGATAAAACGGGTAACTGTTCGCCTGCTCCTCTATGTTCCCCCACTCCAAAATGAAGAATTTAACTTTTTACTATGAAATGAGGGGTGCAATTTTACCATCCATCCCCACGTGATGGTAAAAAGTTAAATGCCCCCTCCAAAATCAACCAATCTACCGCTCTCTGCCTCCCAACTCTTTTGCTTGGGATAAGAATAAGTTGCAAGTGACAGATCTTCTGCTTTTGCAGGGTTCGAATCGCCGAATCTGAGGTATGGATCTCTGTGCCAACAGACAGTTGATTTCTTTTTCATGTTCATTATTTGTGGCTTTTGCAAAGGTCCGCGTCTCTGGAGTCTGTAAAATCGCTAGGATATTTGGGAACAATTTTACTATGATTTTTCTACCATATGTCATATGAGTGAGTGATGATTTGCTACTGAATACCGATTAGTTATGAAATTATCATGTTACCCGTATCAAGTTGCTGCGTTCCAGTTGGACATGCAGAGTTTAGGCCAGTGGGTGGGTCATTCACCGTGTCCTACTAGTTCTCTGTGGAAATTCATCACAGTCACTACCACATGTTCAGATTATCGGATATTCCTTGTTTGTTACTTTGTGAACTAACCATTTATACAATATACAAGCTATTTTGTTTGTTTCCCTGCACTTTGGATAAATAATATTTCATACTTTCATCTGAATGTTTTCCCAGACTGGGGACTGAATGCCACACATTTTGCAACTGTACTAGAATTTAACCTGGTTCTTCAATCTGTTCACTGAAGCTTGATAATGGCCTATGGGCTATGGCCTCTTTAAAGTGTAGTTCTAAAGACTTTGGTACTTCCACATTTTGTTCCATGCACCATTAAGTGTTAGTGATCAATGACTCTGATAGTAACCTAATTGCTTACCTCATGAGTAATCGGATCACTTGTCTATTGAAGGAAAATAGCCGACAACATTGCTTTGTCTGGCTACTTTGTTGTGGTACCAGATGTCCTACATGGAGACCCTTACACACCTGAGAATGCTGAGAGGCCTCTACCTGAGTGGATAAAGTCACATGCTCCGGTTTGTTTTCCCCTGGCTATTTTGTGTACTTTTATCTGTAAATATTAGGGGACACCCCTTTTATTTGTTTTGCTATCACAAGTTTTCTATTTTTTTATGCAAGTGAGAAACCAAGTTGAGATTATAATAAGAAAAAAGAGTGAAAAAGGTATCAAAGAATGATTTGCCTCATTTATGTACACAGAATGATTTACCTTAGGTCTGTACATATCTGGATGGCAATACAATAACTGATGACTTCCAATAACAGACTGCCTGGGGTAGTTTGGTCCTATTTTTTGGTGCCCACTCAAAATAATCTGTTTAGGTTTAATATCAATTAGGTAGTACTAAAGTTCACTGATTCTAATTTCTAGCATGCTTTGGAAGCTTCTAGATTTAAGTAGGCACACATAGGAATCTCTGTTACAATGGTTAACACGGTTTAGAACACATCTCTTACTCTGGTTCATCTTAACCTTTTTCATGCACAATATGAATTGGGTAGAAACTATTTTGTAGTTGTTCTTTCGTGTCTCGTTTTGTTGTTTATAAGTTATTTTATGGAACAAAATACAGCAGCAGCAACAACAAAACCTCAGCCCCAAGCAATTTTATGGAACAAAATCATGAAAAAAATGTATCTTTTGCTAGAAAAAAGGGTTTGAAGAGGCAAAGCCAGTCATTGCTGCCCTGAAGGAGAAGGGAATGTCTTCTGTAGGGGCTGCAGGCTACTGCTGGGGCGGTAATTACCATCTTTTGGTTGTACTACTTCTTTAGTGGTGAAACTAA
Organism: Urochloa ruziziensis; assembly: GCA_015476505.1. NCBI lineage: Eukaryota > Viridiplantae > Streptophyta > Magnoliopsida > Poales > Poaceae > Urochloa > Urochloa ruziziensis. The sequence continues at coordinate 27,536,238 of CM027121.1, read as the reverse complement.
ATTATTGAAATTTTGCTTGCTGAGCATTGCCCCTTGGCATTTCCTGTGGTGGAGTCTGATTGTGCCTTCTCTACCATTTAGGAATTGTTGTTGTGGAGTTGGCAAAAGCAAATGAAATCCAGGCTGCTGTAGTATTGCACCCTGGGCCTGTTACTGTTGATGATATCAAAGGTCTATCTTCTGTCTCTTTATTTTTGGGGACACTCTACACTTCTCTGTAATTCTTTTGCAAATGACTCAAAACTTAACTGTAATACTTGCTATTTAACATCAGAGGTCAAGTGCCCGATTGCCATACTTGGAGCTGAGATTGACCGTAGTGCTCCGCCAGAATTAGTCAAGCAATTTGAGCAGGTCCTTGCAGCAAACTCAGGAGTAAGTTCTCACCTTCAGGAACTTAATTTACAAGCTAGACCATTTGCTAGAGTTACAGAATCAGCCAACATTGAATCATTCTAGTGCTAAACCGTGCCACTCGTGTATAGAGCTAGCATCCTGGGCTCCTTCCAAATCGTAGCAGCCATGCCTTTGATTTTCTATTTCTTTCCAGCTGGTGTTATTGTTTCTGTGGAGCTTTTGATCCTGACATGCTTTGTCTCTTTTGGCCAACAGGTTCCTCACTTTGTGAAGATTTTCCCTGGTGTAGCGCATGGGTGGAGCGTGAGATACAACCATGATGATGTAGCTGCCGTGAAGAGTGCTGAGGAAGCGCTGGGGGACACAATCGACTGGTTCAACAAGAACCTGAAATGAACTATGAAGTCACAACTTTAAACGCTACAAAGCCCTTGCTACTCTCCTCATGGTTGCAAGTATTGTTGGTTGTCTGCTGTTCAGGTCCTGCATCTTCAGTTGATTTGGTGCCTCAGGGTGTTTTCTGGTCGTATGTATACTGGTTGTGTTGAATGTAATAGAACTAGCAAGTTGTTACAAGTGTATCTGTGTTGATTAAGTTGATGGATCAGAATATTTGTTTCAGTGGATGTGAAGTAAAATATATTGAAGTTGTGGTGAAAATTAGTCTGGGAGTTCCAAGAAGAAAATTAGTCTGGGATGTGGGTTAGTTGAGGACCCAATGCCCAATCTTCAGTCTCCGGCAGAAGCTGTTCATAACTGTCAAGCTATTGGAGTTGCTGTCAGAGATGGACTTGCAGAAATGAAAGATAAGTGCTACTCCGTAGCACAGAGCACAGAGCAAAATGCAATGCATCATGAGGTGTCGGCAAAAGTTTAACCACACTTTAAGTTTGCTTGTCTGATGCACCGCTTGATGCTCGAGTTTTTTTTTTTTTTTTTGAACTTAAGTTGATGCTCGAGTTGTCGGGGCACTGCATTCGCAACTCGCAAGGGCTCTGCTATCCTCAGTTCAATTCGAAAAAGAAAAGTAATTTCCATCGTGCTTATTATGTCACCACTTAAGCCAAGTATTTCGGTAGGAGTAATTCTTTTTTGAGGAACCACGACGAGTTACCGGGCATGCAGATTTTTCTTGTAGGAGTAATTAACAGGGTGCAATTACACGGTGCCGCTAGTTTCCCTGTTGATTGCCACCGGCAATCTTCGAGTCCAAGGATCCTTGGGCGAAATCGGATTCGGACAGGACCACCAGCAACCGAAACGCGCGTCCCGCTGCCATCTGACAGAAACAGAGCCAAGTCGAAGTCGGACCCGGAAATCCCTTCTTGCAATCTTGCCATAAATATGGCCTCCCGGCGCAGTCTCCACTCTCGTCGATCCATCCCTTCCCTTCTCCCCTTCTCCCCTGCCACCAATCGGAGCAGCGCTTCCTCGCGCCGCCGCCCTCGGCTTCGACGCCACCACCGCGTTCCTCGACAGCCGGCGCCGCATCGCCGCCATCGCGCAAATGGCTTGCGGCGTGATGGCAAGGGAGCAGGCCGGCCGCCGCGTCGGCGGCGAGGTGGCGTCCTCCGCGCGCACCCAGCTGAAGCGCGCCCGCGACAGCTTGGAAGGGAAGACGACGACCGGAGGCAGGGGAGGCTTCGCCGCCGTCGCGCACACGCCGGGGCAAAGGCGTCTCCAGGAGCGGATGAAGGCGGAGCTCGACGCCGTCCGCGCTCTCCACAGGAAGGCCGTGCTCTTGTGCCGTGGCGGCGGCGCCGGCGCGGCCCCCGCCGCCAAGGGCGACGCGCGGCTCTCAGGCGCCGAACCACGGCGGGAGGCGGCGGCGGCGAAGAGGAGGAGAGCAAACCCATCAGAGGAATCAGCGACGGAGGCGGCGGCGCAGCAAAAGAAGGGACAACTGAAGCAGCAACAGCAGGCCCCGGCGCCGCGCCCCGCGCCGCCGCCGAGCGCCAAGGAGGATGCGCAGAAGAAGAAGCGGGAGATGGAGGAGATGGCGCGCGCAAGGGAGGAGTTCCGCCGGCTGGTGCTCGCGATGGAGAAGGCGACGCTGCCGGACGAGACGGTGTACCGGCACGAGTTGCAGGAGCTCGGCATCGCGCCGTTCGAGTACGCCGTGACCCGGACGAGGAGCCAGGCACTGTCGCAGGATAGGATCTTGGTAGGAGTAGCCTAATAGCTAGTGGGCAAGGTGCACTGATGCATGAAGCATGGTCTTAGTGTTCGGATGTACCCTGTTTCCTTGCCAATTGAAACTGTCTCAGTTTGTATTCTGCCCTAGAGATACTGATTGATCTTGTAAAAGTTATCACCTAACAAATCAGACATGCATTGAGACTGTATGTTGCATCTAGCTGCAAATTATGATTATTTTTGGATCTACATTGTGATTGAAAGGTTTTGTAATCTTACATTCGATTCCAAGCATTGTTTGTCTGGGTACTTTTTTTGGGTAAAATATCGTGCCCAGTATAGTTGTTAATACGATGCCTTTTCTTAGAGAGAGCTTAAATACGAAGTACGACACCACACGACTCGTATGGGAGTTTAGGCTTGCATTGCAAAGGCCTTTTATTGTCAGCTACTTAACTTGGGATACGGTTGGTCGCCACTGGAAGAATAAATAGTCAAATATTGCAATTTTCCCCTGCCGATAAATACAAATGAATTTAAACTCCAAATGAACATCAGGGCTCCAAGCCTCCAAGGGGATAACAAGCAAAGCTTCAGTCCCAGTTCAGTAGATCCACCTGAAGACCTGATTCTCATTCCTGTCGATCTGGAGCTTTTATTTGAGTTGCTTTTGCCATGTGGTCTACAGGCCGATACTCTGTAAATTAAAGATTTTTTCCTGTGCAGCAAATGGATGGAGTCACGATTATGTGTCTTATTGTGAAGAGGGACGAGGAGAACCTGAAATACATTCTGAAGTTGCACACTTCCGTGAGGGACAAGGAGAAACTGAATTCATCATTGAGCTGAGGGTCCAGATTGTGTAGCCGGCTAACCAAAGTAGCACTGGCGCGACCCGGATTCGATTCCTTAGGGGAGCGGATTTAGATGGGTTGGGTTAAAAAAAATAGTAGACATAGCCGGGCCTTTGGAAATTTTCTAGACCCAAAGAAAATTTACTTCTTCTTAATGAAAAAGACTGTGGGCTCTTCGTCCCATCAAATCTAGATATTTAATGCTTTAGAGCAAAATATATGTCACGTGTAGTACTCAGCATTAGGGATGAAAGCGGATCGGATCGGAGCGGATAATACCTTTTCCACATCCTCATCCATATTTTTTTGTCGGATATGGAGCGGAGCGGATATCTTGCGGATGCGGTTATGGATGCGGATTTTTTCGGATGTCGGAACTGGTGCGGAGTCGGAGCGGTTTCGGAGCGGATGCGGATTAATATAGTCGGATAATATATGCTTACATGTAGTTTTTAAGTGACTATAATTTAGCAACATAACACTAAAAATACCCATATTTATGGTTCATGAACCATGACATAGTTTATGGGTGCCTTGTTATTTGAGTTGAGCTCGATTTGTAGTGTGGTGATATGGTGGGCTCGTTAGATTAGTCGGATATCCTATTGTAAGCCTCGGATAATCCACGTTCAATTATCGGATAATCCATATCCATCGGATATCTCTTAAACCATATCCTACTCCGCATCCACACACAATCGGATTCGGATTATCCATATCCGCACGGATATTAAAAATGCTTCTCCATATCCGCAAAATTCGGATTTGGAGCGGATCGGATGCGGAAATTATCCTCACCACTTTCACCCCTACTCAGCATGAAATGAATGCTGCCGAGGCAAGCAAGAGGAATTGTTGAGTTTTGCAAGCAGGGTCTCATCAGAGCCAAAATGGACGCGTTTGGCAGCCTAGACGTCCATAGCTAGGCCCATGAACCAGGCTTTGGCCAGCCCAGGCTAGTTTGTGAGATGTAGAAATATTATTTAGCAAATCTACATCCCGTGGGCCAAATTAGGCTGGAATCTCGTTTGGTGGCTTGGTTAGCTCGTGGGCCCTCATAACTAAAACCAACTGCTATGGGCGCAGATGGTGTTTGGTGCGCCTGCACCGAGGAGAGGGTGATGTCCTCACCATTCCACCTCTAAATTACTAATCACGGCCCGCTTGGGCCTGGGCGGGGTGGTGTCACCTGCCAAACGTCCACAAATGCTTCCGGGCAAACGTGGGGGGAATAACCGTGTTAAAAAAAATCAACTAGTTTATTTAAAGTCTTCAATTTTCTGATTAAGGTTTTGTAGAACGATGCCGTTTGGGTTGAAGACCTGGTATATTTTTCCGGTGCTTGAAAAAATGATGAGATGTAAACTTGTAAATTATTTTGCTCGGTTACTATAGACCTTCCATGGCTGTAGTCTCGTAATATTTGTTTTTCTGCTATATCAATGAACTTGCATTATCGTTAAAAAATATTAAAATGTTATTTTTACCTCACGATGGTATTAAGGAGTTATTAACTTTTAATAAAATCCCTTTTCTTAGAAATAACTTTTCAATATTATAATCAATTATTTATACCCGCTTTCATGGACCAGTGCGGCCGTCTTGTGACTGCGATCTTCTTGTCGCTTTGACGCACGCCTAGCCTCGGCTCAACAGTCAACACCATGGCAAGTTCGCAGTGCTGCGATAACCCTCCGGCGCTGAACCCCGCCGCCGGGGAGGGCAAGGTCGTCGACAGCTTCGGCGGGCTCAAGGCCTACCTCGCCGGCTCCGATGAGTCCAAGGCCGCTGTCATCCTCATCTCTGACGTATTCGGTAATTTCTCATCAGCTTTTTTTAGATAAAACGGGTAACTGCTCGTCTGCTCCCACCTCCTCTCTGTTTATCCACTTCAAAATCAATCAATCTACCTTCTGCTTTTGCAGGATTCGAATCGCCGAATCTGAGGTATGGATCTCTATGCCAACAGACAGTTGATTTTCTTCTATGATGTTTATTATCTGCGGGTTTTTGCAAAGGTCCTCGTATCTGAATTGATTACTTCCAGTAAGATAAAATGCCATTTATCTGTGGTTGAATTGCCCGTAGCAACGCACAATCCTAGTTTTACTATGATTTTTATACTATATGCCATATGCCCATATTAGTTATGGTGTTAATGCGTTGATTTTTATACTATAAGCCATATGCCCATATTAATTATGATGTTACTGCGTTCCAGTTGGACATGCAGAGTTTAGGCCAGTGGGTGGTCTACTAATTCTCTGTGGAAGTTCATCACAGTGACTACTACATATTCGGATAATCGGATATTCCTCGTTCACTACTTTGTTAAATAGTGTTTCCCTGCACTTAGGATAAATAGTGTTTCATACTTTCATCTGAATGATTTCCCAGACTGGGAACTGGATGCCACACAATTTACTACCGTGCTAGAATTAAACCTGGTTCTTCAATCTGTTTGTTAAAGTTTCATAATGGACTATGGCCCTTTTAAACTGTAGTTCTAAAGTCCATTGGTATTTCCAAAGTTTGTTCTACGCGCCATTAAGTGTCAGTGATAAATGGACTCTGATACTAATCTAATTGCTTATCTCATGAGTAATCGGATCACTTGTCTATTGAAGGAAAATAGCCGACAAGGTTGCTTTGTCTGGCTACTTTGTTGTGGTACCAGATTTCCTACATGGAGATCCTTACACACCTGAGAATACTGAGAGGCCTCTACCTGTGTGGAGAAAGTCACATGATCCGGTTTGTTCTCCTGTGGCCATTTTGTGAATTTTATCTGTAGATAAAGTCACATGCACTAACTGTTTAGTGAGAAATATGAAAATTTCCTATCAGGTTCAACATCAATTAGGTACTAAAGTTTACTGATTCTAAATTCTAGCATGCTATGGAAGCTTTTAGATTTAAGTAGGAATGCATAGGAATCTCGGTTACAACGCTTCGATCTCCACATCTCTTACTCTGGTTCCCTTGTATCATCTTGACCTCCTTCACACACAATATGAATTGGATAGAAATTATTACGTAGTGGTCTCTTCGTGTCTTGTTTTGTTGTTTAAATTATTTTATGGAACAAATTCATGAACAAAAAATATGCATCTTCTGCTAGAAAAAAGATTTTGAAGAGGCAAAACCAGTGATTGCTGCTCTAAAGGAGAAGGGAATGTCTTCTGTTGGGGCTGCGGGCTACTGCTGGGGCGGTAATAAATAACTAAATGCCATCTTTTGTTTGTACCGTGCTTCTTACTTAAAATTTCGAAGTTTTGCTTCCTGAGCATTGCGCTTTCTCTAACATTTAGGAGTTGCTGTTGTGGAGTTGGCAAAAGCTCCAGAAATCCAGGCTGCTGTAGTATTGCACCCTGGGCCTGTTACCGTTGATGATATCAAAGGTCAATCTTCTGTCTCTTTGACTTTGAAGACACTCCTAACACTTCTCTGTAATTCTTTTGCAAGCGAGAAATGACTCAAAACTAACTGTAATACTTGCTATGTAACATCAGAGATCAAGTGCCCGATATCGATACTTGGAGCTGAGATTGACCATACCGCTCCACCAGAATTAGTCAAGCAATTTGAGCTGGTCCTTGCAGCAAACTCAGCAGTAAGTTCTCACCTTCATGAACCTAATTCACAAGCTAGACCATTTGCTAGAGTTACAGAATCAGCCAAGATTGAATTACTCTAGTGATAAACACTCGTGTATACACACTAGCATCCTGGGCTCCTTCCAAATCATAGAAACCATTCTTTTGATTCTTTTCTAGCTGGTGTTATTGCTTCTGTGAAGCTTTTGATCCTGACTTGCTTTCCCTGTTTTGGTCAGCAGGTTCCTCACTTTGTGAAGATTTTCCCTGGTGTGGCGCATGGGTGGAGCGTGAGATACAACCATGATGATGCGGCTGCCGTGAAGAGTGCTGAGGAAGCGCTGGGGGACACAATCGACTGGTTCAACAAGCACCTGAAATGAACTCTGAAGTCACAGCTTTAAACGCTACAAAGCCCTTGCTACTCTCCTCATGGTTGCAAAGTGTTCTTGGTTATCTGCTGTTGTGGTCCTGCATCTTCAGTTGATTTGGTGTCTCAGGGTGTTTTCTGTTCGTATGTATACTGTTTGTGCTGAATGTAAGAACTAGCAAGTTGTTACAAGTATACGTATCAGTAAAAGATGACCTCTATGTTTTGGTCCAGTCGGTGCATCTGGGTTGATTAAATTGTGGATCAGAATATTTATTTCCGTGGATGTGAAGTAGATATATTGAAGTTATGGTAAAAATTAGGCTAGGAGTTCCAAGAGGAAAATTAGGACCCAATGCGGCAATCTTCAGTCTGGCAGAAGCTGTTCATAAGTGTCAAGCTATTGGAGTTGCTGTCAGAGATGGACTTGCAGAAACGAAAGATGAGTGTGCCATTCTGTAGCACATAGCAGACAACAATGCTCTGTCCGGTTGGAAAAGGAAGTATTTGCCGTCAAGTTTATTATTTCATCACTTTATCAAACTACTACTGGAGTAATTAAGAGATGCAGTAATCACATGATTGATGCCATGGAGTCCGATCGGATTCGGAACCCGACCAGCAGCAACATCGGCAACGGAAACGCGCGTTCCCGCATCCAGCTGACAGAAAACAGAGCCAAGTCGAACTCGGAGTCGGAAACCCGTCTCGCCATAAGTATGGCCTCCGGCGCAATCTCCAGTCTCGTCGATCCATCCCTTCCCTTATCCCCTGCTTTCCCTCCGCCGCCGATCCGAGCAGCGCTTGCTCGTGGTGGACATCCTCGCTCCTCGCGCCGCCGCTCTCGGCTCCGACACCACCCCGTCCCTCGACGGGCGGCGCCGGCATCGCTGCAGTAGCGTGCACATGGCTTGCGGCGTCGTGATGGCAAGGGAGTCGGCCGGCCGCCGCGTCGGCGGCGAGGTGGCGTCCTCCGCGCGCACCCAGCTGAAGCGCGCCCGCGACAGCTTGGAAGGGAAGACGACGACCGGAGGCAGGGACGGATCCGCCGCCGGCGTGGTGTCCGGCGTCGCCCACACGCCGGGGCAGAGGCGTCTCCAGGAGCGGATGAAGGCGGAGCTCGACGCCGTCCGCGCCCTCCACAGGAAGGCCGTGCTCTTGTGCCGTGGCGGCGCCGGCGCAGCCCCCGCCGCCAAGGGCGGCGCGCGGCTCTCGGGTGCCGAACCACGGCGGGAGGCGGCGCCGACGAAGAGGAGGAGAGCAAACCCATCGGAGGAATCAGCGACGGAGGCGGCGGCGCAGCAGAAGAAGGGACAAGTGAAGAAGCAGCAGGCTCCGGCGCCGCCGCCGAGCGCCAAAGAGGATGTGCAGAAGAAGAAACGGGAGATGGAGGAGATGGCGCGCGCGAGGGAGGAGTTCCGCCGGCTGGTGCTCGCGATGGAGAAGGCGGCGCTGCCGGACGAGACGGTGTACCGGCAGGAGTTGGAGGAGCTCGGCATCGCGCCGTTCGAGTACGCCGTGACAAGGACGATGAGCCAGGCACTGTCGCAGGATAGGATCTTGGTAGGAGTTGCCTACTAGCTAGTAGGATTGTAGGCAACGTGCACTGATGTACGGAGTATGAAGCATGTCTTACTAATCGACCTTGTATGATGAAAAGTTAACACCTAGCAAATCAGATATGCATTGAGACTGTATCTTAACCTAACTGCAAACTGTGTTTTTTTTTGGATCTACATTACATTGATTGAAAGGTTTGTAATCTTACATTTGGTTTCAGGCGTTGTTTGATTTTTTTTAGCTTGAGAAAAGATGGAATCCTGACAAATTCAAAGTGAAACGGAAAGTTCATATCTGATAATGAATTATGCACGAGAATCTCAAATACGGAGTAGGAACACACGTACACACATCATTCTCCTATGGATGCCTCCAAGAGATTAGGCTAACTTCACATAAACCGTTTGTCAACTTGTCATGGACACAGTTGCTTGTGTCTGAGAGAATAAATAGCCAAATATTAAGTTTTTTTCCTGCTACGGGTGATAAGCCAAATGGAACTTACACTCCAAATGAACATCACGGCTAGCAAGCAAGCTTCAGTCCCAATTCAGTAAGCAGATCCACCTGATTCGCCCATTCCTGTCGCTATGGAGCTTTTATTTGAGTTGCTTTTGCCCTTGTAATGGTCAATCGCTTTGTAAAGACAATTTCCCCTCATTCCCTGGTGCAGCAAACGGATGGAGTCAAGATGACGCTTCTGCCCTGAAATACATTCTAAAACTGTAGCCTTACATGTAACAAAAAAAAAGAAAAGAACAGATTAAAGGACAGACGTCCCTGAAATTTTTATTAGGCGACAGCCGCGCTCGAACTCGGGTGGCTAGAGCTAGCCTACCTCTGGCTAACCAATCCACCTGCGAGAGCTTGGCGCCTTATATGTAACAAGAACACACTACTTTTTGGGGATATCTTTTTAAGGTCCGCACAATCAGTTGATTCAAAGTCTTGCTTTATCTTGCATGCTGAAATGCAGAAACAACAAGAAGACAAGCGCAGCCTTAACAGAACGCTAGGCTTGCTACGATGGTAAATCGAGGCTATTCCATATTTACATTGCGACTAGAACAAAGCTGACATTATATTATGCAGATAAATGAAGGGAATACGACAATGGGCGATTGCCCGGCAAGCATCATTTCTCGCCTGTTACAGTGATCCGGCCATCCGGGTGCTTATGTAAACCATAACTAGACTTATCACTGACACATTGCACAAACTGCCTGAAATTATTCTCGCCAACACGGGATTGGGCGATTTGCCATGGGCCTGGCGGAGCTCGAGCTTGGCCGGCCGCAGATGCAGCTCTCAGGCGGCGGCCGCTGGCGGGCTCGATTCGGCGCCACCACCGCGGCCTTCTCCGCTTGCCGCGCCCTCCATCCCCACCTCAGTTCCTCCGTGCGGCGCGGGCGTCCCTCCTGCTCCCTCCCTCTTCCCCTTGCGCCGAGCGCGGGGGCAGGAACGGCCGAGGCGGGCCCCGCGCCACGGTGACGGATATCGGGCGCCTGCTTTGCCCGCTCAGAATAGCGTTTCCGAAGGGAAACCGGACTTTACCCCGTCGCATGCAGGCCCCCGCTGCGGACCAGAAACGGGAAACGCACGGTATGCACGCCAGGTGGCGCATACCGTGCGGGATGCCGGGATCCCGGCCCCGGTGCGGACAACCTCAGGGTCCGAAAATGGTAACTTCACTCGTGTTAGTTTCACCATCAATCACCTAAAATCTGAACCTGCAGGGACCACCATCTGCCATCAATCAACCACTTCGAACCTGAGCACATAACAAATTGCGCGGTGCCGTGGCGGTTACTTTTCCAGTTGATTTGCCTCTGGCGGCAAGCAGCCTTCGGGTCCGAGGACCTTTGGGCGAAATCGGATTCGGACCCAACCACCAGCAACATCAGCAACGGAAAGTCGGAAACGCGCGTCCCGCTCTCGCTGCTGCCATCTGACAGAAACAGAGCCAAGTCGAAGTCGGAGCCGGATGCCCCCGCTCTCGCCATAAATATGGCCTCCGGCGCAGTCTCATCGATCCATCCCTTCGACCCTTCCCTTCTCCCCTGCTTCCCTCCGCCGATCCGAGCAGCGCTTGCTCGCGGCGGACGGCCTCGCTCCTCGCGCCGCCGCGCTCTCGATCGGCTTCGACACACACCACCGCGTTCCTCGACGCACATGGCTTGCGCCGTGATGGCAAGGGAGCCGGCCGACCGCCGGGTCGGCGGCGAGTTGGCGTCCTCCGCGCGCACGTCCCAGAAGCGCGCCCGCGACAGCTTGGAGGGGAAGACGACCAGAGGCAGGGACGGCTCTGCCGCCGCCGGCGAGGTGTCCGTCGTCGCTCACACGCAGGGCCAGTGGCGTCTCCAGGAGCGGATGAAGGCGGAGCTCGAAGCTGTCCGTGACCTGCGCAGGAAGGCCGTGCTCCTGTGCCGCGGCGGCGGCGGCGTGGCCGCCGTCGCCAAGGGCGGCGAAAGGTTCTCGGCTGCTGGACTACGGAGGAAGGCGCCGTCGGAGGCGGCGGCGGCGGCGAAGAGGAGGAAGACATCCCCGACGACGAAATCCAAAGCAGAGGCGGCGCATCGGATCATACCAGCGAAGCAGCAGCTGCAGCCCCCGTCCCAGCGCGCCGCGGTGCCCGCGCCGCTGCCGGAGCGCAAGATCGAGAAGAGCAAGGAGGAGATTCAGGAGAGGCGGCGGCGGATGGAGGAGCTTGCACCCGAGAGGAAGGAGTTCCGCCGGCTGGTGCTCGCGATGGAGAGGGCGGCGCTGCCGGACGAGACGGTGTACCCGCGAGAGTTGGAGGAGCTCGGCATCGCGCCGTTCGAGTATGCCGTGACCCGGACGAGGAGCCAGGCACTGTCGCAGCATCAGGATCTTGGTAGGAGTAGCCTACTAGTAGGATTGTAGTTGTAGGCAACGTGCACTGATGCGTGAATCATGGTCTTGGTGTTTGGATGTACTACTCTGTTTGACTGTTTTCATCCCTACTCGAGTCACTGATCTTGTATGGTTAAAGGTTGTCGCTTAACAAAGACCGGCGTTGAGCGTGTATGCTGCGAATTGTTATTTTTGAATCCACTTGCATTGTGAATCGTGATCCTTTTGAGATCTACACTGTGAATGAATGGTTTTGTAAGAGATGGATTCGTGACAACTTCAAAGTGAAACGGAAAGTTCATGTCTGATACTAGCTAGGATCCGTGTTGATTAAGTTAGGGATCATCAGGACATTTGTTTCAGTGGATGCGAAGGGAAATATATTGAAGATATCGTGAAAATTAGGCTAGGAGTTCCAAGAAGAAAAATAGTCTGGAAGAAGCTATTCATAACTGTCAAGCTGTTGGAGTCTTGGAGGTGCCACTCCATAAACCGTAGCACAGGGCAAAGCACACTGAATCATGAACTCTCGGCAAAAGTTTATCCACACTTTGCGTTGCCGTTGAAGGAACCAGGCACTGTCGCAGGATAGGATCTTGGTAGGAGTAGCCTACTACTCCGTAGCTAGTAGGATTGTAAGCAACGTGCACAGATGCATGAATTCCGGTGTTTGGATGTACGGAGTACTCTGTTTCCTGCCAATTAACTGTTTGTTTGTACTCTTGTCCTCGACACACTGATCTTGTATGGTTGACGCTTAACAAAGACAGACATTGAGCGTGTATGCTGCGAATTGTTATTTTTTAATCTACTTGCATTGTGAATTGTGATCCTTTTGGGATGTACATTGTGAATGAATGGCTTTGTAAATCTTAGGTGCTAATCGAAGCATTGCTTCAATAGACCCCTTAGCGTGAAAAAAAGATGCATTCCTGACAACTTCAAGTGAAGCGGAAAGTTCATATCTGCTAGCTAGTTTTCAGCTGAGCCATTGCTTGTGCGTTCTAATGCGTACTGTGTGTTGTGTTCGCCTACCATTGGGTTAAGAAAACGCATCTTCAGCTTGTGCTTGTGTACGTATGCTTGACCTGGAATCACGGCTTCAAAATTGGGTCGGTATTTAGCAAAGCAGAAGATCCAGAGGTTATATTGAAGCAAGAGAAATAAAACGATGCTTGTGGTAAGTTTAACTTTGTTATCACTACCCTCATCAGGCTATGGCATGCGTGCTGTGACACAATAATTGCCTGAAAATATTCTCAATGGCACTATACTCAACTCTGCTATCCTCTTTCACCATTAACTACTCCTTCCTTTGCTGTCGAAACGGTGTACGTTGTGCCTGCAAGTCGGATTAATCAGTTTAACTCGGTTACATTTCAATTGCCAGCATCCGGCAAGCGTCCGAACGATCGGATTCGGAAACCATCACGCGTCTGCCCGCTGCCAGCCGACACCGATTCGAAGCCAAGTCGGAGTCGGAGCCATCACCCCCCATAAACACGGCCTTCTCCGTCTCCAATTTCGCCGATCCATCCAACCATCCCTCCTTCCCAGTTCTTCCTCTCCTCCCCTCCTCCGATCCGCTAGCTTCTCCGGCGAGACCTTGCTCGCCTGGTGTGGGGGATATAGTACCCGGGTGCCTCACGAGCAAGCCTAGCAGCCCACCAAAAGGGGGCGGCCCAGCCCACCGTTCTGGACCTGAAGACGTGCGGGACAAGTCGGCGCACGGAGGAAGAATCTGGAAAGAGAAGTCCTAGTTGGAATAGGAATTATTGTAAAGAAGGAAAGGATTCTTAGAGATAGGATCGGATACAAACCGACTTGTAACCCTGCCCCCCGATATATAAGGCGGGCAGGGACCCCCTCCAAAACAACTACACCACAACGGAACACACCTCAACTCACAATCTACGCAATACGACACCCCAAAACAGGACGTAGGGTATTACGTCGAGTCGACGGCCCGAACCTGTATAAACCCTTGCGTCTGTCCATCCTAACCATCCTGCTTCCGATCTTTGCGATCTTCCCTGCATTACAAATCACTTCCGTGAGCTACCCCGTGGAAGACTGCCGGAGATAATATCACCGACAGTGGCGCGCCAGGAAGGGGATATCGCCGAGATCAATCTGGCAAGCTCGATGGATCGCGTCAAGATCTTGGACAGCTGCAACCTCCCGGACGTCGACGAAGTCGAGATCCAGTTCGGGAACGTCATCACCGCCGCTTTGGATACCCAAGCGGCAGGAGCTACGGTCGCCACGGAGGTCTCCTCTCTGGCGCCGACTTCGGCCATCACGGCCCAATCCGGTCCGATCGCACCTGATCGTGCCGGATCTACCCCGCTGAGTCCATCGCAGAACGCGAGGCCAGACCAGTCGGGAACATATCTACAATCACTCGGTTCCGATCTGGCTCCTGAGAGTCGCGTCGCCGAGTCATCACAGAGCGTAAACGCTCAACCCACACGCGTCCAGAGCCCTGAGGTCATTACTGTTCAGACCCCTGGCTTTTGCGCGCTTGCTCGGAAGCAGAAGAAGAAGGACATCGTCCAGTCGGATGATTACTTCTCTGGGAGCGACTCCTACGGGTTAGATCTACTGGGACCCTCAATACTGGACGATCTGCCGGAAGGATACACAGTGTCCGATGCCTCTACAGAGCCGGAACTACTAGGATCACTCGGAGAATTGACTCCGAGTAGTTTGGAGCGTTATACGCCCACATCCGACTTCTCCGAGTCCGAGGAAGACTACCTCGCGCAAGAGGGAGTCGGATCATATTGCTACATGGTGGCGCCGGCAACGCCAACCAATCCTGTCTCAGAAGATGAGGTCACTCCTGCTGAGGAGACGACTGAAGCCAGGAACCAGCGTCGAGGACGCAATGCCAGTCGGGCGACTCGCAGAGCCGCACGACCGCACGGAGCCACCGCGTCAGGATCTGGCACTGCTCGACTCCAAGAGCCTCACTCTGAAGATCATCGTCGCCAACGGGATCAACACGAGCGGAGGAGCACCCGGAACTTGATGCGCGACGGCATGTTTGAGTTCAATGGATACGACGTCTACGAGACACCGGTCCAGAACCTCGTTACTATCAACGAGGAAATCAATCGGCTGCCACCTAACACTCCGGGCCTGGAAAAGGTAAGGGCTCTCGTTCAGGCCGCCTCCGTCCAGGTTCACCAGATGCAAGGCAGAACGACCACGGACGCTCCTGAACCCGGTCCATCTCGACACCGGGCCGGCGGCGGATCGGGTCGTGATGAAGACCTCCGCACCACGATCAACAGAGATCGAGATGCGAGGGACGTCATCACCAACAGCACCGAAGAGCGCCACCGTGAGGAAATCCGACGGCGCGAAGAGTACGATCGGGATCATGGAAATCCCCGTCGTAACCCCAACAGGAGCGGCTATTCGACAGAGTCAGACTATTCTGACCTCTCCGGTAGCCCAAGGCACGGCAACAATGGCGGTCGCACTCCGCCCCGACGACGAGTGCTTCCACCACCCAGGCGACCGACTCCACCA
Organism: Urochloa ruziziensis; assembly: GCA_015476505.1. Taxonomy (NCBI): domain Eukaryota; kingdom Viridiplantae; phylum Streptophyta; class Magnoliopsida; order Poales; family Poaceae; genus Urochloa; species Urochloa ruziziensis. The sequence continues at coordinate 27,520,951 of CM027121.1, read as the reverse complement.
AGAGATCGAACTCCACCGCGCAGCAGAACCTACCGGCAGGACCGAACTCCACCCAGGACTCGGAACTATCGGAGGACCCGTTCCCCGCCCAGGGACCGGGATCGCAGGAGGGACAGCACACCCCCAAGAGCAGCTGACGGATCGGGACTGAGCGATTCCCGCCCTAGAGGTCGGATCGGCGGATTCCAGTCGTTCACCGAGCGCTTGAGAAGCGTGACGTGGCCCAGAGGCTTCAAGCTGTCGGATATTGACAAGTACGACGGGAAATCTGACCCATCTCAATGGCTTCAGATCTACTACACCGCCGTACAAGCGGCCGGCGGCGACGAGGACGTGATGGCAAACTATCTTCCCATCATGCTCACCAAGGACTGCCGCAACTGGCTGGCAGGACTCCCGCAGGACGCCATCGACAACTGGGAGCAGCTTACCGAACTCTTCATCGGTAACTATCTCGGTACCTGGGAAAGGCCCGGGAGCAAGCGGCTCCTCGGTCAGATCAGGCAGCGCAAGAACGAGACCCTGCACGACTTCGTGTGCAGGTTCTCAGAAAAGCGCAACTCCATCACGGACGTCACGGATCAGGAGGTGATGTCAGCTTTCCAGCGCGGCATCTCCGACGGGAGACTGATCCATAAGTGGACTCGGAAGCCACCCGCGACTGTCAATGACATGTTCCGGGTCGCTAGCACGTGGGCGGACGCCGAGATCGCGGAAAGAGAACAGCTCAGCGAGATCAGAAGTCGCTGGGAAGAAGAGAACAAGACGACTCGCAAACGCGACCGCCGCGAGGACGAAGACCGACACGACGACCATCGACGCAATGACAGCCAACCTCGCAAGAAGAAGAGCGAGGGAGACATGGTCGCCGCCCTGGACCGGTCCAGAGGCCGGGTAACTCCAGAGGACTTCCAGCGCATGCTCGATGAGCAATGCCCTTACCACAAACACAAGCACTCGGCGCGAGAGTGCTACGGGCTCAAGCGAGCCTTCACCGGGGGCAACAGAGGCCCTCCATACAGAAAGAGGAACGATGGTTCCCCGCGAGACGAAAGGCGAAACGACGAACCCGGCGATGACTTTCAGGAAGCCGATCGAGTGGTCCGCATGATCTATGGCGGACCAGAGTTCGAGTCAAAGCGCCAGCAGAAGCTCACCCATCGCCAGGTCATGCACGCGAGGGAGCCACCGGTACCTGAGTACCTCAAGTGGTCGGAAGTTCCGATCACATTCACCCGGGAGGATCATCCAAACTTCATACCGAAGCCCGGGTCCCATGCCTTGGTGGTAGCCCCGACGATTCGCAACGTTCGGCTCACCAAGGTACTAGTCGACGGTGGCAGTGGCCTGAACATCCTCCTTGCTAACACACTGAAGGAGCTCGGCCTGACTACTCTCGACCTGAGTCCCCCCAATCCGCATTCTACGGTTTAATACCGGGAGAGGGGGCAGAACCACTCGGGCACATCACGCTGCCCGTCACCTTCGGAGACCGGAACAATTACCGGACCGAGCACATGCAGTTCACGGTGGCGAACTTTGAAACTGCATACCACGCCATCCTTGGGAGGCCGGCACTCGCCAAGTTCATGGCGATTCCTCACTACGTCTACTTGCAGGTCAAGATGCCAGGACCGAAAGGCGTAATCACCGTCTTGGGAGACGTCCGAGTCGCATACACGTGCGAGCAGGAAACTCTCAACGCGGCAGCCGCCCTGGACATGTCCAAGCGCATGGAACAAGTACTGGCCGCATCACAGGAGGTGGACAAGGACGCTCTAGAGATCCCCACCAAGAAGCCAGCAAGAGAAGCCATTGCGCCAGGCAAGGAGACGGAGCTGAAGAGGATCTCTCTGGACTTGGACGACCCAAAGAAGACGGCCATCATCGGGGCAGAGTTGGACCCCAAATAGGAAGAAGTGCTCGTCAAATTCCTAAGGGAAAACGCCGACATATTCGCGTGGAAACCATCCGATATGCCAGGTGTCCCAAGGGAACTTGCCGAGCACTCCTTGAAGGTCAATCCGACTGCCAAACCGATCAAGCAAAGGCTTCGTCGATTCGCGCAGGACCGCAAGGAGGCAATTAGGGCAGAGATTACAAAGCTGTTAGCAGCCGGGTTTATTCAGGAGGTGTTCCACCCCGACTGGTTAGCTAATCCAGTTCTTGTAAGAAAAAAGAATAATAATGATTGGAGAATGTGCGTCGATTATACAGATCTCAACAAAGCTTGCCCTAAAGACCCCTTCGTTCCCCCCCGCATCGATCAAGTCGTCGACTCCACGGCAGGTTCCGCCCTGCTCTGCTTTCTCGATTGCTACTCAGGATATCACCAGATAGGCCTGAAGCTGGAAGACCAGATAAAGACCGCGTTCATCACGCCGTTCGGTGCCTTTTGTTACAACACAATGGCCTTCGGTCTGAAGAACGCAGGTGCAACCTATCAAAGGACAATTCAAGCATGTCTGGATCAATTGATCCCAGACATAGTAGAAGCTTACATCGACGACATCGTGGTCAAGATCATGAACCCCGAGGACATGATAGGGAATCTGACAAAGGTCTTCGAACGCCTACGCGTATTCCGGTGGAAGCTCAACCCGGAAAAGTGTGTCTTCAGAGTACCCTCAGGTAAACTACTCGGCTTCATGGTCAGCAACCGCGGGATCGAGGCAAATCGCGAGAAGATCACGGCCATCACCAAGATGCTACCACCAACCTGTCAAAAGGACGTGCAGAAGCTTACTGGATGCATGGCAGCGCTCGGTCGTTTAATATCACGACTCGGCGTTCGCGGATTGCCGTTTTTCAAACTGCTCAAGAAGTAGGACAAGTTCGTGTGGGATGACGAGGCGAAGCGATCTTTCCAGGAACTCAAAGATTACCTGCAGAGTCCTCCCATTCTCGTCCCACCTCAACCAAGAGAACAGCTCTACCTCTACATCTCTGCTACTCCCCGAGTGGTTAGCACGGTACTAGTGGTCGAGCGTCCTGAAGAAGGACACGCATATGGAGTTCAGCGACCAGTCTACTTCATCAGCGAGGTTCTGACCGTATCTAAGGTACGCTACCCCCATGTGCAGAAATTATTATATGGAGTTCTTATCTCAGCAAGAAAGCTGAAGCACTACTTTGAGGCCCATCCAATCTCGGTGGTGAGCGAAAATCCTTTAGGGGAAATTCTCCATAACCGAGACGCCAGCGGCCGAATCGTCAAGTGGTCAATAGAATTGGCTGCCCATCACATAAACTTTGTTCCACGTACTGCTATCAAGTCTCAGGTCTTGGCCGACTTCGTAGCAGACTGGACAGAAAACCAAGCTCCGGCTGACGACGAGGTAGTTGAGTACTGGGAGATGTACTTTGATGGCTCCCTCCAGATAAAAGGAGGCGGCGCAGGCGTACTCCTGATCTCTCCAAGTGGACAGAAACTAAAATACGTCCTTCAAATCATGTTTCCAGTATCCAACAACGCAGCTGAGTATGAAGCAGCCTTGCACGGTCTCCGCATTGCAGTATCTTTGGGTATCAAACGCCTGATGGTACGCGGGGACTCTGCCCTAGTCATAAACCAGGTAAACAAGGACTGGTCCAGGACCAACGAAAAGATGGATGCATACTGCGAGGAAATTAGGAAGCTGGAAGAGAAATTCTATGGCTTAGAGTTCCATCACGTGGTGCGCGACCATAACAAGGCAGCAGATGGGGTCCACCCGTGAAGGCGTCCCACCCGGAGTTTTCATACAAGATCTTATCAAACCATCTATCAGGATAAACCCGGATGGCACTGTCGCGGAGCAACAAGTCGGAGAATCCCCAGAGTCAGCCATATTAGTGGTAGACGAAGCATTGGACTGGAGGACACAGATCATCGATTATCTGGATAGCGGCATATTACCCGCAGAGGTCGCGGAAGACAAAGATCTAAACTCGCTCCACGAACAAATCGTGCGGCGCAGCAAAAACTACGTCATCATCGGAGACAAGCTGTATCGTCGATCTGGAGCTTCCCAAATCCTACAAAAGTGCGTGAGTCGCACTGAGGGTATAGAGCTCTTGACTGACATACATAAAGGAATTTGTGGCAATCACGCCGAGGCTAGAACCATTGTTGGTAGAGCTTTCCGGTCTGGTTTCTACTGGCCGACTGCTGTAGCAGACTCAGAGAACATCGTGCGGCACTGCAAAGGGTGTCAGTACTTTGCAAGGCAAATACATGCACCTGCACAACAGCTGCAAACCATACCAGCGTCCTGGCCCTTCGCTTGTTGGTGCTTGGATATGATTGGTCCATTTAAGAAGGCTCCTGGTGGTTTTGACCATGTCCTTGTAGCTATTGACAAGTTTACCAAGTGGATTGAGGTGAAACCAGTCAGAAAGCACACGGCAGCCAAGACCATCGAGTTCTTCACCGACATCACCCACCGCTTCGGAGTCCCAAATCGTATCATCACAGATAATGGTACGAACTTCGTGGCGCAGGAGTTTAAAGACTGGTGCAGCGAGAGGAGCATCAAGCTATGCCCTGCATCCGTGGCACACCCAAGGGCCAATGGCCAAGTCGAAAGAGCCAATGGCGAAATAATCAAGGCGCTCAGGGCCCGGATATTCAAGCAGCTGAAGCAACATGACGGACGATGGATCAAGGAGTTGCCGGCTGTAGTCTGGGGGCTGCGCACACAGCCGAGTCGTGCCACGAAGCAAACTCCGTTCTTTCTGGTTTACGGCTCGGAAGCTATCCTACCAACGGACCTCACATACGGCTCCCCCCGAGTGGAGTTCTATGATGAATACGACGCGCAAGTGGCGCGCATCAAAGACCTCGACATCATCGAGGAAAAGAGATTGGCTGCCCAGATCCAAGCCGCGCGTTACGCTCAGGTCCTGCGACGCTATCACGATCGATCAGTTAAGCAGAGGTTCTTTGAAGCAGGCGATTTGGTTCTGAGAAGGAAGCAAGACACCAAGGGCGCGCACAAGCTTGCGTCCCCTTGGGAAGGTCCATATATCATCAAGTCAGTAAGTCGCCCAGGCTCATATCGCCTCATGACGGAAGACGGCGTAGACATCCCAAATCCATGGAACATCGAGCACTTGCAGCGTTTCTACGCCTAATCCAGTTATGTATTTATCTTTTTATTCTTAGATTTATCTTTTCCGAGTGATTTTGGAGGGTAGTCACCCCCAGTTACGACTCGGCATGTTCACAATGAGTTATCAATAAAGTTGATATCATCTTTCATCTATTTCTACTACTCGCATTTCCTCTTTCGCGTCACGCACATAAAGTATGAGTGGAATAAACCTTAAATCGAGAGGGAAAGTACTCGTCAAGTCAAAGCTCTAAACGTACGACAAAGACTCTGCGGCATGAGACTGAGACCAACGAGGCTAATCTACTCCGTAACAGGTCAACCACTCAGAAATTAAGGCTAACGCAGAAAGAAAGGGAGTTGTAGACCAATAAAAACTTATATACAATAGTGACAATTCAAACATTGTTCAAACAATACTGGTTCGACCAAATACTACAAATACTTTATTTACATTGCAGGGTCACCAGCACCAGACGGGGCCGCTTCATCCGAGTCATCTACAACATCCTTGGAGAGGACATTGGCGATGGGCTCGACTTCATGGAGTAGTCTGCCCACGTCGTCTTCAGAGGTGCCGGCAGCATACCCGCGGCCGAGTGGCTCCAGGTCTGACGCCGGGAACAGCGATTTAAGAACCGCCAGGACATGGCCACAGCTGGCCTGGCTGATGGAGCAGAGCTGCCTCCGGAAGTAGCGTGGGAGCGCCCGAACGCGGTCGAGGATAGAAGCTGAAGACGATGACGCCTCCGGCTCGATCTCCTCCGCCACCACTCGGATAGCGTCCTCCAGCGCTATCTTCTCGGTGCGCAGCGCCTCAGCTTCACCTTGCAGCCGGGCCACCTTGGCAGTGAGCTCTGCGAATTGGGACATTATCCGATATCGATAATCTACAGAAAGTTAGATCTGAATAATATTTTCACGTCTGACAGAAAAACAAACAAGGAAGAACATACCTCTGAGCTCGTGCAAGGCCTGGGCCTCGTTGAGCTTAGCCTGCTCTACCTCCCCGCATAAATCGCGGGTGGTACGCTGGGCTTCCTCCAACTCAGCCTGGCGCTCTACCGCAGCAGCTTCGAGCTCAGCCACTCGGGCCACCAAAGAGTCGGCCTTAGCAACTGCAGAAGATAATTCTTGAATAACCGAGGCTTTGGCCTCGGCATCAGCAGCTAAGTTCTGCAAAAACAAGTCAGATGGCAATATGAATCAATGTACCACTCGGTACTTGATATTAACAAGATAAGTAGCTCGGGAAATACCTTGGCTATGTGGCCCATGCGACGATGGAGTGACATGAACTCCTCCAGAGGAGTCAGGGGAGCACCACCACTCATAACGCCGACCGCCGCAGAAGCAATCTCGACCGCCGCAGTCTGGGGCTCCTCCACTGCTGCAGTCGGTTCAACCACAGGAGCATGCTGGGGGCTGCCTTGAGGAACTGGCGGCGGGGTCGGCGACGCCGGGGTAGGACTCGGCGGTGGCGGGGTTGGCTCCCGCTGCGACTCTGGTGGCGGACCCACAGGCTGATCGCTGAGAAGATCAGCCGAGTGGATCGGCACCTCTGGAGTTTGGATTGATGGGGCTTCGGTCTCAACCACCGACTGAGGCGGAGGACCCGAGAAGGGGACCTCAGACGGCGTGCTACAGGATAAAGCATATATGGATCACTAACAAAAGAACATAAAGGAAATCAAGAGATGATAAGGATACCTACAGAGTAGAAATGCGCATTCTCAGGCGCTTTCCTTTCCGAGTAGGGGAAGGGAGGTCCCTTGGACTTGCAGCACTCAGAGGCATTACTGCAAGGGGAGACTGCTCCGAGCTTGTGATTGGCGGATGGAGAGACGACTCGGCGACGCCAGCTTCATCTTTCTCCGAGTCAGACGACTCAGAGATAAGGAGTTGGCGGCGGCTTGGCGCATCCCTGAACACGATCCCAGTGAAGATCTTCCGCTTCTTCAGAGCAGGAGCAGCCTTCCCACCACTCGGAGATAGCACATCGGGAGAAGGAGAGGATGACAGAGTGATATCCGAGTCGCGCAGATCACTCTCACTTTCCCCGACTGCTTCTTCAGATCCAACGGCCCTGCGTCGAGCCGGTTGATCCACTCCCTTTGGCATCTCAGGCAAAGGAGGGAGGGATACAAAGGCAACTCGACCCTGCAAAAATTGGGTTCAGTTCTGAGATTACACCCAATGGGTGGAATTGAAATAAAAACAACAACAGATTGACTAAATACCTCAGGGCGTGGATTTCCCAAGTTGAACGCCGGAGGACAGTCAGTGGTCCTCAGGGAGGTTCCAGTCGCGAAGAATTTGCCAAGCCGAGCGGCGGCTTGGACTTTGTCAACGCGCTCGGGGGCTTCGCGCGTGTTGTCCCCCTCGGCGTAATACTCATACGCCGGGTGAGCCCGCTGCTTGAGTGGCTGGACCCGGCGCAGAACGAAGTTGGCTGCCACACCGACGGCAGACAACCCATTGTCCTTCAACTGGGAAATAAGACCCAGGAGCTCCCGAACCTGATCCATTTCACTCTCCTTGGGAAGAGCGGTCCAGGATTGGGAGGGAACAGGACGAGAATCAATTTCTGGAGAGATGGCAGGCGAGTGGTTTCCTACGTAAAACCACTCGGACTGCCACCCTTTATTGGAGGTAAGGAAAGGGATATCAAAATACTCCCGAGTTCGACCCTCGCGGAGTTGGAGTCCGGCGCCCCCGACTACTTGTGGGCAGTCGGTTCGGGGATAAGGCTTAAGAAGAAAAAGATGAATGAAAAGATTGAAGTAAGGCTCTATCCCAAGATAGGCCTCACAGAGGTTGATGAAAATGGCGATGTGAAGGATGGAGTTGGAATTCAATGCGCAGAGGCAGATCCCATAGTAATGCAGTAGCCCGCGGAGGAAAGAATGCGCGGGCACGCCAAAGCCACGCAGAAAGAAAGATTCGAACACCACCAAATCAGAGGAGTTTGGGGTGGGGAAAGACTCACCGGCGGCGGCGCGCCACTCGGCGGTTTGCTGGTCAGGGAGGACGCCGTCGACGACGTGCTGCTCGAGGCGCCTGGTGGTGGTGATGGACTCCCTCCACTCGGCGGCGCGATCTACGGCGACCTCGGCGGTGGCCTTGGCCTTGGACGACCGGGCTCTTGCCGGCGACTTCTCCTTCCGCTTCGAGGCTTCCTTCCTCTTGGGCGCCATGGCAACGAGTGGGGCTTAAGAGCGAGGAAGAAAGTTGCGGGAGTAGATCTAGGGTTTGCTCTGGCGCGAAGAGAACTGGAGCGTCGGGAAGGCAAATGGCAAGTAAAGGAAGAAGAATGCGGCGGGGATGGCTTATAAAGGAATAAACCGTTCCTCCTGCGCGCGGCGCGGCGCTTGTCTCGGGAACTCAACCGACGCAGGCACGTCCCGTCGCTTTGAATTCAAAGATGCGGTAGGGAGTCGCGATATCTCGCGATATCTCGCCTTCCGTAAAGCGACCGTTAGGGACGCAACGGACTTTGAGGAATAATGGGCCTAAATGGGCTGAAATATAGCACGACCTTTCGGTTCTGTTACGATAATAAATTTGTGGGTTCCTGAGCTAGGGTTCAGGGGCAGAAACCACTCGGTCGTGAGGCTAAAATTAGTCGACGGCCAGACTTGATTTTGCAATTAATATTGCATCCTTGCAGCTGATTTTTACGTAAGGCATGCGATACTATCGCTAAATTGACTCAGGAATCTGGGTCAAATGCCGACAAGTATAAATCTTGTGAGAAGATGGCTTACCATATGGTCAAGCTGGGTCGTGGGACACGACTCGAAGGTCATGCCGAGTTCAAAGAACTTGAGGACACAATCCTTATAAAGGGGAAATAAAAAGCCTCTGAAGGAAAAGTTTATCCAAAATCCATGTCCAGAGGCATGGGGGCTGAAAAATCAGTTGGAATTCATGGCTTTCAGAGTCTTGACACGATCATGCTGAATCGTAACAAGACTCGGGGGCTACACCCAATGGGTGCACCTGGAGGTGCACACCATTGATGGATTAAGTTTAAAAAGAGATTCATGATATTTTGCTTTTTGACCCTCGACCAGAATATTCTATTCTGCTCAAGGCTCGGGGGCTACACCCAATGGGTGCACCTGGAGGTGCACACCATTGAAGATCAAGATACAGATGTGTAAAAATTGAAGACCTTTGGCCAATTTCATACTAAAATTGCCCAAAGCCCGGGGGCTAAATGTATTCACTTCGCTGTCGCGTCGTGAAAAAGAGCACTCCTTCCCCTCACTATGGCCATAATTGAAGAATTGTTTTCAGGAACGTCTGAGCAGGCACTCGGATCTTCCTCGAAACCACTCGGATCTTCTTCGAAACCACTCGGATGAGATCTTAGACAACTTGGAGCACTCGGATCATGCATGAAAAGGCGGATCAATTACAGCCAGCGATCGGCCAAGAAGTGCTCGGGGGCTACTGTGGGGGATATAGTACCCGGGTGCCTCACGAGCAAGCCTAGCAGCCCACCAAAAGGGGGCGGCCCAGCCCACCGTTCTGAACCTGAAGACGTGCGGGACAAGTCGGCGCACGGAGGAAGGATCTGGAAAGAGAAGTCCTAGTTGGAATAGGAATTATTGTAAAGAAGGAAAGGATTCTTAGAGATAGGATCGGATACAAACCGACTTGTAACCCTGCCCCCCGATATATAAGGCGGGCAGGGACCCCCTCCAAAACAACTACACCACAACGGAACACACCTCAACTCACAATCTACGCAATACGACACCCCAAAACAGGACGTAGGGTATTACGTCGAGTCGACGGCCCGAACCTGTATAAACCCTTGCGTCTGTCCATCCTAACCATCCTGCTTCCGATCTTTGCGATCTTCCCTGCATTACAAATCACTTCCGTGGGCTACCCCGTGGAAGACTGCCGGAGATAATATCACCGACACCTGGCTTGCTCCCCGGCGAAGCACCAAGCCATGTGCAGCCTCGCTCGTCCCTCCGCTCTCGGCTTCGACGCCGCCGCGTTCCTCCACCGGCGGCGGGGCGTCGCCGCGGTCCGCGCCCGCGGCCTGCGGCGTGATGGCGCGGGAGCTGCAGGCCCGCCGCGCCGGCGCCGTGGCGTCCTCCGCCGCGCGCAACGAGAAGCGCGCCTGCGGCAGCTTGGACGGGAAGGCCGTGGTCAGGGTGGGCTCTGCCGCCGGCGAGGCTCCCGTCGTCGTCCCTGCACCGCCGGGGCAGCAGCGCCTCCAGGAGCGGATGAGGGTGGAGCTCGACGCCGTCCGCGCTCTCCACCGGAAGGCCGTGCTCTTGTGCCGTGGCGATGCTAGCAGAAGCGGCGGTGCCGGCGCGGCCCTCGCCGCCAAGGGCGACGCGCGGCGAGAGGTGCTCTTGGAGGCGGCAGCGAAGAGGAGGAGAGGGTCCCCGCCGGAATCCGCGGCGGAGGTGGCAGCGCATCAGAAGAAGAAGAAGGAACAAGCTGAAGCAGCTGGGCCCGGTGAAGCGCGCCGCGCCGCCGCCGAGCGCCGCCAAGGAAGATGCTGAGAAGAAGAGGCGGCGGGTGGAGGAGATGGCGCGCGAGAGGGAGGAGTTCCGCCGGTTGGTGCTCGCGATGGGGAAGGCGGCGCTGCCGGACGAGACGGTGTACCCGCGAGACTTGGAGGAGCTCGGCATCGCGCCGTACGAGTATGCCGTGACCCGGACGAGGAGCGAGGCGCTGTCGCAGCACAGGATCTTGGTAGGAGCAGCCTACTAGTAGGATTCTCGGCAACGTTGGTGTTTGGATGTACTACTCTGTTTCCTGTTTTCATCCCTGGAGTCGAGACACTGATCTTGTATGGTTAAAGGTTATCGCTTAACAAAGACCGGCGTTGAGCGTGTATGCTGCGAATTGTTATTTTTGAATCTACTTGCGTTGTGAATCGTGATCCTTTTGGGATCTACACTGTGAATGAATGGTTTTGTAAAAGTTGGATTCGTGACAACTTCAAAGTGAAACGGAAAGTTCATATCTGATAGCTAGCTAGTAGTTACAACAAGGTTAGCACTTAGCACTGATATGAGAGATTTACTCTGTGTAATACCTTGCTAGTATATTTGTGATCGGTACGAGGAAGACTGGTTGCATGTCATTGTGAGGAAGACGTCTTCCGCTTAGACGGTAGATGTTCATCTTCAGTCCTGACTCCTTGACACTGCAAGCTGCTCCATATCTCCAGGCATTGATGCCTGGCCTAACAAGCAGATGCAGATACCGGGTGCCGGGCCTAATCCATTCCACGACCAGGTGGTGGTCATCATCGGCGGCGACATCTCCCGGGACATCGCTGGCGTCGCGAGGGAGGTGCACGTGGCGAACCGCGCGTCCCTCGCCGCCACCTGCAGCGAGAGGCTGCCGGGCCACCGCAACCTGTGGCTGCACCCCATCCATCGGCCTGCCCTGCTTCAAGGTCATCGCACTGCCTGAAGCACAATCAGTTCGAGTACGACGGACGAGTGGCTCGCGGCAGCAGAGCGGCCACGCCAAGTGTCTGCTGGATCAAGCAAACCCCGATTTTCCTAAAGTATTGCTGAATGCTCTAGATGTGTTATCACACAGTTCTTGTTCACCCATTTATCACAACAACAAACAGTTCCTCCGGTCTTGAAAAAAGGTTCCTCCTAGGCTGTTCCATTGCGGAGCCTGGAATCGCCAAAAAACATGGCACAAAGCATTCAATTTAGCCAAAGTTGATTCAACCTTTTTACTTTGTTTTTTACCATGTTACATTTCAAAACTTCAATATTTATTTTTATAAAAAATAGTTTGCACCAGCCGGGAATCGAACCCGGGTCTGTACCGTGGCAGGGTACTATTCTACCACTAGACCACTGGTGCTGCTCTTCTTAAGTGCTAGCCAATGACAAATAACTCTAAGCTCTCGAAAAGGAAATAGAATGCCAAGTTCAAAACCTCTCTTCTAGTTACTCCTATGCACAAGTATCTGGGAATTACGATTAATTTCCGCGAAATGTTGTAGAGAGTACGTATAAAGATCGGTAATACATGAAGAAAATCGAACAAGTTCCCCTTTAGGGAAAAACTGTAGGATTCCAATAAACGAAAGGAAAACTGATTCCTGCTCGTCATCTATAAGTAAATCCTAACGCATGGTGTAATCATTCAAGCATTTTGTAGTAAAAACAATCAGGAAGTGGGAGTCTTTTACCTAATTATAACATGAATTTGCAATGAAGCGAAATATCTTACCATCCAGGATGCGCATGGATTTCAACAGTTTGTTGTTGCAACGATCAGCAGTGAGCTGATTTTGCATATCATCCAGCAACCAAAGTAGGCACAAGTGTAATCACCAGTGTATTAGTCCAAAAATCAATAAAAGAAAAATCCTATCCGTAGGACACGAATCGGACCGGTCCGAGGATGCGTAGCACACTCGACCCATCTATTCGCAAGCTATCATGTCTATGAACGAGGTAATGCAAGGAGACAAATATGTAGATGTCTGGTGCCTAAATTGCCAAGCCTGAAACACATTCGGGTGCGTAATATAATAGGCCATGCGAAAATTTGGCAAATTCCAGTGGCACCTATCCATCTTGTGAATCCAGGTTATTGCATGAACTAAAACGACTACTACTTACAAGTTACAACTACGAGCGAAGCGAGTGTGACATTATACAGACAACTGAAGGAAATACGACAACGCGCTGTTGCTGGCCAAGCACCAGGTCTCGCGTGCTGCAGTGCTCCGGGAGCTTAAACCATGATCAGACTTATCAGTGACACGTAGCAAAAACTACCTGAAATTAAAATTATTATTACCCACACCGGATTGGAGGCGATTTTGTCATGACCCAATGCTCTGTTCTGCTTTGCTGTGCTCTGTTTTTCAGAGTCCGATTGAAAGAAAACTGTTTACTTCACTCGTGCTAGTCTCACCAATTTTCTACTATTGCTCTCTTCGAATCTGAACCGGCACGTACATACCGGCTCTGCATTACCGTGTTGCTTGCACGATTTACCGCTGCATCCACGTAACCAGGGACGGTAGAATCGCAGGGTGCCGTGGTGGTTACTTTTTCCGTTGCCAAGCTCAGGTCGGAAAGCCACGACCTCGATCCGATCGGAGCAGCAGCACAACCGCGTCTTTCCGCCGCCATCTCACTCCGACTTCGAGTCGGAACCACCCATCGGCGCGATAAATAGCCACCGCGTCCGAAGCTCCGAACTCCTCTGCCAATCCATCCCTCCTTCCCCCACTTCTCCCTCCATCCGGCGATCGCCGATCGGCTTACATCTCGCCGTGCCCGTTCGCTCTCCTGCAGCCAAGCATGTGCAGCCGCGTCCTCGCTCCTCCCACCGCCCTCGGCCTCGGCTTCAACGGAGCCGCGGCCGGCGCGCGCGCGTCTCTTGGTCGGCACCACCGCGTCGCGCCCGCGGCTTGCGGCGCGATGGCGAGGGAGCCGGTCCGCCGCGGCGGCGCCCCGGTGTCCTCCGCCGTGCCCACGCAGAAGCGATCTCGCGAGGCGCCCGTCGTCCCCGCGCCTGGGCAACAGAAACGGCTCGAGGAGCGGATGCGGGAGGAGCTCGACGCCATCCGCGTCCTCCATAAGAAGGCCTTGCTCTTGTCCAAGGACGACGCGACGTCTGGAGCAGCAGCAAAGAGGAGGAAGGCGTCCCCGTTGAAGCAGAGCACGGAACTAGAGAAGAAGCAGCAGCAGCAGAGCCCGGTGGTCCAGCGTGCCACGCCGCTGCCGACGGAGTCAGAGTCCTCCGTGGCCAAGCTGCTCCACAAGGCTCGGGAGATCCTGGAGAGGCGGCGGCTGGAGGAGATGGCGCAGGCGAGGGAGAAGTTCCGCCAGGAGGTGCTGGAGATGGAGAGGGCGGCGCTGCCCGACGAGACCATATACCCGCGAGACTTGCAGGAGCTCGGGATCGCGTTCGAGTACGCCGTGACTCGTACGAGGAGACAGGCGGGGTGCGTTCCCGGCTGAACGGCGGCGAGCTAGTGAAGATGATGATATGGAAGCTGTAGGCAACATGTCTCAATTCAAAGTGACAGTATTGATTTTGTAACATTGTTTAACACCTAACAAGAAAGGTATTATATTGATCGTGTACGCTGAATATACTTGCACATGTGTGCTTGGTATTTTAGCAGCCTACCTGTGCCTAACAATAATTGCACTAACTATTAGTTGTGTTTAGCGTTTTTATGTATAATTTGCTACATAAATTTTGCCATTCTAGATACATACGTGTGGCATTTCTGCTGGGGCCATTTGTGATTGGTAAACGAATGCATCTTCAGTTTTTATAATTGTATTGAACCAGGTTTGCTTCTCCCAAATTCATTTGTGAATTGTGATTGGTAAACCTTGCCTATGGCATTGCGCTCAGGTGCTCCAGAAGAGATCGAGTGTTTTCTTATTCCTTTTTTCCTTTCTCTTTTTTCTCGCATAAGCACGAGATCGAGCCTCTTCTTTTTTCTCTTATTTCAAGGAAGCTGCGAACATTATCCATGTCCATGTACATGTTTTCTTTAGATAATCGACAATATTTGTAGGATGAGCCAGCCCAATAGAATGTGCCTACTACAAAAGTTTTATATTACAAAATGGATTACATCCATTTTTCAAAATATAAAGATGCGCCCACTAATAATCCACTAAAGGGAAGGCTTCAACTTTAGCGTTAATTTTAGGTTCTTGTTAAACCAGCCGATCATGTCAGCCAGGGCTTCCTCAGCCCTCTTCACGGCAAAGACATCATCGTGCCTGTACCTCACGCTCCATCCATGCCTGGCGCCAGGGAAAATCTTGACGAAGTGGACAACCTGTGGACCAGAACGGGCAAGAGCATTTCAGCATCAAAGGCTCTAGAGATTAGAGAAAATATCGCGGCATAGGAGGTTAAACCTAATGAGTCTCTCATTTTTCTCTCTTTTTTGAACGACCCAACCAGGGCAAAATGCCTTGACAGAATTCAATAGGTAAAAAGTGACATGATGTGGACCTGGTTAAACTTTTGGAACTTTGTACGTCAATAGTTTTCAAAATGTTTAGTCTAAATATCTAAATATTAAAAGTCTAACTTTGTCTTGAAAAGTAATCTTATGCTTTAATATTAACTTATTATGAATACATTCTAATAGGAAATAGTGGTCATAGTAACATTGCAAGCACCATGAAAAGTCAACAATGTCAAGTATTTATGGACAGAGGTTGTAATTAAAATCTGTTTTTTATTTGGATGAAGCAAAGAACCTAAGATACGCATACACTTACTCTGACAAAAATTCAGAAAAGGCATGACTGCCAGGACCTCGGAACAAGTCCCTGATGCTAGCCCATATGAATGACAAACTACAGAACTTGAGTAGTTCAAATTTGGCTAACTGTAACACAAGTAAATGATCTTGCATGCAGATAAAGTTGTTGAAGTGAGAACTTACCCCAGAGTTTGCAGAAAGGACCTTCTCAAACTGCTTGACTAATTCTGGTGGGGATATTTTGTCAATCTCAGCTCCAAGTACAGAAATTGGGCATCTGACCTCTGGCATTATAGATAGCAAAAGCACGGAGTTCAGATTTTCATTAGCAATGGAACAGAATAGGTCCATGTCCAAATACATATGATAGAAGCTTAACCTTCCATATCATTGACAGTAACGAACGTAGGATGCAACAGCACAGCAGCCTGAATCAAATTAACTTTTGACAACTCCACAACTACCTTTGCTGAATGTGAGCCAAGACACACATTACTCAGTGGGCCAAACTTTCATAGTTGAAGGTAGCAAATAAAAGTAAAGGTACAACGAAAATGGTACTTACCACCCCAACAATAGCCTGCAGCCCCAATAAAGCACACTCCCTTATCCTTTAGAGCAGCAATAACTGGTTTTGCCTCTCCAAATGCCCTTTCCTAGCAAATACAAACTTCTTTTGTTGATGAATTTGTTCAGAAAATGGGAAAGAAGGGAAGAGATGAAAAACAAACGAGAAATGAAATCAATGTGCAAAGGGCCAAGTAGAGCAATAGTTCCTAGCCAGTCCATGCTTTCACAACAAATAAGGTAGGATGTCATAATGACAACGAGGCACAGAGATGTGTAGATAAAAGAAATGTATGTCCTATAATCACTCTTCTGCTTTAACTATAAGCCCAATGAGTTATGTTTGTTTGTTTGGTTGGTTGGTTCAAGCAACCAGATTGGGGAGTCCGGTTCACAAGCAGTTTACAGACACATAAGAGAATCATCACTCTACCAACATTCATAAAACTTCCAAAGCAGATAAATACCTAGTCAAGCCTGAGGTGCGAATATCATTGTAATTTTAAGAACATACTGTCAGTAACCAATTAGTACATGAAAGCAAACTTTAGTTAGTCAAACATTTAGACGATATCTGCATTTAGGAATAATATAAATTTGGTTCTTCAACTTCTTCCATTATCGTCCTAATTTGGTTTTGCATTTGAATTGAAATACTTAGGCTAGCAAGATAAACAGAAACAAAACAAAATTGAGAAAAAAAAGTTCAATGGACAACAAACCGTAGGATGTGACTTTGACCACATTTTTAGGGACCTCTCAGCATTTTCAGGCACATAAGCATCCCCATGAAAGAAATCTGGCACCACAACGAAGTATCCAGAGGAAGCAACCTTGTCGGCTATCTTCCTTCATCAGATAAGCACTTACTATCAGAAATTCAGAATCCAGTTATAACTTACACTCCACTCCAAAGAAGCAACCTTGTCAGCTATCTTCCTTCATCAGATAAGCATTTACTATCACTCTATCAGAAATTCAGAACCCCCTTATAACTTACACTCAGGCCACCATAAACATTTAGTATCAAAATTTAAGATCCACATTTAAAATCTTAACACAGTGACAACGTGGATGATATCCACTATCCGTTACCATGGTCTGTGAGCAACATTCTAATGAGTATTTGACCGAAATACATGATAACAATGCGCAAATCTAGCTATCTAGCTTGTATAAGTATCAGTATAGAGAGGAGCAGAGCATGTACAGTAACTATGATTCACATGACCTGGCAATGGACTGCCACTAGAACTAGTAGGAATTGGTGACTGAGAACCCCCAGGCATACAAACCCTGTATTTCAAAGTAAATAATGGGAAATCCCTGTATTTCAAAGTAAATAACGGGAAATTTGGCCACTGCAAAAGGATACAAGTATCACCATCACTATCATCACATCAACACTCCATCCAGGCACGAATCTTTGGAACTGGAATCATCATGATTCATCTCCACCTACTCAAGCCACTCTAGTCAATCTACAGAAACCTTCCACTCCCACGCACGGAATCTCAGATTTTTCATACCTCAGATTCGGCGCTTCGAACCCTACAGGAGAAAATGAGCTATCACTTGGAAGTAATTAGTATTTAGTAACCTATTGCATCCTACGAACAAAAGGATGACAGCGCATATTGATTTCGAGGGGGGCGGGGTCGCGGGGATAGGCAATTACCGAAGACATCGGAGATGAGGATGACGGCGGCTTTGGATTCGTCGGAGCCGGCGAGGTAGGTCTTGAGCCCGCCGAAGCTGTCTACAAGTTTGCCTTCCCCACCGGCGGGGGTCAGCACCGGAGGGTTGTCGCAGCACTGCGAGCTCGCCATACTCCTCCCCTTCTGGCCGCTGTTCTTTCTGAAACGGTCAACCCTATACCAAGCTTCTGTTCACGCCCTTCCTGTCTTCTTCCCCAGTTCCAGCCTTCCAGGGGCAAGACTCCAAGAAGGTGATTCGAGTTGACCCGGCCCCGTGATTTTTCTTCTGTCATCGCCATTTCACTGGATTTTTTGTCCAATTTTTTTTACAACTACTAGTTTTTGTAGTTCATGTGCCAATTTTTTTCCCGAATCAACTAGTTCATGTACAGGTGAGGTTGTATACTTCCATTACTACTCCACGCAGCATTTTTACTGTCGGATCTAAACCGAGTCAGGAATGGTAACATTTTAAAAATTATATAAAAAATTTATAGTGACAATGAAAAGACTTTTTCATACCATAATTCTGTACGCGTTACAAATGCACTACACTTTAATTCTCAAGAATTCGAACCCTTATCTTAAGGGTTGCACGACCCATCCATAGTACTAGCACTTATGGCCCTTGATTAGGGATGTTATTCTTTTATATTGATTTCTCTAAATCCTATATTAAATTTTTAGACAATAAAACAATCTCAAAAGAAAAGGCGGTTCACCTGCAAAGTTTTAGATCTCAAGCACAACAACTTTTATGCTGATATTATTTTTTCATCTAAGGTTGTTTGATAGGTCTATGAATTTATATCGAATATTTAGGCATCTAAATAATTTCAAATAAAAAACTTGACAACTAAACTTTTAGATTTTGTTAAGCTCTATAATTTAACAAAATTTATTTTCAACTGACTTTGTATGGAAAGTTTATAATCTTTTCGTACGACATGGGTTTTCACCGCCAGGTCACAATTCGTTCCCAACCAAATGTTTTAAGCCAAACCAAAATCATTCCTTGTCATCAATTGAATTAGCTCAGTCGGTTTGTTTATTTCATGAATGTAGCATTGTCATTTCAAATCTATAGTAGCATCAAGCCAACCCAATAGGATTGATGTTTTAAGAAGCTCGCATAAAAATTATTATGTATGTATGATATGGATTAGCATTAGGAAAATAAACCAGATTGCACTGTGATAGACAAGGCGGCATAGTCCTATCAAACTTGGTTTAATGATTATTTAATTTACACACAAATCAACTACTATACTGTCCCAAAATATAGCTATGTTTATCCTTTTTCAAACATATTAAGAAGAGTGGCAAAGGTTCCCATTTGTCCTTCACAAAACGTGTCTCCACCCTAAGCGAAAGGAATTGTGCATGCTGTCATTTATTGACCTCTAGTACTACAAGAATAATACTTATACAGTTATTTTTGTCCCTTCATCCATTCAATCAAGTTGGCAACTCAAATGAAAGCAATATTTTGGGACAAAGTTTAAATGCTAAATGTTGCTATATTTTGGGACAGAGGGAGTATAAATTAAACAATACATACACAATTAACTGTTTCTATAAATGTACTTTTGTCAGTAGAGGACAGCATTACGAATCTAACTGGAGTGGCTAGGCCCATAGTGTAAAATGTACTCAGTTTGTATTTCTTTCTTAATATTATTGTATGAAAAAGAAAAGGGATTACAAATTTATCCAATTTGATCTCATGTCAATAATCGAATACATGTTTATTTTTCTACGGATTTTACTAAGTCTTGATTGGATAAATAGTAACATGCATATGCAATCACATGTTCACATCTCTAATCTAATCAACAAAAGAACATGTTCGCTCTTGTTATTTGCATTTCTTGTTTCATTTACGTTCAACCATGACACCAATTTTTTGCAAAAATTAGGAACGAGATGGAGGCCTGGATGCAGGCAGGCACCAAGTCACCAGCGTCTCTTTTAGCGCGAGAATAAATAACTTGTATAGCCGGCCATGTCATGGCCTTGTAACTACTTCTCTATATCAATTAAATAGGCACAATATTATGCTTGTTCGTTAAAAAAAAAACATGACACCAATTTTTACCAGAACACCTGCTTAAAAAAGTGTTGCACTTGAATATCACCCACGGAATTTGACAATGCAGTACTAAACGCTTCGCAAAGGGGCATCCAAATGTATACACAAACCACTATATTTTACCGTGTCATATTATGCATGATTGAGATCATCTTTTTGCGCTAAAAATGGGGCTTACTCAAAACAATACTATGCACAGCATAAAGATTTTGTAAAAATCTCCCAATCATAAGTATATACAGAAACCACAATTCCCACCTCCGAAAAAAACATAATTCACAAGTAGATTAAAAAAGAAGGTACGTACAGGATCAATAGATAGTACTACCTTTCTTGTTAGGTGTTAAACAATGTTACAAAATCAACATTGTCACTTTGCATTGAGAGACATGGTACGGTGCCTACAAATTCCATATCATCATCATCACTCGCCGACGTTCAGCCGGCAACGCACCCCGCCTGCCTCCTCGTCCGAGTCACGGCATACTCGAACGCGATCCCGAGCTCCAGCAAGTCCCGCGGGTATACGGTCTCGTCGGGCAGCGCCGCCCTCTCCATCTCCAGCACCTCCTGGCGGAACTTCTCCCTCGCCTGCGCCATCTCCTCCAGCCGCCGCCTCTCCAGGATCTCCCGAGCCTTGTCGAGCAGCTTGGCCACGGAGGGCTCCGACTCCGTCGGCAGCGGCGTGGCACGCTGGACCACCGGGCGCTGCTGCTGCTGCTTCTTCTCTAGTTCCGTGCTCTGCTTCAACGGGGACGCCTTCCTCCTCTTTGCTGCTGCTCCAGACGTCGCGTCGTCCTTGGACAAGAGCAAGGCCTTCTTATGGAGGACGCGGATGGCGTCGAGCTCCTCCCGCATCCGCTCCTCGAGCCGTTTCTGTTGCCCAGGCGCGGGGACGACGGGCGCCTCGCGAGATCGCTTCTGCGTGGGCACGGCGGAGGACACCGGGGCGCCGCCGCGGCGGACCGGCTCCCTTGCCATCGCGCCGCAAGCCGCGGGCGCGACGCGGTGGTGCCGACCAAGAGACGCGCGCGCGCCGGCCGCGGCTCCGTTGAAGCCGAGGCCGAGGGCGGTGGGAGGAGCGAGGACGCGGCTGCACATGCTTGGCTGCAGGAGAGCGAACGGGCACGGCGAGATGGAAGCCGATCGGCGATCGCCGGATGGAGGGAGAAGTGGGGGAAGGAGGGATGGATTGGCAGAGGAGTTCGGAGCTTCGGACGCGGTGGCTATTTATCACGCCGATGGGTGGTTCCGACTCGAAGTCGGAGTGAGATGGCGGCGGAAAGACGCGGTTGTGCTGCTGCTCCGATCGGATCGAGGTCGTGGCTTTCCGACTTGTCACTTGAGCTTGGCAACGGAAAAAGTAACCACCACGGTACCCTGCGATTCCACCGTCCTGGACTGGTTAGGTGGATGCAGCGGTAAATCGTGCAAGCAACGCGGTAATGCAGATCGGATGTATGTGCCCGTTCAGATTCGAAGTGATCGATGGTGGTAATGGTGAGACTAGCAACCGTTTTTTCAATCGGACCCTGCAAAACAGAGCAGAAACAGAGCACTGTGCCATGGCCAATCGCCCAATCCTGTGTGGGTGATAATAGTTTCAATTTCAGGCAGTTTTTTTTTTGCGAATGTAATTTCAGGCTGTTTTTTTTTTGCGATTGTAATTTCATGCTGTTTTTGGTACATGTCACTGATAAGTCTGGTTATGGTTTAAGCGCCCGGCCCGGATCACTGCAGCAGGCGTGACCTGGTGCTTGGCCGGCAACAGAGCGTTGTCGTATTTCCTTCAGTTGTCTGCATAATGTCACACTCGCTTCGCTCGTAGTTGTAAGTAGTAGTCGTTTTAGTTCGAGCAATAGCCTAGATTCACAATCGTAGCGAGCCTAGCGTCGTGTAAAGATTGTAGGTGTCATATTGTTACTTCAGCATTTCAGCACGAAAGATAAACTGACTTCAAATCAATTGATCATGCCGAGTGTGACATTGCCGACCTTAAACAGATGTCGCAGAAAAAAAATAGTGTGTGCTTGTTACATTACATGTAAGGCTGCAACTTCAGAATGTATTTCAGGTTCTCAATACTCTTTTTTCTTTAGGAAAATCCTCAATACTCTTCACCGTAGACACATCATCGTGATTCCATCCGTTTGCTGCACCTGCATTAGGGGGGATCTTTACAAAGTGATCGACCTGTACGTACACCACAAAGGCAAAAGCAACTCAAATAGAAGTTCCAAAGCGACAGGAATGAGAATCAGGTGGATCTACTGAATTGGGACTGAAGCTTGCTTGCTACTACTCCCGTAGCCTCGTAATCTACTGAATTGGGACCGAAGCTTGCTTGCTACTCCCGTAGCCTCGTATTGTTGCCTCGTATTTGGGGCTCTATTAGAATGGAGTGTTTACGGTACACACCATGTACAAGGCTCTTTTACTATCCCGAGCTCTACCTCTTAATAAGGCAATTTGAAAGCTAAAGATCTCGCTGAAAATAAAGGTGTTCATGTGGTATTTATCCAAAGGGGTAGTCTTAACCAAGGATAATTTAGCCCGCAAACAATGGCACGGCAATTTGAGTTGTTCTTTCTGTTCACATAATGAGACCATTCAACATTTGTTTTTTAGTTGTCACCTTGCTAAATTTATCTGAAGAATAGTTCAAGTTTGCTTTAACTTATCACCACCCACTAGCATGGATTGCATGTTTCAGGGTTGGTTGCTTGGGATAAGTAAGAAACTTAGATCTCAGATTCTAGCAGGCGCAAGTGCCATCTGTTGGGCAATTTGGATTTCCAGGAATGAAATCATTTTTGACAAGGGCCTAGTGCCTTCTTATTTGCAGGTACTTTTTAGAGGGACCTATTGGATTCGGTTTTGGTCGCAACTACAGAAGATGGAGGACCGCCCTGCACTGTCTGAGGGATGCAGGATGCTTGAGACTGCAGCCATGGAAGTCTTTGCCAAGCATGGGTGGAGTTTCACAAACTGAATTACCATGTAATTTGTTTTTCCATAGCGAGGATCAAGAGTCTTATTTGTTTTTGAGGATTTCCAACATTTCGTATTTTTAATTCCGTGGCTTTTGTTTGGTATAAGCTAAGGAACGACTATATGCATTGGTCGATGCAGCGGCTGTGATATTAATATATATTCCCTTTTCTAAAAAAATCATTTGGACTTATGGTCCACTTGGACAAGTTAACAAATCTTTTGTGGAAAGGGCATCTAGCTGGATTGGTTAGATGGTCTGAGTAGCATTCCTCAGGTCCTGGGTTCGACTCCCTGTGGGAGCGAATTACGGGCTGGGGTTAAAAAAATCCCCTCGTCTGTCACCATGCCAAAGCACAGGCCATAGGTCCGGCCCAGGTCGTAACTGTGGTTGGTTTGGGCCAATCCTACATGGATAGTTGCAGCGGTCGCTAGCCCAGTAGTTGTCTCACAAAGAGTTACGGACCCCTGTGTAAGGGTGAGTACAGAGGTTCGAGGGTTTTTTCGGCCTACATGAGAAGGTCTTCTCTAAAAAAATGCCCTGTGTAATTTCAGGAAGTTCTTGAGTCACGTACTCGTGCCAGATTCTGATGAGGGCAAAAAAAAATGATAAGGGGGTTAAATCCTGCCACAAGCGTCATTTTATTTCTCTTCTTCAATACAATCTCTGGGATGAAGCCGTGACTCCAGATGAAGCATACATTCCCAAGCACAAGCTTGAAGATGCGATTTCTTAATCCAATGGCAGGCGAACACAACACACACTACGCATACGAATGCTCAAGCAATGGCTCAGCTGAAAACTTAAGGTCGTCCAAGATGGCCAGAATCACAGTCCAAGATGCCAGAGCCTCTTCAGCGTTCCTGACCGCAGCCTCATCGTCGTCGTTGGTGCCTCACAGAGTCACAGCCCATCCATGCGCTACCCCGAACAATTTTTTTGACGAACTGACCAATACGTGCCGCAAAATGAAATATTGGAGAATTGATGGCACCGTGAAAGGTTTTAAACTGAACTGAAATGATTGCTGGCTGTCCAAATTGGGGGTTTTCATAGTAAATACGGAATTTTTTTGGGAAAAGGAATTCTGCAACAAGACACAGCAAGTTGACCAAGAAAAGCCGCTCGCGTCGTCCCCCAGGGGCGGCCCGAGCGGACCGCCGCCGCCGCCCAGAAAAGCACCCCCGCCGCCGTCCATCCACCTCGCCGTTGCCGGAGCGAGCTGCCGGAAGCTCGTGCGGGCGCAAGGACGGCGACGGCGAGGCCTACTCCAACGCATCCACCTCTCCCCCGAGCTCCCCCTCTCGAAAATCAAGGTCACCATGGCTGGACGAGCGCCCCCTGTAGAGCAAGCTCCGCAGGTCTCCGATGGGCAGGTCCTGCCCCCTCCCGGCCGGATCTAGCGTCCCCCTGGGGGCAGCGCCGAGGTGGGGTGCTGGATGGGGCACCGGCGGGCCAGATGCTTCTCCGGTCCCCTTGCTCTTGGCCACTGGCGGAGCTGGTCCGGCGGGTCGCCGGCGGCCAGATCTGGCCCCTTCCCGGCCGCCGGCGGGCGAGGAGAGGTGAGCAAGCACTTGTATCGCCGTTCAGTGTTACTGCAGCTCCGATCCAGATTGTGTGCATTCGTGCTCGTGGGAGCATGGGAGAAATCCCTGCCTGGCTTCATGCCAGCCGGCAATGGCGACACTTGCAGTGCCGCGTTCCTCGCTGGAGGCTTTGTCGCAGCGCTCCCCCTACCCGCAAGTCGGTGCTAGTAGCATGTGATTGGAGGTAGGTTGCCAGTGGCGGCCTCCAACCATTCCTGGCGGTGATAGTGGGCGTGGGAAACCACAGGGAATTCTCGAGTCCGGCATTGCGCTGGTCTCATCGACATTGGTGACGCCTACGGGTGTCACTCCCCTTCTTGAAGGCGATGCCGAATTTTCCCCCCACCAAGTGCTGTTGAGATTGCTCCTCCTTGAAGCCGATGCTTGGCTCTCTTTACCCCGTTGTTGGTCCTGGTGCAGAGCAGACACAAGCTGCGGATTTCCATTGTGAGTCACGCGGATGTCCTCCATTTGGCGCCTCTGCTCCGTCGTCGCTCTTCTTGCTAGTGGTGCCATCAAATTTTATGTCGGGTGTTTCACTCTTCCGCCATCCCCTGCGAGGTTTCCTCCCCTAGCACGGCGTTGGATGGTGGGACGTGGAAGCCCGGATGTGCTTCGAAAGGTGGCTTCATCAGCATCAAAAGGGAAGGTCGTCGTTTTCGGTGAGCCTTTGTTTGTGCCCCTCCCGCCACCTTTAGTCCCCACTCCGTTGGCCTGACCCTCAGATGGAGGGTGACAACGGAGCGGCGTAGCTACGAGGGGTGGTGTGAAGATGCAAGAGCTGTGGTGCATCCGGCGAGTATGTTGTTCGGTGGCGTCTCCCATCGATGATCAGTGGCCCGTCTCTCTAGCTGGTGTCCTAACTTTGCTCTTGATTGTAAAAGTTGTTCTGTTGTTCTGCTTGTTCTAGGCGAGGTGTTGTGTTGTTGTAAAATTGCTGAATCTCAAATGTTGTAGCATTTTGGCTTGCCTAAAAGCCCATCAATGAAATTCAGGTGGGGATGCTCCCCCCCCCCCCCCCCCCCCGTGACTCTCAAAAAAAAAATACGGAATTTTTGTTTGACATGCCGTTCTCACTGTTCGGTGGAAGAGGACTTGTTCGTCGATAAATGCTAACCAGAGATATGAATCCTGTGGTTTTGTAATCCTCTTTTGTTCGAACGCGACGTATAGTTATGTAATAAAATAAAAAAATGTTAGGCCTGTTTGGAACGGAGGATTAGAAAACAGAAAAATGGTAAAAAACACATGAATTGGATGTGAAGGAAGTGGCAAAACAGAGAAAGGAAAACATAGAAAAAAATTGGATAGGCTGTTTGGAATGCAGGAATCGAGAATGTAGGAATTTTAAAAGTGTCAACTTAAACAAACTAAACATTATTATTTTTTGGGGATTCAAACAAACTAAACATTAGTTATTTCCTATGAGAACCTGCCTAAACCTACTGGCCCACAGGCAGTCCGCGTGATGTAGCGTGTAGGTATCTAAGTATCTTGGTCCTCTCGTTTCCATAAAAAAAACAAGAGCAACAGTTTCACACGAAGAAGTAGCAACTACGATGGCGCCGGCAAGCTGCTTGAACAAGAGCAGGATCTGCTTCGATGGTGCCATGGCGGCGGCAGGCTCGTCAGTCTGCATTGAGGATAGCTTGCCGGCAGCAAGGAGCTCGGTGGATAAGCGCATAAACAGCTCTTTTCTGTTTTCTTTTCTCCGCCTCCTCTAATCTCAAGCCAGCTGATTGTTTCTTTCTTTCTCTGACACTTCATTTGCCTCGGACATACGCGAAACCAGAGCTCCGAGTAGATGTTTTGTTTCCTCTATTTTGTGAAGGGGAGTCTTCCTTTCCTGTGGAACTGGAAGGCCCGTTCCTCCATTCCAAACAGCAATTCCTCAAAACTTTCCATTGGAATTGGCTTTCATTTTCCTCCATTCCAAACAAGCTCTTACTTCTAAAGTACATTATTGCAGTTAACTGCTAACCGGAGACATCTTTTTTTAGAAGGAACCTGTATTGATTTTAGCACAGGCTTTTTTACAAATAAGAACAAAAAAAATTACAAAGAAGTTTAAATCTTCTAATCATCTTACTCGACGACTTCAGGGATCCGTTCGTCACCGCCGTCCAAACCGCTTCCCAATCGTCGCCGGACACCAGAGCCAAACTCTACAAAGTAGAGGCCGCAGAGGAGGGCTTACCGCTAGGCGCAGATGCCGAGTACACTGCCTCCTAGGCGCATCGGCCAACTCCGGCACCCACGACGTAACCTTCAGATCCAACGCCGGCAACCCGAGCAAAACTCGAATTTCCACCAGAGATCATATTCCTCAAGATTAAACAAGTCAGCAACATCATCACCTGAAGAAGACGACGATGTGCCAGCCCTGGACTCCAACACAGGTCTCCCCGCCCTCTCCATTGGCGTCAGAGTAGATCGCCACCGGAGAACGGAAGAAGCCGGGAGAAATTATTCCCCTGCAACGCCGTCGCTTCCGCATCGCCGACGCCGTCAGGAACAAGAAGCCGCATAGAAGCAACGCTCCTCCGACAAACCCTAATTCCGTAGCCAAATATCGACGGTGAACAAATCATAGAACTAAGACTCGATTAAGGACTTGATCTACTTAAAGGATGGACCCCGCTTTGCCCTGGCCACCGCTAAAAGCCAGCGACGGAGGGAAACGTGGTCAGAAGCGGTGGCGGCGGCAGCGGCGCTCGAGTCGCTTAGACATCCTTTTCCACTGAGACCCTGCCCATTCATTGCAGCACGTGAGTGGCCGGCTTAGAGCAAGTATTATAACAGGTGAAGACTGAACGACGTCTGACGTGGAGGTGTGAAAAAGCAAGAGAGAGAGTTGGACGGGGTCTGACGGTGCGCCCGCTGAACCTGGCGAAGAGCAATCAGAAATGCTCTCCAACAGTTCTGATTGGATGGCCTGACTGCTGAGCATTAAATGTCGATGGGGTCCGCCACCACGTCATCGCACCAGATGCCCGCAGTGGGCGATACTGTAAGCCCTGCTCTTATTAGTCAGAGCTGGGCCTTTGTGTTGATGGGCTTTCGGGCTAGGTGGCCAGATTGCCCTTTTCATTTACTGTTAAGTATATGATTCTCAAACAAAAAAATTACTGTTAAGTATATATTATATTTACCTTCTCAAAAAAAGTGTATATATATTATATTTATACATGCTGACATATACTCCGTACTACTCACATTATCCTTTATTTATTCTCCCAGCGCGATGCGCAGAAACAGATAGCGCTATATATGGCCTTCATTTACTTGCATGCGGTCTCTTTGCCTACTGTATTTGTATACTTTCTCCAATACGGTTAAGTGCAAAACTCATGTGGAGGTCGGAAGATAATCTTTCGTTTACCCCAAAACTAAATACTTTCTCCAGTATTTGCTCTAGAGGGTACACACAAATGGGCCCTTTTCCCCTTCTATTATGTTAATATTTAGAGTAAAATGAATGGCCGGACTTTAAACTTACCAGATTGTGTCACTTAGGCAGCCAAATGATATTCAAACCTAAATGTAAGAGGTCAAATCTGCAGTTTGAGAATATAGGGATCTAAGTGAAATAACAGGACAAAATTAAGGGCCGACCATGCACTTTACTCTTGATGTCAGATAGTATCTTAGATATATTTATTCTTATTTTTAGAGAAATTATATGTCTCACATGGATTGTGTTTGAGTTTTCTTTTGTTCATATAGGATTATTTTATTCTATATCAGGAGTGGCTAGTAGTTCTAATTTGAGTACAAATTTCTTTTAGAGCTTGTCCGAATGCGTTATTATTTATTGATAAGCTTTTTATTTGCACGGGTCAATTGCAGCGCTTGTCAAAAAGCTTAGCTTATCAAGAAAAAACTGCCAAGAAAAAAGGAAGCACATGCTTAATCCTCTTCCATTCGAATGAGCTAGCAACCAGACAAGCATGAACGACCAGCCCCGGCACTATCTGAATGGACTTGCGTCAGCAGTGAGGTCAGAGCACTCAAATTTTTTCCACAGAAGAATATTCTGCTGAATCTCATCTGCACGCGCCGCCCGCTAGCTTTAATTTTCTCTGGACGAAAGCTCATCCCAGTTCAAATCCATATATATGCATCATCCGGAGAAAGCAAGAACAGAAAAGGAAACAATAAAGAAAGAACTGAGAGCATGTCGAGCTCTCACTGCTTTGAGAACCCGCCGGCGCTGAATCCGGCCGGCGGAGTCGGCGAGGTCGTGGACGACTTCGGCGGGCAGAAGGCCTACGTCGCCGGCTCCGCCGGGTCGAAGGCCGCCGTCGTCCTCATCTCTGACGCCTTCGGTAATCTCCCCGAGTAAAGCTTCATCACGGATCCAAGTACATCTTGTGCCTTTGCAAGCTCTGAAATCTATTCCCCTTGTTTGCAGGGTTTGAAGCGCCAAACCTGAGGTATGCTCTGATCATCCCTTTTACCTTTGCTTTTCTTGTAATAAGCTCTGATTTTCCGGGAGTAGTGACCTTGTACCGTGTTCAATTCTCAATTAACCATTCTGGAACCATTATTTTTACTAATTTGACCACCTTCACACCTTTGAAAATGTGCCCTCCCCTCCCCTTCTGTGTCAGATGCTAATTTATAGGCTTCTAACTGATTTAGTGCATGCTTTGGCATAGCTCCATATTGATGTGGGTGAAATGTAAGTGCCTCTATCTTTAGGATTTGTGTTTTTTCTCTGCTTACAATGATGTTCTTTATTAAAGATTTTGACATGAGCAGGTTAGCTTTTTTTGCTAGTATGATGTGTTGCTTTTGCTAATCCTTATTTTTACAACCCTGGCACTATCATATTGGTTCTGGTGAGCTAGACGGTTTCTGTAGACCATAGTTGCTCGGCTTTGGGTTTAAAATTTAGATTTGGCCAATGTGCTGTTTAAAATTTGAATTGTATTATTTTTCTACCAGTGCTAATACCTCTAGTTATGTGTTGATACTGATGTTACATGTTTATCTCGTCAAGGAAGATAGCCGACAAAGTTGCTTCATCTGGTTACTTCGTTGTGGTGCCAGATTTCCTGCATGGGGATCCATATGACCCCAGCAATCCCAACAACCCTGGAATGTGGATGCAATCACATAATCCGGTTCGTTTTTCCTTGAACCTTTCCTGGTACTTTATAGTACAGGATTTGGGACACTTTATATCAATCATTAATTTTTGTGCAGTGTCCATGTTGTTCTTTGCCTAATAAGTACTTTTTCTTGAGTTCAGACAGTGATATTTATCAACCATGTAATAAGTTCTTTTGGCATTGTGTTGATCTCTGTTCAATATTTATCCTGACACAAATTTGTTATTTATATATATGGTGTTTAGGAATCCTCTTCTAATGTTAGGAGGGCACAGTTATTTTGTTTATTTATTTTGGCATGCGGCATATTCCTTTTTGTTCCAAAGCAGTGTTTCAGGCAGTAGCGTTCACCATGGCTTGAACACCTCTCTTCAGAGATTTACTTAATTTTATACTTTATGTGAGCACTGATAAATGGCTGTATTTTGTTGAGGCCTCAAACCAACAAGTATTTCTGCACTTTTACATTGCCTTATCCGCAGAAGAATGATTTTAGATCCTCACAAAAAAAAAAAGAAGAATGATTTTAGAAATAGGCCATGACATGCACTTGCTTACCATTGTCTGATTTCATATATCCTGAATAATTTAACTAAGCCCCAACTTTATCTCATTTTATAGCAAACGGCATTTGAAGAGGCAAAACCAGTAATTGCTGCTATAAAGGAGAAGGGAGTGTCTAACATTGGGGCTGCTGGCTATTGTTGGGGTGGTAAGTACGATTCTTCATCAGCATTTTAATTTTGAAGGAACCCAAAAATAGCCATGAAGTGCCTTAATGTGTACTTCAAATTTTACCTATTTCCAGCAAAGGTGGTTGTGGAGCTGGCGAAAGTTCATGAAATTCAGGCTGCTGTATTGTTACACCCTTCTTTACTAACTGTTGATGACATCAAAGGTCAGTTATTTCGGTAGAGTTTGTTCCCTGGCACACTAAACTTGTTCTATTGAAACAGCTTGAAATGCTTACTCATTGATATGACTCAGAGGTCAAATGTCCCATTTCTATACTTGGAGCTGAAATCGACAGATCATCCCCGCCTGAATTGTTAAAGCAGTTTGAGCAAGTTCTTTCAGATAACTCTGGGGTAAGTTCAGTATGTTTGAACCTGCTTGATCTGTAAGCTGGAGCGTTCAAATGCATATGGGATTCAGAGACCACCGATCGTTCAACACTGAACTAAGTTTTCGTGTGTGAAACCCCATGAATGCCAAATTACTTGGCTTCGATGGTATCAGTTTTATCATTTACCAGCTATATACTAGAGGAGGATGTGTTCTTAAGCATCTGTTTCTTCATCCAAATTATTTAGCCTGCAGAACCGTGCTGTAAGGTCTGGTATGTACACTGTACAGTAGAGGTTTCTGATTTTGTGAACCCACCAAAGTGATCATAT
Source organism: Urochloa ruziziensis (assembly GCA_015476505.1). NCBI lineage: Eukaryota > Viridiplantae > Streptophyta > Magnoliopsida > Poales > Poaceae > Urochloa > Urochloa ruziziensis. The sequence goes on along the minus strand of CM027121.1, from coordinate 27,490,146 downwards.
TTATTCTTTTCAAATTTTTTTCCTGATTAAGCCCTTAATCACTAGGGTTCAAAAAGTTTGGCATGCTTGGATCATCATGTGAGCATTTCATTTGAGCTAAAAGCTTTCACAGAGCCACCAGTTCTCTAATTTTTTTTTATTTTTATTTTTTGCACTGCAGATCGATCACACTGTCAAGATTTTTCCTGGAGTAGCGCATGGATGGGCTGTGAGATACAGTGAAGACGATGCAGCTGCTGTCGCAAGTGCAGAGGAAGCTCTGCAAGACATGAGCCACTGGTTTAATAAGTACGTAAACTGAAATGTGAAGCTGCAGCTCTCTATGTAATAAGCTCCTGACAGTGATCATTATGCAGCCATACCGTGTTTGTGTTTTACATGGTTCATTAGGACCTGCGTCAGTGCGTGTGCGTCTTCGTGTTGTTCGCCTATGCGTGCTATATAATTAGCAGTCCGCCTGTTACCTGCCGTTGAATTAACTGCATCTTCAGTTGAGTTTGTGTCATTATGTCATAAATACTTCAGAATGCCTATTACCTGCCTGTTATACTTCTATTACTTGTGAACTATCAACCTGTCTTGCGGTATTCATCCGAACTTGTAACTCCAAACAAATAAACATTCGACAAAACTTCTTCGATAAAAAATGTAGATTTATAAACTGATCCAAAGGAGCTTCGAAGTATTGGTATAAATTAAATATCTTTTAGTTGAACATTAAAATTTCAAGGAAAACAATTGGCAAAATTACTTGCTGACCATAGTGTCATATACTCATATATGTTAGAACTGGAATAGAAATCCATTTACACTCCACTTCAACACTCTGGATGATGATTGAGGCAACCTTTTTCTTTAACTCGTACAAGCTTTCAGCATAGTACATCATTACATCCCTTCATTACTGTCCTGTAATTATTTTATGGTGCCCTATGCTACCGTGCATTATTACCACATCGCGTTTATGGGCCACTACTGGACCGAAACAAACGGGCCAGATGTCACAGGGGAGTGATACTATATAAATATAATGGCGCCCTTGGACTTTACCACTAATGTGATGATCCTGATGACCCTATCCCCAGCATTACTTTTGACCCTTCGTTTTATCCACCAGAGACTGGAAGAAATCCAGTATAATTTTTGCTATTTTTTCCCCGGTCACCACTGATTATAAAACAATATGATTGAATGCACTAAAACCTTACTAAATTATCCATATTAACGAGCCAAAGAGCTTGGAATAGGTCCAAACTCCAAAGATGTGTCCATCACGACTGAGGTCACGCAGCCACACCACTCCAATCTTTCGACGAAAGACCAAATGTTGATCTCGTCAGCTTCACTGGATATCATTTCTTCCTGGAAACAGAGCTCCTGATCCATGTATAAATGTATAGGAAGAGCCGAGGAGGAAACTACGAAGAAGAAGCTCGAGTTAAAGCAAACAAAGAGAAATGGCGAGCTCGCACTGCTTTCAGAACCCGCCGGAGCTGGACCCAGCCTGCGGAAGGGGCAAGGTCGTCGAAGACTTTGGCGGGCAGAAGGCCTACGTCGCCGGCTCCGTCGAGGCCAAGGCCGCCGTCGTTCTCATCTCGGACGCCTTCGGTATGTAACTGATCGAAGCATAAAAGATCAAGGTTTCTGCTTCTTTTGTGCTCTCCATGGTGACGACTACCGATGATCAGTTCTCTATTTGCAGGATTTGAAGCGCCAAAGCTGAGGTACTTGTTGTATGCGCTCTTTGGCGTTTGAAGCGCATTAGTTTGTTGCTAGCACTGACCTTCATATATGAACTGCTGGTACTGATCCTAAACATTTGTCTCGTGAAGGGAGATAGCCGATAAAGTTGCTTTGTCTGGTTACTTTGTTGTGGTGCCAGATTTCCTGCATGGTGATCCGTACGCAGTCGGCCATCCCAATCCTTTACAGTGGTTACAATCACATGATCCGGTTCGTTGTATCCTAAAACTTTACTGATACCTTTTTGACTTCAAGTATCATTGTATCAAGGCTTTCTAACGGTTGCACAACTTCTCCAGTTCGATTGACCTTGAGTGTTTGGGTTTAGGACATCGAGTAATTTATTATGATCATATAGGAGTAACTTTGGTGTGTCCATTGGCGATGCCTTCCATAATTTTCTGAAAAAGCAATTTTGAAAATTCCTAAATTCAGTAGAAGCTACCACACATTGTCTTTTTTACCCAATGTTCTTTTGATGCTTTTTAACAAATTCATATGAGTTGTTTTATGATGCTGGTAAAGTACCCACCGGTATTTGAAAGTAACTTTTGTTTGAAAAAAGAAATAATGCAAAAATGATTCTAATAATAGTAAAGGTATTTAAATAAATTGTTGGTCCAACTATTTTTTGTTAATTGTGTTAGTTCAGGATAAATGTGGTTAACAATAACTTACTCAGGGTCACTAGTCTAAGTACAAGATCACGCATAACTTATTGATCTAATGCGGAAAACAGTGGGATCTTAGACTTGTACCAGTATTCATGTTGATGGACGAAACCTTGACGTGATGTAGTTGAGGCAGATGGCAATCTCCACCAGATGAGAGCAAGATTGCTCTCTGTTGATGGAGTCTTAGTTGTTGATGAAGAACAGCACAACCTGTAGATGAAGCAGAGCCAGGGCTCCGAGCTTCCAGCCTTCCAGCACCCTTCTTGATCGGTAGGATTAGGGTTAACAATAACCCTATAGACTAACTCGTGATTAACTCATAGATTAGAGAAACGAGGGGTTTCTCCCTTTGGCTATATAGTGTTGTAGGCGTGGGGCCAGGCCCTTAAATGGGCTGAGTTTGCCTCCCAATCAAAGTAGACCAATAGGGATTAGTCTAGGATTAGGATTGGGCCTAAAGGCCCAAATAGACCTGACCGAGGTCAAATCCAACATTCTCCCCCTTGACCGATGGTCAATAACTTATTCTTATAATATTCAATTTTATTGATCACATGCAGGTGGATATACACAGATCAATAATCTCCCGCTTAATCGAACAATCTTAATCTTAATCTTACTTGTGTTCGTCTTATGTTCACACTCAATACAATAGCAAAACCCAGCGAATGAGTCATCGGCAGACATGACAGACATACCGGGACATCATTAACCAAAGTCCACTATAGTATCTTGATAGAACACTTACTAACTTATTTAGCAGTTTATTTATTCGGCCTCATCCAGAATCATATTTGAGGTTAATCATCAAATCCATACTAATCTCGCGAAAATAGGATAAGAGACAAAACCTTCAATTAGTCATGTTGCTAGCAACTTACTTAAAGCATTAAATTGACTTGATTCTGGGACCCTTCTTTCATAACAATATATTTGTCAATGTACTTGACACCATCAACTATATGTCATTACTTGAAAGGAATACTGTAATCAAATACAATAGCATTGATTTTAAATCATCGTTAATACATTAATAATACCGGAATATATCTCGTATACCTGCCTAAACCATGCCACACAAAATTAGCCTTGATTATGCTAATCTTGTTTTAGAGCTTTCTGCAGAATCGCTCAGATCTGTAAGAGTGAAGGACGTAAACTTAATGTGCACAATTACATCCATACACTTTTACAAAACTTTATCTGAATAATACTCAATTAAATAAGCATGATAGTTGGTGCATTAATCTTTTATACACCTTTCTCCAGTGGACCTCCCCTGGACTAAGACTAATAAAAATTTGTCAAGCATTCCGGCTTGTCATGCTAAGTCAATCACTTATAGATCTTAACATATAGCTTCTAATTGAAGCATTAGGAACGTCTACCTATTTAATTAGACTTAACTTTTATACTTATGACAGAATTTGCTATATTACGCAAAAAAAAACAGGCATAGCTGTGTATGCATTCATATTTTATCACTTTAGAGCTTCTCTTAACATTTGCCCTTTAGTGACAATCCCAATACTCATTTTGGTCCCATCTCAGTGTTATGCTCCCCAGAACTTAATATAGAGCTTCACTAAGATGCGTCTTAAATTTTCTCCTTTCTTGGAATGCAAACTTAATTGTGTTAGCTTTATAGAGAAAACATTCACCTTAGAGTATCAGGATAATAATTAATCCACCTTAGCTTTACAAATGAACCATGATTGTCCATGATACATACAAACTTATTATGAGCTATAAACTTAGCATCTTGGCTTCTTTTGGAATCACTTTCAAACCTATAGACCCATCATAGCCTACTACTTTGACTCCATTAGAAAATTGCTATGAAAATAACTATACTTATGTTAAAGTTCACAGACTCCTTTATGACCTCTTTATTATAAACTTAAAATAATTTTTTTTGAGATAAAGGCTCTCACTTTTGTGCCCAATACTTAACTTATCATTAAACATTACATATCTCTGTTGTAGTTAGACAGCTAATGTACTTCCTCAACATAGTTAGATAAAGAATGGAGAAAACACTTATGGCACGATATAAATATATATGAGAAAATCATATATGTATATATATCTCATCTTAAATCATCAATATAGAGAAAACTTGTCCTATATCTCATTAAGATTTTCTTCTTCCCCATTTCCTTCCTTCTTAGTGAGCTTCCATTGAACTCTGAACAATCAAAATATTAAATATTAAATGTGTCGGACCATAAACTTATCTGAAATAATTTACAATGGATGCTCTTTAACTTATTTATCTTTGACACGACATTTACTATATCTTTCTTAGATACCACTGATGAACTTTCCTTGCTAATCTAGCCCACATCAGCGGTGGCCAGAAGATGAACTAAAGTAGCAAAGCTATGATTAAATGTTCATAAAACAGCGGTGGCCAGAATCATGAACATAAATCATACTTCAACAGTCTCTGATTCATAATGAATTAATCCACAACAGCGGTGGCCAGAAAATGGATAGAAAATTATCCCGTACCCAGCGGTGGCCAGAATAAAGAATAAAATCACACCGACTTATTTGAGGCAGTTGGTAATCGTGGAGTATGACTCCTATTACAATGGTATTTGAGTAATTGTATCTCGCATTATAAACTTATTCTTAATTGAAGCAATGAGGTGTAATGAGTACTATGAATCTTATTCTTAATTTTGCCCTTGAGACTTATGGACAATAAAATATTATGGAGAGAAGATTATAGCTCTCAACTGATGAGAGCAAATCTTAACTAGTATTATTAATTGGAGCATCTCTAAACTGATGAGACATTCCATTCTCCCTTTCGAATTTGTGGTCGAAACGTGAGTGTGCCACATATTCGACAAGGTCTCATCACTTCTTAACTCATAATTTAAATAACAGTCAAAGATAATTGCGATGAAAATAAGCAATAAATGAACTTGATGATGTATTATTACTTATGGAGAACACAAATATCATGAATTTCCCATAACAGAAAACAAATATGTTCTTTCTTAATCTAAAGTACATCATCAGCTAGAAATAAATCTAAGACTAATGACTTAATGCTAATGCGAAGCTCCAGAGTCTTTGATTTTGATGGAATCTTGTAAACTTTGCTCCACTGAATCTCCCCTCCTTTAAGGTCCAAGAATACCTGGAGGAAGTTTAATATGTGCAAATGCACCTGAGTTATTCCACCTTAAATTTATGGGAGTAAATAAACTTAATGAAAAGTTATGAGACAACTTAAGTACCTTTCTTCTGAAGCCATGCAATAAATCTGGGGCATTGCTCATGCATGTGGTCGGCTGACTTGCAAAAGTTGCACATGATTTGAGCATACATTTCTTCATTAGTGCGCTTCTTATAGTTCTCAGGAAGAGAATTCGTGATGAACTGCGCAAGCTGGTCTCTCGGGATAGGTCTCCCAAGTGCTTTCAACTCTTCAGCTGTGTTGACCATGCTCATAATGTGTACGCTCAACACACCTTGATCATTGTAACGTGAGGTTGACAATCTTATGTAGAGAAAAATGGCTAACTCAACTTTATATCTTTCCTCAATTGAGTACATAAAATCCTTAACTGTTAGTTCCTTACCGTTTAGTTCCTTACCATTGATCTTAGTAGGAAAAGAATCTCTCAAGGCCTCAATGATGGTATGACTAATGACCGTCTTTGCTAAGTCATTGGATCTCTCCCATTTATCTGAATTTGAGTTGTACTCACTTATCTTATCAACTTAATTTTGAGTTCCAACCGTCAGAGCAGTTGGCTTATCCTCACGTAACGCATAATCAAGATCCAAGGTCTTGAGAATGCCTAGCACATCCTGATTCCAACTAGGGAAGTTTGTGCCATCATAATGCTCAATGGTGCTTAGCAACTTTATATAATCAACTGAAAAACTCATAAATAAACCATGTCTCAGTAATAGTAGCAATAAGATGCACATAAAAGCATGAAAATAACCCTACAGTGGTCTGATTAAAATCACACAAACAAGTAACAACTGGCAATCACCGGTGGGAAAAACAAGCGAAACTGACTTAAACTCGTAATTAACAATGATGGTTGAATTAATCACAAGTTTACTCTAAATGAACTTCTCGGTGGTTCCATTCAAATAGAGGCATCTAAATGCACTTGGTGGAAAGAGAAATGAACTTTCAGCTTCAGCTTTAACTTATGTCAAAACAAATAATGCAAAGTTTAAGCTTGACTTATGTGAAAGCAAGCCAAAAACTTAATCATAATGAATACTTATCTAAATAACATGTTAAGACAAAAGCATTTCATAAACGAACTTATTCTGAATTGTAACTTAAACTTAGAAAAAATAATTGATGGTAAGGCAAAACAGTGCAAGAAAATATATAGATTGCATCAAAAAGTTATCATGCTCATGAAAACTTAAAAGTTATTTTATATACGCATGAAAACTTAAAATTTCTTAATTGCATAATAGTAACATGCAAAAGAATCACATAAAACTCTACTTATATATATAAAACAGTGCATAAATAAAACTTAAAACTTAATTTGCAATTAAGAAATCAACTTGCACTGGAAATAATGAGCCACTGAAAAACTTCTAGTTCAAAAAACGTAAATATATATATTTTAAATGAACAGTAATACTTAATTTCTTATGCAAGAAATAATTTATGCTTAATGCGGAAGCAATAAACTTAAATCCTTAAAGCATAAAACTTAAAACTCAACTTATTAAAAAAATGAACATCATCCACTTATAATAAAGTTTACTCATGCAATAATTGACTTAGTGCGGAAATAAATGTACGCTTAAAAGTAAAAGGGACTGAAAGCCTACATAAAAGAGAAAACTTATTTAGCCCGTGATCTGAAAACGGCCCAGTGCAGCCCGCGAGCACGCACAGCCCGACTCATGCGCTGAATGCGCACGCACGACCCATTGCGGCCCAGCAAATGCGGCTTGGCGCAGCGCTCGGCTCGGCTTTCTCAGCACGCACGGCTCAGCAGCACGGCTCGGCTTGGTTTAGCGGGCGCAGGCGGCTTTCGGTGCGCCGCGGCTCGGCGAAGCTCTGCGCGCGGCCCGCTTACATCTTAACGGGCTTTGAGCCCGATAGGCGAACGAGCGGGCCGTCGAATCGGCCCAGCTCTCGCACTCTCCCCGCTCTGCGTGAATCGTAGCCGTCCGTCGCATCGGACAGACGACGACGGCTGAGGCTCGCTTAAAAGGCGAAAAACGGCGGGGTTGCTCTAACCCTAACTCATTTGCTGCTCTCCCCTCGCCTGAGCAGCTTCGTGCACAACGCCACCGGCGGCCGCCGGCGCTCACCGCCCGCCGCTACCCCTGACCTTTCTCCCATCTTTCGGCCAGCGAGAGCAAGATCCAGAGGACCTCACGCTCCTTAAGCGACGTCTTGGCCGGGTCTCCGCGGGACCTCTCGGCGCGCCGCGTGCGAGACCCACCAATCTAAGTACTTCGAGATACTTTCTTTGTTTCCGCTATTAGATCTCTTGGGATGGATGACTCTCATTATTTCCAATCATTCTAAACATTAAAAAGTTCCTCTTTTAGGAAAAAGCATTTGAGGAGGCAAAACCAGTTATTGCTGCTCTAAAAGAGAAGGGAATTTCTACTATTGGGGCAGCAGGTTATTGCTGGGGCGGTGAGTACTGAATACCATCTGTTCCTTGTACTGGGCTTATGTAATTATGACTTCATATTCTGGAGGTTTGGCGTGCGCCCTGCTGAGCATCGTGTGTCCTCTCTCACATTCAGCAAAGATAGTCGTCGAGTTGGCTAAAGCTCGTGAGATCCAGGCTGCTGTTATGTCGCACCCTTCGTTTGTTACTGTTGATGATATCAAAGGTTTAAGTTCTTTTGTTGGGACACGCAATGTTATTTTTTTATTGTTCTACCGCAAAGGCTCATTGCTTTTTAATATCTATTATTACTATATAATACCAGAAGTCAAATGCCCGATTTGTGTACTTGGAGCTGAGACTGATCAGTTCTCCCCACAAGAATTAGTCAAGCAGTTCGAGCAGGTTCTTTCTGAAAACTCTCAAGTAAGTATCATTTTCAGTAACTTGATCCTCGGGCAGACAGATTTTGAGCTGATGCTGCTATCATCTCCATTGAGGTTTTAATCGACAAAAGCTTTGGCATGCCCTTGTGGCGGTTCACAGGTTGCTCACTTTGTCAAGATTTTTCCTGGCGTCACGCATGGGTGGGCGGTGAGATCTAGCGACGATGATGAAGCCGCTGTTAAGAGTGCCGAGGAAGCCTTTGCGGACATGACCGGCTGGTTTGATAAATACATAAAGTAAAGGGAAACATGGACTAGTAGCTGTTCAACAATAAGCGCCTGACAGGACTCGCTATATATGGACCTTCGTAGTACTTCAGTTTAACGTCATGTGACTGGGTCGTTGCTTGAGCCTGTGTTTTATATATGTGATGGCTGGTGTGATTTACGTTTGTCGGCAGTCTATTGATGTGTTTTTTTTAAACGAACAAGGCTGGAGAGATGCCAGAAGTCTATTTATGTTTGCTATTTTATTAGCTTAGACTACTGAAAACCGGTTGTTTGCCAAGTGCATTATGTCGGTCACTCGGCAAACAACCTCTTTACCGAGCGCAACAAAGGAAACATTCAGCAAAAAAAACACTTGGCAAAATACTTATTTGCCGAGTGCCTAAAATGAAACACTCGGCAAAGAGGAGAACGACATTCGACGAACTTTGGATACACGGCAAAACAATGCCACGTGACCGGTCACGTGCGCCGGCCGTTAAAATAGACCTAAGCAAATTGGAATTTGGCCCGCCCACGACCTCTGTGAGACTAGGCGTAGGCAGAGATAACCAGGCCCGAATCGGGCCAGGCCCAAACCCTTCCAGAGAATTTATTTAATTTATTTTTCAATTAAAAAATAAAAGGAAGCCCGAGCCCAGCCCAAAAAATGGTCCGACAGCTGCCCACGGGACGGTTGTGGGCACAAATATTCTACCGGAAATGAACCGGGGCACTTGGCAAAAATGCATTTTTGTCGAATGTTTTTTTAGCTCTCGGCAAAACAATATTTTTTTCTTTCCTGCCCTCTTAACTTTTTCTCCTCTCCATATACAGTGCGTGGTACTCCATGTTAAAATTTAGTATATTTCTTCATCTTTTGCTATATTTAATTAATTTATTTCATTTAAAGGTAATTTCTTGTATAAGTCAAATTTGAACTAGAAGTGATTCAAATAATGGAATAAAGTGAGTGCAAAAATGATATTCATAATATTGAGTCCGGTGTGAGGCCTTATCTGAGAACGAAAGGAAATTTTGAACATCTTGTTCATGAAACATGACCATGAACATGTAGCCGAATTGATTTTAAATTCTGTAAAAAACAAACGAAGTCTGAAAATTATGAGATTTGTCTAGATATCATGATATCATACATGGAGGTTGTGGTAAAAAAAATAGGTATGGTTTTGCACAATTTGTCACATACGATGCTTACAAACCAAAACATCTCTGAAGAATCATAGAGTTGAGAAGGATTTAGTAAGATTTGGAGTCAAAGTGACAATCGAATTAGGGTTTCACTTCAAATCTTTTTCTATAAGCAATAGACAATATAGATTATTTCATGTTAATTTTTGGTAATTTTTCGGCAAAAAGATCTTTGCCGAATAATTTTTTTGTCGTATGGCCTTTGTCGAATGTTACACTCGGCAAACCTTTTGTCGAGTGTCTTTTTTGGATTTGCCGAGTGCCCTACAGTTCCCGTAGTGCTACCTGTGTGGTAATACTTCCACCGTTTTGATACACTCTTGTCTGCCATTTATGAGCTAATTCATGGTTTTTTTTTTGTTGAATCAATTGACGATTCCACTTAGACCATTCATATTCTTACTTTTATTCATTCATTTGTTCATTTTGTGAAAGGATATAAATCATTCACCTAGAGTGTAGAATAAGGAGACTGGGGGTACTGCAGAAGCAAATCGTCAGATCTGAAGTGCAGCATTCTTTACTAAATATTTAGCCGCTTACTTGTGTGGTACTTCTACTGTTTTGATATTTGTTAATGAGGAATTTTACAATACTTGAAACAAATAAGGATCGTCCATCTGGCTAAAATCAACGACTGAAATATAAAAGGTACCAAGAAAAAGGTACCAAAAGATACCAAGAGGTACCAAAAATAGGTAGGACACATGCCAAAATAGAAAAGGTACCTCCCGGTACCTCTTGATACCTTTACCAAAATAGAAAGATACCTCCCGGCACCTCTTGGTACTTTTTAAGCATTGTAAAAGAGCTCTATGTTAATACATGATTTTTCTAATACATGATTGGGTTATAATACATGATTTTTCAATTCGAATTAATTGACTGTTCAGTTTAGGAACCATTAATATTTTCTGTTAGCTTGTCTATTCTGTTCAAGGATTTTCAACCAAAATGTAGAATATGTGAGACTGGCACCGACCTACTTCAGAAGCAAATCGTCAAACTTGAAGTTGAGCATTTCTTTACTGAATCTTTTCCTGTTGCGTCCAAGCATAGTTGAGCAGTATTTGTTTATACTCACTAAAATAATGAACCCACTACATGTGCTGACAAGCATCTGATGTTTGAATCCTTAGCAGCCCTTGGACTCTTGGAGTATAGTATTTCTCCAAGCATATCCTTTCATTTAGTAGTTCTTATCCTTACACACTCTACACATGGAGTAGGTCCACATGAGTATCCAACGAAAATGTGTGGCTGAACTGATATTAGACGTCGTCAATGGAATTGAATGACATGACTGTTACCTGCCTACCCACTCTGAAACCTTCCCACACCAGAGTTGGTGAGAGCCTCAACAGACCTTGCATTGCATTGCATCCAGCACAAGTTCTTTATTCTCGAAATCCAGCACAAAGTTTTATTACATGAACATCATTCAAACAAAGTTTTAAATCAGAAGGTCTGCATGCTGTGCCACACTCACGACGAAAACATTCTACACATGTTCACAAAATGTCGTTACAGTCTAACCGTATGGGACAAAATCATCAAATGGGTAGCCACACACGTCCCCGCAAGGGGCGATTGGACGTCATACACGACCATACAAGAGTGGTGGGAAGAGGTGGGATCAATCCCCGGTGCGCCGCTAATAGGATGGCGATCAGTAATCATCCTAGTGTGTTGGGAAATATGGAAGGAGCGAAATGCTCGAGTTTTTAAAAGAACTTTCCTGCAGCCAGAGCAACTAGTCCGGAAGATAAAGGAAGAAGCACGATGTTATGTCTTGGCAGGAGCCAAACACTTAGGAGCGATCATCGACCCGAACGAGTAGTGTTGTAAAAAAGTAACTTATACAGTCAGACTTAGGCCTTGTATTCCCTCCTCTTTTAATTAATATAAATCCGGCAATCTCGCCGGCTTACGTTCAAAAAAAACATCATTCAAACAGAGGCATCCACGCCTTTGCAGATCGGTGCAAATTAAAACACGCTCACACAGTAGCGAATGCTCCATTTTATTCGTAGTAGTTCAGTTTAACGTCATGTGACTGCGTCTTTGCTTGATCTTGTTTTTATATATGTGATGGCTGCTGCGATTTATGTTTATCGACAGTTTTTTTTATAAGTCGACAGTCTATTTATTGTTGCTATTTTAGTAGCCTGCCTGTGTGGTACTACTACACTGCTTCCAGTGTTTTGATATATGCATGTGAGCTTGTCTGCCTACTCTGCCACACTGAGTTAATACATATACTACATGATTTTTCAATTGAATTAATTGACGGTTCCGCAGTTCCGCTTAGACCATTCATATTTTTATTTTAATTTTTATTTATTATTTTGTGAAAGGATATAGATCATTCAGAGGTGGCACGTAGCAGTCTTAGTCATTAAATTCCATTGAGGCATTGACTAATATCAGTGCAGCCACACACATTTTCGTTTGCGTGTCAAGTACAAATTCTTTATTTTCGGAAACCAGCACAAAGTTCTACATTTAACTTTATTCAAACAGAGGCATCATGGCCTTGTAGATCGGTGCAAACAAAAATAAAACACGCACACACAGTAGCAAATGCTCGATTTTATTGGGTGATGATGATCACGCTGACGATCTACCCAGTAGCATGTCCCCTGCTAGTCTGCTACTGTGCCGCCAAGCCGGCCGCCACCCCGAGGTTGAACGGCCTCTGGCCGCCGCAGTCGATGCCGTCCCCGTAGCCGATGCCGAAGGTGTCGCAGTAGCGCTTGTAGAACCCGATCCTGTCAGCGACCCGGGGGTCCGCGCCGTGCCCGCACTCGATCCCGCCGTTGATGATGTTGGTGACCACGCCGTACCCGGGCGTGCCACGGCCGGCCGCCCTGTCCGCCGCCGAGGGCACCCACCGACCCGTGATCACGTCGTGGCACGACGGCTTGTTGTCCCGCGCCGTCATCCAGAACCACAGCGCCGTCTTGAAGGACACCACCGCGTCCGTCGCCACCAGGTCCGGGTTGTTCAGCAGGTCCACGCCTATGGCTTGCCCTGCCGGCCCGTAGTTGTAGTTGCTGCAGGATCACGGTATCAGTTCGACATCGACAGCGGCCGAGCTCGTCAGAATTTCACGTGAAGCAGTGTCAAACACGAAGAAAATCAAGAAATGGATGGTTGATTTCGCTTACTAGGAGAGCTGGATGGGGCCGCGGCCGAAGTACTTCCTGCCGGGGGCGCAGGGCCAATCGGGGCGGGGGGAACAGTAGTCAGAAGGCGGATTCTGCTCCCGGTTGAAGCAGTAGCCCCAGGTGAAGGGGCCATCGGGGGCGGTGGCCCACCCGCCGGTGGTCTCGTGGGAGGTCTGGCCGAGGAACGCGGCGACCTCGCGCTTCTTCTGCTCGTCGCTTCCCGTGGCGGCGAAGGCCGGGAAGGCGGCGGCGGCGGTGAGGAAGGCGTCATAGGTGTAGAACCCGCGGGCGCACGTGGCGGCGTCGTTGCGGTGGAGGAGGAGGCGCTCGAAGAGGTCGCGAGGCAGCACGGACGCCAGGCCGCCGGTGCTGGGAGGCCCGGGAGGGGGCCCGCCGCAGCCGGAGCACTGGCTCTGGCAGCCGGCGCCGCAGTACGGGGCGGTGTCGCCGCAGTAGCCGAACTGGCTGCAGCAGAGGCAGTTGTCGCACAGCCTGCCGCCGGCCTGCGCCCCGCACTGCTGGGCGCGCGCCGGCGGTGGCGCACAGGAGGAAGACGGCGCACAGGAGAACCGTCGCTGTCGCGGCCGAGCTCGGGCCGCGGCGGGCGCCGGATGTCGACATTGCGTTTGATCTTTTGCCTTGCTGCAGGGGAAGGCGCCGCGAACTGACCGCTTTTTATAGACACGGATCCTGGGGTCGATGGAGCAAAGTCGTTGCACGATGGTTCGTTGCACTGTCCGCAGAACATTTTTTTCCCCTTCTCTTGTGCACAGTCCACTGTCCTTGAAACGAGAGGGGAGCGCTTGAACTGCACAGTAAACATGAAACATCTCGCGCTTGTTTGATTGTTTCTGCATAGGCTATCTGTGCCTGGGCATGGCATGGGCATGGGCATGGGCATGTGCAATGTGGGGTTTGGAGGGGGATCATGGATCAATTTACCCCAAATTCCCAATTTAAAAAAAAAAACAGAAGATGGTCATCTTAGCACAAACTTCTCCACCTCGAAACCACGACATAACACAAGAGAGCAAAGGAAGCAAATCATGAGACTACAAGAGAAGTTGCTTTTGTCGTTGATTTAGGAAGCGTCATGATCTTAAGATACACGTGAACAACTGAACACATTCTTTTATTCTTACTCTATTTCCAGGACTGTATCTAGAATTTTGAGGCCAGTGCGAAATACAAAACGGAACCCAGCACTAAAGAAACATAAATAATCAAGTATATTTAGATTTTGTTATATGACTACATTTTTTTTTGAAAAACTTCGTTTTACTCCTCTAACCTATTCACTCTGTCCGCTTAACCCCTAAGCAAAATTTAGGCTCGATTTGCTCCCCTAAACTATTTTAATTGGACCAATTTACTCCCTAATACTTTTTTGGCATTTTTATTTCTCTGTATATGATTTGAATTTTTAAGTTCAAATTTTGTAAGCAGGTACATAACATGATGCCTTAGGTTAAAAAGTTATTCTAAAATTTTTTATAGTTATTTTAATAGATTAGAATATTTAATATGAAATTAATCTTAGATATGCAAAAAGTGTATGAAAAGTAATCATAAAAATTCCTAATGTATTTTTCTAGCATGGGGTATCATGTTATAAGGTAACTAACAAAATTGAAATTGAAACTCAACTTCTACATGAAGAAACAAAAAAAAGTGAAATCTAATTAGAGTGTAGATTGGACTAATTGAAATAGTTCAGGGGAGCAAAGTGAAACTAAATTTTATTCAGGGGTTAAGTAGATAAAACGAATATAGGTGAGGGGAGTAAAATGGACTTTTTTCTTTTTCTTTCCAATACTAAGATTTACAGAAGGCATCTATTGCCAAAGGAACAAAACTAAATTACAGTATAGATGAAGTACTTGAGAGAGAAAATTGAGTTGCGACCAAGCCTTGATGCAAAAGTGAAGGAGGCAATATAGTAGAAGCTAACAATGCACGCAATAATGTAATGGCGCTTGTAGCACGTGGAGAGCTAGGAGCATTGTGCAGATTCTAGCGATGTATATGAAGACGGGGCGGATCCAGCATGGGAGCTAAGGAGATCCAAGGGAACGAGAAGGGAGAAGAAGAGGAAACGAGGAAGAGAGGAGGAAGAAGAAGGGGGCGGAGGAAGGGGAAGGGAGATGAACCCTCCCAAGCCTTCCATTATGCATCCGTCCCTGCATGAAGAATCCATAAATGATTTATTTATATTTGTGTAACTCTTCTTTTTATGTTATTACCAAGATTGTTTTTGTGCTCTTGGGAGGGTTAGATATTCATATTGCATACAGAATAGGAACCAAGGAACAAACATTTCACAAGGTTTCGAATGTTATTTTTAATAATTTGTTATGATGCCATGGTTCATTATGTTGTTTTCATAGTACAAATCAATTTTAGATGCATGATGGCTGAATAGAGCAATGTTGATTTCTTGTTCATAAGAGAATTTTGATCTAGAATTTTAATTTTGAATCATCATTTTTATTTGGTTGGCTAGCCACTAGCATGGGAACTTGATATCAAAAATGCATTCTACATATTAAATGATTTTGATGTATCTACATCTTTAAGTTTATGTGGCTTTAGATCAATATTTATACTTGCATATGAAGTACACATGTTGTATTTGAATAAATGTTTGCTAGGATTTTTTTGACTTGCCTTCAGGTAGCTTTGGATCCAATTGAACCATGTATATGAATGTTTAGTTATAATGAGCCCGTGTTAAACAATCAATTATACATACATGTTGGATGAATAATACAATATTGATTCATCACTTTAGTTTGGCTTATTTTGAGAGTATGCATGCCAATTAGATAAGCATGAACAAAAATTTTAATTTCAAAACACATCCCCTCAATATTTGGTTGATTGAATTTGTTCAACCTTCTTTGTGTTTTTAATGAACACAAAATTATGAACAATCATTGTTAGCTACATTTTTATACATCAAATGGATATACTGTGAAAAAGCGTGATGGTCATTTTTATCTTGTTTTCCTCTATTTGGGTGCGAAAACACTACATCAGGTTCACTTCGGAGTAGTACAAAGTTAATTAGGAGAATACAATTTGTGCATGCCATTTTAAAATCTGAGTGAATATTGCAATAAGTATGTGGATGTGCATAGGTCCAATTCACGAGATGTTCACGGGTTGTCTATATTTATTTAATAGAAGTGTATAAAGTCTAACGAGCTTTTATATTCAAAAAATTTATAGGTTTTGCAATGACCTCCATGCCGTATTTAGGTATTCACTTGTTTAGTGGCCAATCCATGATCAACTATGTGGTTAAAATTCAAATATTAGCAGTGATGTTTTGAATCATTATGGTCATCAAAACAAATATAAAGTATACATAAAATAAAATTGTGATGTACTCCTACATTAGAGCTATATATAATGTTAGTGCAAATATTTGCAAGTTACATTATTTTATAGTGTAGTGACAAAACAATTTTGAAGTTCATATTTTAACTGGTGATTTTTGAACTATGCTCACATTCCAACCACTATATTTTGTACGCTATGGACTATTTTTATCGTACAAGACAATAGATTCAATAAATGTGTCACCACCATGTTTTTAAATGGGAAGATTAAAAAATAATTGGACATTTGAATTTCACAAAATCTATCGCGAGATGGGTCTCCCCTTAACCTTACCCCGAGACCCCTTCTCATCGCCGTCATTTTGTGATCAAACGCACGGGACCCGCTCGTGAAGACGAGTGGACGCGACGCACTGCGCCAACGGCTCAGCTTCTGCCGGACCCACCCGTCAGCTAAATCATTTCCCCCTTCCCTTCTCCACAGCCTAATCCGAGGGGCGCCGAGGCGACGGACGGCAAGCGTTGGAGGCGGCGAGCGGGTCCCTAGACCCGGCGGCGCCGCCGCCTCCACCGAAGCACCTAGGCACCCACCTCCCGCCGACGCGCGCCGCCGAGCTGTTTCTCCATGACAAGGCACCAGCCTTGCTTGTAGCGAGCCGTCAAACAGCGGGGGAGCTGTATGGGAGTCGAGGGAGCAAGCGGAACGCAGCCGAGCCCGGAAGAGCGCATCTCGTCGGCGGGGAGGGAACGGAGCCATGGCCCGGTCCCGGGCGCTGCGGGACCTGTCCACACGGCTGATGAACATCGGCCTCGCCGCGCTCTGCCGCGGCGGCTTCCTCGACCGCGCGGAGTCACCTTCGTGACCTGGTCTCGAGCTCTTCACTGGAATCAAATCGTGGCAGCGCGCTTCAACTCGCGAGTTCACCCATCGAGGTAGGGTTCAGACGCCCTTCATAGCTTATTCGTGTTCTTACTATTTCTAGGGTTTGCCAGATCCAGTTCATGAATCATGTTGTAAACTATTTCTAGGTTGTTTAACTGCTTCTAGGGTTCGCCTGTTCATTAGGATTTGGTGCGCTAATTCTTCCAGTAAACTAGTTGTCTCCCTTTTAGACGATTACATCATGTTCACTATGATTTAGTCCCTGATCCTTGGATTCAAACAGATGTTTTCCCTCTGAGCCGATTATGTGTTATTTCACCAATTATATCATTCAACTAAGCCATGATTACTGTTGGTTGTTTTCTTTGGGGTAGTTTTATTTGGCTTGCAGCAACCCAATGATTAAAACTGTAGTTAATTAGTTTTTATTTTTTTGCGAGCAAAATGTGCTACTATCTGTGTTTTTGAACATGTCAAATCAGGTTGACTGTATCACTCGGTTAATCATCATGTTGTGTTTGGCTCGCCCACTAGCTTATAGCATAGCCTGTTACAACAGAGGCAGTTGCTGCTGCTATTGGAGTATGCTATTATATTTGACTACTTCAGTAGCTTTGAAGATAGCACGAATTCACCAACTAAACAAGATAAAAATTTCCTCATCTACATTTTAATGTGAATGATCAGTAACTAATCATTTTGGCAGTACTTTGATGCCGACAACGAAGTAACTAATCATTTGCTTGATGTTTTATCTTATAAATGTAATATCAGTTAACCTTTCACTCAAAAAGTATGGTGATATGTCTCTACCAGCTTACTGTTGCGGTGTTTTTACTTTGCAGTTGCTGCTAACTCAATCCTGTTTTGAAAAGTCTTCATCGACTCCTTGTTTCTACGTTCAAAGCATATCACAGCTGATGTTTTCTATCAAACAAGCAGTGCTTGGCACATATTCACCAGCTGGTATGTGCCAAACATACATATTCCTCGTATAGTTCTATGGTTTAAAATTACAAACCTTAATAAATTATGTTAGCTATATGCATGACATGTTCCTGGTATCTCTTTTGATGTTTTTTGTTGTGACCATTAGGAAGTAATTAAATCCATCCCTGCTACCTTTAATTTTTAGGCTCAACTAATACAACAGTGGGCAATCCTCTTGGTGTGCATTAATGCGCTGAATAATATACTAAGAACTAATGCGTCAAATTCAAAGTCAAGTGCCTCAGACTCAAAACTCTATACCTTGAGGAAGTAACTGGTCATATTTTAAAATCATTTAGGATATAACTAGCTCTGGTTTTCATGTCATACGAAGTAATTAATTATTGGATTACATTGTATAGCAAGTAACTTTTGTCCAGCTTATTTTATATTTGTGCCTCATATTGTGCAGTGAGAATCACAATAAGGATGCCCGTCAGCTATGAAGGGTGTGCACATCAAAGAGAGGAGTGTCAATCAGCCATCAACCAGTAAACAATCAAATTCTAAGTTGAAGGCCATGTTCAGGCCCAATGCTACGACAATGAAAAGCAAAAGGAAGGGACATCTGCCATTAGCTATGTATGGCAAAAGAAGAGAGTTAAGATGAATGTTCAGGTTTGTTTCATATTATCAAATATCCAACTATTTGTAAGTTCAAATATCTCACTATGTTAAAGGCCAAACCTTAGACCCTATGATAATATCAAAAATTCAAACACAGGAAATTCAAATCAGCCATCTGTATTGAAGTACAAGTGTGGTGTTTTTGTGGTTAAGATACTTTGGACTGAGCTCTTAGAACATTGAATTGTTACTTGTTTCCTTATTTATTTTTTGAGATGTCAATTCTCTGATTGTCCATGCATAGTTACGAACATCAATTCGAAGGAGTTGCTCATGCTTTTCTAGTTTTGTGTGTCACACTTCTCTTTTTTTTTTTTTTGCTAATGATGTATTGTCTGTTCACTATCTCTAGTAGTCGCTTCAAAATCTATATAGCATACACAGTTTCAATTCTAGTTGCTGTACTAATCCTTATCTTTTTGTAATACTTTTTTACAGGTCCAGAGAAACATGTTTGTATGGTGACAAGGCTCCCTGCCAAGTATGTCTTTTGCACCTGCTATTTTTTCGGCCATGTTTTAGTGGTGTTTGAGTAGCCCTGTCTTGTGTCTTGTTTCATAGAGATGATGTACAGTAGTTTTAGGCCACTCAGGGCATATTTTCAGGAGATAGTTAATGTTTATTCTCAGGGCTATGACGTCCTTCTACTTCTACTTCTACTTTTGCCCTGCATCTCATTTTATTGTTCTTGTTTTTTTAGTTGTCAGTTATTTTAATTTTCACCTAGTTAATCTCATTGTTTATTGTACAGGTCATGGTCTTGTAGGATATAAGAGCAAGTTAGAGTCAATCGTATACCTTGAAAACATAGAAAGTTATTCTTTTCTCTGTTTGTTATTTGTTGAGTAACATACCGAGAACTAATGTGTTAAATTCCGAGACTCGGTCTTAATAGTCGATACCTTCAGGAAGTAACTTGTAATATACCTTAATTACATTAGAAGTAACTGCCTATAATTTTCTTGTGATAGGAAGTAATCAAATCTCGCATCACATTATGTAGTATGTAACTTTTTTCTGCCCAGGTTTATCTACATCTTAGCTTCATATAACACTTTTTCAGTGAGGCTCACTGAACATTGTTATTTGTTGGGTCATAAAAATTGCTAACACTAGGTCCAATTTCTCCTGTTACGGCCGTTAGGTTTAATTAGATACCATTAGTTCATAGGAAGTAAGTAGCCTTTTATTCACATTACATAGGAAGCAAGTTGTGCTTAACTTCATTATTGCCTGAATTTAATTTTCTCTCTTTTTCATGATTTTGCTGTTGTTGATTCATTATGTATTAGTTTTTTCTTACATTTTTTATTTCATTAGCTAGTATCCCCAACATTTTTGCGTTCCTGCCCGTAAGTATCTTATTCTTATAAATTTTGCAGTTCTATCCAAGACAGGAGCAGCTTATGCTTTTTTGGATTTCCTGGCAGGTATCTTATAAACACAATTAAGCCCCCTCCCCTTAATTGATTTTGCTATATTTTATACTAATCACTAGTATTGTGAATGTACTAATCACTAGTTTAATATGTGCTATCCATTATATTTCTTTTGCATGCAAATAAATTCAAATTGACGGTGACATCTCTGGATAGTCTATCTGTGCATTTTTTTGTTTCGTGTTACATTTTATTAGACTATCTACATGTATGATAAATGTAGTATAGATGACAGGGTAATGTTGTTTTTGGGCCTGCCCACTAGTTTAAGTGCTTGGCTGTTTTTCTACAGAGGTAGGCGCTGCTGGTTTTTGGAGTATGCTTTTTGCAGCTACAACAGGGTTCATGTAGGATTATATCAACCTTGAAATAAAACACCAAATGCAAAGTTGATTTGGGAGGAAACTGCACCTGATGTTGGTGATGCTCCTACCGGTGGGTACTGGCTCCTCCTCCTAGCTCTTGTGATGGCAAACACTTCCTCTTCCCTGCCTGCCCTTGCTTGCTATTTTTGCCACTGCAAGTACAGCGCATTGCAAGACTTCACCAACTCTTTGTTTCTGTGCATATTCGGTGCAGTGGTAGTGTATCTTGGTAGCTAGTGATCATCACATGTTCATCAGGTACTTACCAAACATATAGCTGGCAACCATGATCCCTAGCATATTTGCAACGTCAATATTTCTAGCTAATCAGTAGGTTTTTTTGCAAGCAAAGTTGTAGTTGTTTATCTCCTTTAAAAAAATCCATGCTTTGATGGGGATGAGACATTATGACTACCCTTCATTGACGTTTGATTATGTATGCTTGAAGAAAATAACAAAAGTTGAATAAACAGTGTTGGTGGTAGTTGAATGCCAAGTAACTTTTTCATATTTTCAGTTTAACAGCAAGTACCTTTTTCCATATTTTTAGTTTAACAGCAAGTAACTTTTAAAATTTTCAGTTTAGCGGCAAGTAATTTTTCCATATTATTTTTTACATCTCTAGGGTGATGCAGGTGCTGCCTTCCATAGTCAGAAGCGCTCACGTGAAGGTGCTGCTTTGGAGAGCCCAAAGGAATACATGTTAGTGGAGAAAAGCAACACATCTGTACTGTTCTTTTCCCTCTTGTAAACTATCCTTGTTTGAACAGATCATGTTTTTGTCATGTGTGTAGGCAGCAACAAAATAAGTGTTTGTTTTAAGTTACTGTTTGAAAATTCTACAAAGTGATTAAAATGCACAAGTTACTTGTCTTGTCTTGCCTATGATTTTCTAGTTACAGCCCAAGAATAGTCGTACTTGAGAGCTCAGTAAGAGAAATAGCCATATTTGATACCCTTTTTCATGTTCATCTTATCTCATACTCCCTCCGATATAGAAATTGAAGTCGTTTTCTGCTGAATTTGCACAAAACAGGTCGTCCTGTGGTGTAGCTAATGTTTTGGACGAAAATATCCCTGCTGTAGTTAATGAGTTTGCAAAAAAAAGGAGCACAGCTGGGAATCGAACCCAACCCTTCACGCTTTGAGTCTCGCGCTCCAACCAGTAGGACTGCCATGCTCATTTGACTTACATGCACCGGCACTTTTATTAATTAGGGGCAGAGATGGTAAACTGTGGTAAAATACACCCTAATTAATCACTCATTGGTATGCGGAATCATGTCCAAAACGACCTCAATTTCTATACCGGAGGGAGTATATGTGCTTTCATTTTTTTTTTTGCATCGAGACTCAATAGAGGGCGGCGTGGGCATGGATTCGGTAGTGGTTAGGTTGGTGGTTGGTGTAGGCTGGTGGCAGAGGCAAACAATTAGTGTGTAGTTTTGTGAGTGGTTAGTGTGGTGGTGGTCGGAGGGTGGTGGCGGAGGCGGCCGTTGGCCGCCAGAGTCAGGTCGTGGTGGTCGGCAGGGGCGTGGATTCGACAGTGGTTAGTGTGGCGGTGGGCGGAGGGTGGTGACGAAGGCAGCCTTGGCCGCCGTAGCCGGGGGGCTTCGATTCAGGATTGGTTAGTGTGTCGCACATTCGGGATTGGTTAGTATGGTTGCTACTGAACGGTTAGAGATTAGGGTTTGTAGTGGTTAGGGTGGTGGTGGATTTGGGAGTGCTTAGTGTGGTTGTGTGCAGTAACCATCTTATGTGTGCCTGAGTAAAAAGTTATAAGTCATCGGGTGGTGGTTGTATGCTCGGGCATGGATTTAGGACTAGTTAGTGTTTCGTTGATTTGGAAGTGGTTAGGGCGGGGTTGGTCGGATGGTGCTGGCGGAGGCAGCCGTAGGCCGCCGGAGCCGGGTGGTGGTAGTCGGTGGGGGCGTGGCATTTGGAAAGGTTAGCGTGTGGTGGGGGTAGGCGGGGGCGTGGCGTTCGGAAAGGTTAGCGTGTGGTGGGGGTAGGCGGGGGCGTGGCGTTCGGAAAGGTTAGCGTGGTGGTGGGCGGAGGGTGGCGGTGAAGGCGGCCGGAGGCCGCCAGAGCCGGGTGGTGGGGGGTTGGCGGGGGCGTGGAGTTTGGAGTGGTTAGGGTTGTCGAGATAAATTTTAGGGTTTAAGGTTTTAGGGGGTTTAGGGTTGTATGTTAGTTGGGTTTAGAATTCTAATGGTTTTAGTGGTAGGGTTTTATTGTGGTTTGTGGGCGGAGGGTTAGGGGTCGTAGTTGGGATTGGTTAGGGTGATGGTGAGCGGCGGAGGGGGTCGTAGGCCGCCGGTGCCGGGTGGTGGCGGTCGGCGGGGGGCATGGAGTTGGGAGTGGTTAGCATGGTCGAGATAAATTTTAGGGTTTAGGGTTTTAGCATGCCTGATTATGTAACTAATCACCAGTTTGTATTGTATTACAAGTAGCAAATAATTATCAGCATTAAATCAAAAGTAACTTTTTACATATCAATCTTGTCTCTATATTGATATGGCTGTGCAGCATGATGATTTGTGTTGGGTTTCAGGACAAGGTTCTGACCAAGAACATCCACAAGGACCTGAGCAAGCTCACCATCACCATACATAGGTACCTCTTCCTGTTCCACTCTCCCCTGTAGGCCTCTACTATTTTTTCTGTGGATATGCAGACCCTTGTATGTTTCTTGGATATGGTCTACCCACGGTTATACAACAGTTTTTTTTCCTTGTATATGCTCTGCCCTTTGTATTTTCCACTCGGGTATGAGTGATGCTTCCCAAGCTTTTGCTTGGATCTGAGACACTCTGCTGCTTGCCTTTTGCAAGGTGCTAGGTTTCTTGTGCTTATAGAGAATGTCCTGGTTTTAGTGTTTTTTATGTCTACTTTCATTGTTTCTTTATGTTTTCAAATCTAAATAGCTTCATGTTGATTTAGTTAACTCTTCTAGTATATTTGAGGTCCTGGTCTTTAGGATATAGACTCCTCAGAGTTTCTCATCCTCAGTAAGTCGTGTCCTGTTTCTTAGGGCCATGATAGCCTTTAGTTTAGGCCACTCAGGGCATATGTGTTTTTCTTGAGTCTGTTGAGAGCTTCAAGTTATGTTCCAGTTAACTGCACAGATTCTTATCTTATAGGATTGTTGTCAGGTTCCTACCTAACTACTTTCTTTCTCATGCATAGTTATGTCTCATGCAGCACTAATTCCCCTTGCATGAATTTTGAATTTTATTTAGTTGAGAGCATACTTTATGAATTCGTAATGCAGATATGTGCTTTGTTGTGTGATCTGTGTAAATTTTCTGAGTAAATTAGTGTCTGATAAATCTACATTATGAAGATGTAAATTCTTACCAATTTACATGTTGTAAGATGAAACTTGTCTTAAATATACATCACAAAGAAAGTAACTTGCCATTTATCTGCATTGCCAAGATGTAACTTACCATTGTACTTTTGCTGCTCAGGTTGCAGCTTCACAAAGCAAACTCTGATTTTACATCTAAGTTTCATCTCTTCTAACAACTTTCATTTCCCAATCATCATCTAGTATTGGTTCACTCAGAATGCTTGTTTTGCTTTTCAGCAAAGGTCTAAATCTGAAGATCAGGGGGAGCCACACATACATGGGGATGCATGACACGTCTTCTTCCTTTTCTCTACATGATGCAACAGAATGCAAATGCCTCACATTCAACCAAAAAAGAAAACAAGATGCTCATGTTATTTCTGAGGAGAAAAACTATTATGAGCACTCTTATTTTTTCAGTAGAAGCATATGCAATTAGGACATGAACCAGATCATGTGCACTGTAACTAGTTATTCCATGCCATAAACAAAGTGAGGTGCTGGAAGAATCTGTTTGTAAATGGTAGGTACATTTATTAGGACAACAATCTTACCAGATCATGATCTGGTAAGATGTAACGTGCTTCTTCAAATTCAAATTGTGGAGGTCAGCTTCTACAGTCACTAGGTAAGTCTCTAACGATGGCGGAATATGTTTTAGCTGGATAATTGGGTTTCCTCGTTTTTAGTTGTTGTTGTTTGACTATGTTTTTTGGATCCCTTTCTTGCCTGTACTTCCTCCTTGTGCCAGATCATTTCTCTTCCTCTCCAGTTTCAACTGCCGTCAGGATACGTGGCTGGAGGCAATAGCGTTTGTTTTTTTTTTTACTGTTTATGGACCGCTATGTTTTTTTGTTACTTTTTACGGGCCGGCCCTTTTTTGGCGCCAATTCTGTCGAAGATCTCCCCTCCTTTTTAGTTGCTGTTTGACTATGTTTTTTTTTTTTGCGCCCAGGGATTTTTAACTTCAGCGTTTTTTCGGCGCCAACCAATGTCCCGCGCTCGGCGCCCTCTGCAGTATTCGGTCTTTTTTTTGGGTGCCAAATCATGTTTTATCACGCTCGGCAAATCTATCGTTGATTGTTGCCCCCGCCTGACAAAACTTTTCAAAAACGGATAACTGTCCCAATTTGGAAGGGCCTCCACCTAAGGCTAAAGGGAGGAGGGCCTCCCTTTAGCCACGTCCTTGAATTTTTGAACGAACATTTAGTAGGAGAGGAAAAGGCAAAAAAATGGCAGAGTATACTTACGGCATACTCTCTCTATTTCAAAATGCATGTGTTTTTATTTTTTATAAACATCTCTAACTTTGACCAAACTACCATATTTAACATTAAGCTAATTTAATTAAACCCAATATAAAATGTCACAATATTAATTTATTTAGTATTGTAAATATTTGGGGATTTTTGGATCTGGTGACTAAAGTTTAGTACACGTCACATCGAGATGTTTGATACTAATTAGGAAGACTAAATATGAGCTAATTGTAAAACTAATTGTGCATTATGTACAAGAAGTATATGCACTGCGAACGAACAGGGAAGACGTCAGTGTGACCGGCGTCGTTGCTTAAGCCGTCACATAATTTCATAATACGGCTAGTTCCTAGTGTGATTTATATTTATCGACAATCTATTTATTTATGATTGCTATTTTAGTACCCTGCCTGTGTGGACAGTGTGGTACTACTTCAAGTGTTTTGGTATTTTAGTACATGCTTGTCTGCCATTGAGTTAATACATGGCTTTTTCAACTAAATTAATTGACGGTTCCACTTAGGCCATTCATATTCTTATTTTTATTTAGTCATTTATTGTGAAAGGATATAAATCATTCACGAAGGTTTAGAATATATGAAGACTAACCTACTGCAGAAGCAAATCATCTTTGAATGCAGCATTATTAGTGAATATTTTAGCCTCCTACTTGTGTGGTACTTCTGCCTTTTTTTTAAGATTCACGTTAAGACGTAAACGCTCACAAACACGCACACACGCACACTCGCCCCTACGAAAACACGCACGCAACCCTACCCTTATGAGCACCTCCGAAAGACGCCGCAAAACCTTGAGATTGACGAAGTCACCACTGGCGCCTTACTGTCGACGGGAACGTCATCTGCCACTAAAAGAATAGCGCCAGTTACATCTTGAAATAAATCCAAAAAATGCGAGCACCAGTGTCAAGTTGAGGACTTGAACCCTGGTGGGTAGGTTCCACCACAAGGACCCTTACCAGCTGAGCTACGCTCACTTCTGCTGTTTGATATATGTTTATCTGCCATTGAGTTAATACATGGTTTTCAAATCGAATTAATTGACTGTTCCATTCATATTTTTATTTTTATTAGTTTGTTTATTTTGTGCAAGGATACAGATCATTCAACTAGAGTGTAGAATATGTGAGACTGACGCTGACCTACTTCAGAAGCAAATCGTCAAATTTGAAGTTCAGCATTCTTTACTGAACCTTTTCCTGTTCCGTGCAAGCATAGTTGATTAGTATTTGTTCATACTCACTAAAACAATGAAGCCACTACATGCTGACAAGCATCTGTTTGAATCCTTAGCAGCCCTTGCGGTGTAGTTTTTTTCTCTGTAAGCCTCCTTTTAGCATTTCTTATCTCACACATTAAGTAGGTCCACATGAGTATCCAACGAAAATCTGTGGTTGAATTATAAATATAAGTCAATGGAATCAATGAACGATGAGGCTCCTACTTGTGTGCCTCTGAAAACTTTCCACAGTGAGAGCCTCGACAGATCTTGCATCAAGCACAAATTCTTTATTTTCGGGATCCAGCACAAAGTTCTACATTAACTTTATTCAAACAGAGGCATCCATGCAATTGCAGATCGGTGCAAACAAAAATAAAAAAACGCCCACACTGTAGCGAATGCTCGATTTTATTGGGTGATGATCACACTGACGAGATGATCTAGCACAAGTATGTATAGCAACGTTGTGCTCTGCTCACTGTGTCGCCAGGCCGGCCGCCACTGCGACGTTGAACGACCTCTGGCTGCCGCAGTCGAGGCTGCCGCTCCCGTAGCCGATGCGGAAGGCGTCGCAGTAGCGCTTGTAGAACCCGATCCGGTCGGCGACCCGGGGGTCCGCGCCGTGCCCACACTCGATCCCGCCGTTGATGACGTTGGTGACGACGCCGTAACCCGGCTCGCCCCGGCCGGCCGCCCTGTCCGCCGCCGTGGGCACCCACCGCCCCGTGATCACGTCGTGGCACGACGGCTTGTTGCCCCGCGCCGTCATCCAGAACCACAGCGCCGTCTTGAAGGACACCACCGGGTCCGTCGCCACCAGGTCCGGGTTGTTCAGCAGGTCCACACCTATGGCCCGCCCCGCCGGCCCGTAGTTGTAGTTGCTGCCGGATCAGTTCGAGCTCGTCAGGATTTCGCATGGCGCAGTGTCAAACACGAAGAAATCAAATGGCGGGTTGATTTTGCTTACTAGGAGAGCTGGATGGGGCCGCGGCCGAAGTACTTCTTGCCGGGGGCGCAGGGCCACTCGGGGCGGGGGGAGCAGTAGTCAGAAGGCGGATTCTGCTCCTGCTTGAAGCAGTAGCCCCAGGAGTAGGGGCCATCGGGGGCGGTGGCCCACCCGCCGGTGGTCTCGTGGGAGGTCTGGCCGAGGAACGCGGCGACCTCGCGCTTCCGCTGCTCGTTGTTGCCCGTGGCGGCGAAGGCCGGGAAGGCGGCGGCGGCAGCGAGGAAGGCGTCGTAGGTGTAGAACCCGCGGGCACACGTGGCGGCGTCGTTGCGGTGGAGGAGGAGGCGCTCGAAGAGGTCACGAGGCAGCACGGACGCCAGGCCGCCGGTGCCTGGGAGGCCGGGAGGGGGCCGGCCGCAGCCGGAGCACTGGCTCTGGCAGCCGGCGCCGCAGTAAGGGGCGGTGTCGCCGCAGTAGCCGAACTGGCTGCAGCAGAGGCAGTTGCCGCACAGCCTGCCGCCGGCCTGCGCCCCGCACTGCTGGGCGCGCGCGGCGGTGGCGCACAGGAGGAAGACAGCGGACAGGACAGCCGTCGCTGTCGCGGCCGGGCTCGGGGCGCGGGGTGTCGACATTGCTTTTGATCTTTCTTCGCTTGTTGCAGGGGAAGGCGCCGCGAACTGCCCGCTTTTTATACACACGGATCCTGGGTCGATGGAGCAAAGTCGTTGCACTGTCCACAGAACATTTTTTTTCTTCTCTTCTGTCCTTGAGACGAGAGGGGAGCACTTGTCTGCGTAGTATCTCTGTGCCTGGGCATGTGCAATGTGGGGCTTTGACTTTTGAGAGAGGGGATCATCAATCAATCTACCCTGTCCAAAATTCCCAATATAGAAAAAGATGATCCTCTTACCACAAACTTCACCACCGTGAAAACCACAACATATCACAAGAGAGCAGCATGAGACTACAAGAGAGAAGATGTTTGCTGTTGATTTAGGAAGAGGAAGCGTCAGCTGTTTGCCGTTGATTTAGGAAGCGTCATTTTTTTTGAACGAAATCTAGTTTGCGTTTTATTGATATAGCAGAAAAAATACAAAACTATCGCCCTGGAAGGCCATAGCCAGGAAAATAAAAGAAAGGAAAAAGAAAAAGGTTCCGATCGGTTGGATTGGAACGTCAACACAGTCAGAACCACTCCACTGTACATCAGAGGCAAAAATGAAACTTTGCCGCCGCGGCAACCGCCCAAACCTATACATGTAGACGTCATCTAGAGCGCGCCTCCATGCCGATGGGGAAAACTAGGAATCCAGACCAAACTGCACCGTAAAAGGCACCACCATGCGGGCCCAATCGTCGAAGTATCACTGCAGCACCACACACCACCTGACGGAGTGAAACCACCGGGTCCGGACCGCTTGCATGCTGCCTCGCAGTTGCTACCACGAAAACACAACGCGCGGGGGCCTCGTCACGCCCGTCGTTGGACTCCTCCTCATCGCCTCGAAAACCGCACGCGGGAGCCTCGCCACTTCCGCCACTCCATGTCACGAATCTGTTTATTGAGTCACCATCAGAACGGTAAATAGTGTTGCCCTGTTTTCCACGATCCCCATCAAACACCAGAACCACCTCCGCATATCGACGTCAACTCGTTGCTTCTCTCGCATAGAAGGTCACCGCCGCCATACCGGCAGACCAAGTTGTCGCTTGCGTCGTCTTTCGACGATGTACAACACCGGAGTTGTCGAGCAAAGCTGAGCAATCTGCCGCGGTCCACTGCAAGCCTAGTCATCACACAATATTGATGCTGCAAGTGCCGTCTTTTGACGTTGTCTCACGCCGCACTAATGGTTGCCAAGCAACGTCAGCCGCCGTGATCGGCAGCAAGCAGCCAAAATCGACACCCTTGCGTCAACCAAGGACCGTCTAATGAACATTGTCAATAATTACACGCAAATGGCAAAAGGTTTGTGCTGACTTGGCTTGGCTGCTCGCAAGTGTCACAAGTCACGCGGTTTGTCACGCGAAAAGAAACGCGTATACGCGCGTGCGCGTGTGCGTGTGTTGTGTAGACCAAGCCCCATTCTTTCCTTTGTTGTGCGTTCAACCATGGAAGAAAGCTCTCCTATTTAAGTTGACTTACACCAACCCAAACTAGCAGTATGAGACTATCCATTTTGCCATGCAATCTTGCTTTAGAACTTCTGAAATGGGCTTCTCCATGGGCCTAATTTCTAGCCGAATTCATAAATGATTCATTTATATTTGTATAACATTTTCTTTTTGTGTTCTTCTTTTCTTTACCAAGATCGTTTTGTGTTCTTGGGAGGGTTAGGTATTCATAATGCATATAGAATAAGAACCATGGCGCAACCACTTCACAAGGTTAATTTGTTATGATGCCACGGTTCATTATGATGTTTTCAAATCAATTTTAGATACATGCGGGAAGAATAAAGCAATGTTGATTTCCAAGGCACAAGAGAATTTTGATCTATAATTTTAATTTTGGGTCATCATTTTTATTTGGTTCACTAGCCACTAGCATGGGAACTTGATATCAACAATGCATTCTTCATATTAAATGATTTTGGTGTATCTACATCTTTAAGTTTGTACTCCCTCCGTATAGGAAACAGGTGAAGTTTATACTGCACATGTGGTGTATGAATAAATGTTTGCTAGGATTTTTTTGACTTGCCTTCATGTAGCTTTTGATCCAATTGAACCATGTACATGAATGTTTACTTATAATTAGTCCATGTTAAAATTCAATTATATATGCATGTTGTTGAATAATACAATATCGATTCATAACTTTAGGTTGGCTTAATTTTTAGAGTATGCATGCCAGTTAAATAAGCATGAAGAAACATGCATAAAAAATAAATTTCAAAAACATATCCCCTCAAGATTTGGTTGATTGAATTTGTTCAACCTTTATTGTGTTTTTAATTTATTTTGGAGCAGATGTACTTTTTTATATAACTGCATAGTCTATGAAGAATCTGTGGCAGTTATTGTTGAACACAAAATTATGAACGATCATTGTTAGATACATTTTTATACTCCCTCCGGTTTGGCAAAGAAAGTCGTTTAGGACATCGACACGGTCTCCAAAGTACAACTTTGACTTCTTATTTTTATAAAGATATTTATTAAAAATTAACATATGTATACAATGAAAGTATTTTGCAAGACAAATCTATTCATGTAGTTTTCACATTTCCAAACTCAACGCCTTAAAAGTTATTCACGATTTATATTCCCAATGTTTGACTCAAATCTTGTCCAAAACGATTTCCTTTACCAAACCGGATATACTGTGAAAAAGCGTGATGGCCATTTTTATCATGTTTACCTCTATTTGGTTGAATCTGAATGAATATATTGCGATTAATATGTGGATGTGTATAGGCCCAACTCACGAGATGTTCACAGGCTGTCTATATTTAATAGAAGTCATAAAGTCTACTTGGTATCTATAATAAAAAAAATTAATAAGTTTTGCAGTGACGTCCATGCCGTATTTAGGTATTCACTTGTTTAGTGCCCAATCCATGATCAACTTTGTGGTTAAAACACAAATTTTAGTATTAATGGTTCGAATCATTATAATCAATTTCCATCAAAGCAAATATAAAGTATACATAAAATAAATTTGTGATGTACTCCTACATTAGGACAATATATAATGTTAGTGCAAATATTAGCAAGCTACGTTATTTTATAGTGCAGTGACAGGACAATTTGAAGTACATATTTGAACTTATGATTTTCGAACTATGCTCACATTCCAACCTCTATTTTTCCTACACTATGGACTATTTTTATCGTACAAGACAATAGATTGTCACCAATCATGTTTTTAAATGGAAAGATTAAGAAAATAATTGGACATTTGAATTTTTGAATGAGCATTTGGTAGGAGGGGAAAATAAAAAAAGTAAGGCAGAATATGCTTATGACGTACTCTCTCTATTTCAAAAGGAAAAAGTCCAAATTACTCTCCTCAAGTATAAGCAAAGTCTAGATAACCCCCTAAAGTATATTTTGGTTCAATTTACCCCCTAAACTATGGCATTTGGTCCATCTTACCCCTTAATACAATTTTTCTTTTTTGTTTCTCCATGTACAAGTAGAATTTTGAGTTCAAATTTTGTGAGATGATAATAGACATCATAACACATATTAAAAAATATGTCATGAAATTTTCATCATTATTTTCATATGGTAGGATATTTGATAATAAATTAATCATTGAGAAACAATTTTATATGAAAAATGATGACAAAAAATTTATAATATATTTTTATGATATACATTGTGATGTCAACTACCATCCTGTAAATTTTGAACTCAATATTCCACTTATGTATGGAGAAAAAAAAGACAAATCGTATTAGGGGGTAATTTGAACCAAATGCCATAGTTTAGGGGGTAAACTGAACCAAAGCATACTTTAAAGAGTTATCCGGACTTTGTTTATACTTGAGGGGAGTAATTTGGACTTTTTCATTTCAAAACGTGGGTGGTTTTTAATTTTGTAAGCATCTCTAACTTTGACCAAACTACCATCTTTAACATTAAGCTAATTTAATTAAACCCAATATAGAATATGTCATGATATTAATTTATTTAGTATTATAAATGTTAATATATTTTTTCTATAAATTTGGTTAGAGTTAGAAGGTTTTACTTAAGAAAAATTAAAAATAGTAAAATGAACGGAGCGAATAACGAAGGAGACCTGAAAAAAAGGACTAGTACACTAATTACTGCAAGTAGGATAATCCACGTGTATTCGAAACAACACCTTCCTTCGAGATGGCCGGAGCCGAGGAAGTGCCAAGAACAAAATGATTTTTCAGCGAGTGCGCGAGCCTTCCTGCGAGAGTCCCGCCGCTTCCAGAACCTTCCCCCCATCTTCGGGATGCCATGCTCCGACCGCATCTTCACAGGCCATCCTGTGGCGTCCACAGCAGAGTAAAAATCCAAAGCATCTCGATCGGCCACATTCTGGCCCCAGAGTCGGCTCGCCGCACGGGAGCTCTATAAAACCTCCTCCCATCCCTTATCTCTTCCCCAACCTCTCGCCATTTCTCCCAATCCCTCAAAAACCCCATCGCCCACACACTCCAATCCATCCTCTTCCTTCCTAGGGTTTCGCGAACCTTCTTCCCTGGTCAGATAACCTTCTCCTCCCCTCCCTCCTTGTAACTCTCTTCGCCGCCGTCGGCCATGGCGACCACGACCTTCCCCACCTCGACCCCCTTCTTCGCGGGCCACCACGGCCCCCGCCGGAGCCGCCCGTCCGTCTCCGCCGCGGTCTACAGTCGGAGCCGCCGGTGGCGCCCGCTGCGGGTGGCGTGCGAGAAAGTGGTGGGCATCGACCTCGGCACCACCAACTCCGCTGTTGCCGCCATGGAGGGCGGCAAGCCCACGATCGTCACCAACGCGGAGGGTGCGCGGACCACGCCCTCCGTGGTGGCGTACACCAAGTCCGGCGACCGCCTCGTGGGCCAGATCGCCAAGCGCCAGGCCGTCGTCAACCCGGAGAACACATTCTTCTCCGTCAAGCGCTTCATCGGCCGCAAAATGAACGAGGTCGATGAGGAGTCCAAGCAGGTCTCCTACCGCGTTATCAGGGACGACAACGGCAACGTCAAGCTCGACTGCCCGGCGATTGGCAAGCAGTTCGCTGCTGAGGAGATCTCTGCGCAGGTATATATAATTATATATCACTAATTTCAGATGTTTCTTTAGTACTTGTACTTCTTATGGTTAATTGCTCTTATGTTTCCTGCTTTCGTGATTTCTGGAATTGTATAGTTCTCAGGGATGTTGGTGGATTTATTGTCGGTTAAATTGTTATCATGGTTAATTTCCCCACCAAGTTCTGAAATTGTACGGTTACCAAGGAACTTGTTAATATGATGGATAATTTGACTTGAACTTAACTGGCTTTTGTGATATTAGAATATAGGATAGTTTTGCAGCGTTTTCATATGATGTAATGTGTTTCTTGTAGGTCCCGATTAGCTGTAACTATAATGGCCCTATACATTTTGCTTGCAAGCCTTAGCGCCTTACTCGACTGATAGCTGATGGCAGCCCAGTAATTTGCCTTAGCTTCTATTTATGTATCTTGAATAAAAGCATGGTTGATGATTGTATCACCGCTTAAGTTGGTTGAATCTAATGAATTGTCCACAAGTATCGTGCATTGTTGTCTACTTTGACATAATATTCAGTATCAGTCTGTTTATGGGAATTGAAACAGAGTAGAGTAGTAGTGATATGATTTTTATTGTATAGAGTAGCAGTGATATGTTTTTTTTTTGTACTGTTTCTGATCCATTTTATGTTTCTCAGGTGCTGAGAAAGCTGGTGGATGATGCATCAAAGTTTTTGAATGACAAGGTTACGAAGGCAGTGATCACTGTTCCTGCTTACTTCAATGACTCACAAAGGACAGCAACAAAAGATGCTGGCCGAATTGCTGGGCTGGAGGTTCTGCGTATCATAAATGAGCCTACAGCGGCGTCTCTAGCGTATGGATTTGAGAAAAAGAACAACGAAACAATTCTGGTTTTTGACCTTGGAGGTGGCACCTTCGATGTTTCAGGTATCTGACCTGTTTCTGTTGACATTTCTGTGGACACCCTGTGCATAGAGATTACATCCATGATACATCTCTGACCATACCTATAGTATTAGGTAGTTGTAGAACAAATCTCTATAGAACATTTAACAGATACCAAACCTTGTATTGAAATTGAACGATTTGGGCTGCTAATTCTGTCAACTGTTCTTTTTAGGGGGTGTTTCCATATTTGGATTTGTGGTTGGAACAGTATCTTGGAATAGACATTAGGGCTAAATATTCTGCTTTCGATTAGTAATGTAAATCCACAATTACTTTTAGATCTTTGTAGGCCCCCTGACTAAGATTTTAACTCTGTAGTTGTCTGAACAAGAAGTTGTCTGAACAAGAATAAAAAAGGAAATGGTTTGTATTATGTGATTGCACGAAAGTTGAGTACTGTGTTATGTTTATATTTAGCCATGTTAGCGCATTTGGTATATACGTTAGTAAAGAATAAACAATGCTGGCTAAGGGAAGTGGTGGACTAGAATGTCATGTAGTACTACCGAATCATGTGGACAGAAGAATAGTAATATGAGAAGTGCCATTGAAGAATCTGTTAGGAAATTATGTAAGAATTTTGAAGGGAAAAATTGTTTCAGGAAAGAGAATGGACAGAGAGGAAATGAAGTGAACTGTAACAAGGAAGTGTTAAATGAGCTTTTGAGCTCATTTTTCTTTGTCATTAAATTAAGCTTGAAAAACTATCCCATACGATTTACTGGGATTGCAATCCATTCACTTGAAATTGCTACAGTTAAAAAGAAGACTAATACCATGAAAATTTGAATAGTGTCATTTCAACCCACATTTTTTATTCTTATGCCTTTAGGTTATTGAAATATGTTTTTAATCATCATATTGTTAGCTTCCAGTCCCTTGAATCATACAGCTGATTAAATTTGTTGTGATGGTTTCAGTCCTTGAAGTTGGTGATGGTGTTTTTGAGGTGCTGTCAACATCAGGTGACACTCACCTTGGTGGTGATGACTTCGACAAGGTTAGTCATTCGATAGAAGATGCATTTTTTTTCTTATTGCCTGAACTTCAATAGTCTTCTTCATCATTTTCTTTTCCTTTTTGGCTATATTTGCAAATAAGTTTTCTTCTGCCCTTCATGGTGTGCAATCTTTCGTGTTTAGTGATATCCCATCGGCAACTGCGTTGCATTAGGGTCTTGCAATGGAGATTTTAACTAAAAATAATTTTATTCTATAGTTATATGATTTATGCCATGAACCTTATTGACCTTTGATGGTAATTGGTATGCAAATCACGAGGTATGGACCTTAGACCAATTGTCAAAAAAATCATTTTTACATTACAAATATATCCATCCATACAGTTAGAAAAATAATGCTCAGAGACCATGATAATTCATAGAAAGACGACAACAACTGCAGTTAATTGGTTGACGAACATAGGGGATGTTTGATTGCTTGCCAAAAGAGATTAACTAAGACAAGAGTTCAGGTCTTAGCTAGTGCTTGTTCATCCTACTCTAAAGTACTGGTACTTGAATGCTTGCCTTTCCTGTAGAAATCGGAGTGTAATTATCGGTATACTAATAACACAAATTGCATTTCCAGAGAATTGTTGACTGGCTAGCTGGAAACTTCAAGAATGATGAGGGCATTGACTTGCTGAAAGATAAGCAAGCTTTGCAGCGACTGACAGAAGCAGCTGAAAAGGCAAAGATGGAACTGTCATCCCTGACCCAAACAAATATTAGGTCAGTTCCCTTGACATCTTTCAACATAGCTTTCTTCCTGTTCAGTCCAGGGGCGAACCTGCAGTTAGGACTGCCTGGGCCGTGGGGGCGTGGCCCTAGTCGCGGCCCAGTAATCTCTACTACCGTGCTTTGGCCCAAAAATTTCAGTCAATTCTAACTTTTTATCTATGCTTCTTTCAGTTTGCCTTTTATCACAGCTACTGCTGATGGCCCCAAGCATATTGAGACAACTCTTACCAGGGCTAAATTTGAGGAGCTGTGCTCGGATCTCCTTGACAGGTATGTAACTGTGGCTCTTACAATGGCTTGGATTCAAACTCAGATGTGCATAGTTCTACCATATTTTGTTCAGTGGAACATCAAGCTCGTGCATGCTTCTAATGCTACTGCTAGTATTTGCTAGATATGACCCAATTGTACTAAAGAACAAGTGTTGTTAACGTATGTTGTCAATTGTCTTTCAGGCTGAAGACCCCCGTGGACAGTGCCCTCCGAGATGCAAAGTTGCAATTCAAAGACATTGATGAGGTCATTCTTGTTGGTGGCTCCACTAGAATACCAGCTGTTCAGGAGCTTGTCAAGAAAATGACAGGGAAGGACCCCAACGTGACTGTCAACCCAGATGAGGTTGTTGCACTTGGAGCAGCCGTGCAGGTCAGTGCATGTGGAATCCTTGTTTGGTTAATAACTGAATTAAGATTGTATCATGCTTCTATCATATACTGTGCTTCTATCCTAAGGGCTGGTTTGGAAGCCCGTTTCCCCGTCCATTTTCCTGGGGAAGGCTTCCCGACCTAGGCAGGTCGGGCACCGTTCCCGGGGAGAGTCCCTGCCGGGATTAATGCCCCCAAACGAGCCCTAACTGTTGAAATGACAAACATGCACCTTATCCTTGTTACTTTGTGGCAAATGAACATAGTTTGCAGGCTTTGGAGATCATCAATGTTGTAGTGTATGTTTTAGAATGCTTAGAGCTACATTGCCTGTTGGAACTATTTCTGAGTGCAAGTTTTTGACTGCAGGCAGGAGTTTTGTCGGGTGATGTCAGTGACATTGTCCTCCTTGATGTCACCCCTCTGTCACTTGGTTTGGAGACATTGGGTGGTGTCATGACCAAAATTATCCCAAGGAACACAACACTGCCTACCTCGAAGTCAGAAGTCTTCTCAACTGCTGCTGATGGGCAGACCAGTGTGGAGATCAATGTTCTCCAAGGAGAAAGAGAGTTTGTCCGGGACAACAAGTCCCTTGGTAGCTTCCGTCTTGATGGGATTCCTCCTGCCCCTCGTGGTGTTCCTCAAATCGAAGTCAAGTTTGATATTGATGCCAATGGTATCCTCTCTGTCACTGCGGTGGACAAGGGTACAGGGAAGAAACAGGACATCACAATCACTGGTGCCAGCACTCTACCAAAGGATGAGGTATGTACTCCGTAAATGCTTTCAGCTAGAATGCTAGTATCAATTTCTCAGCATTTGTCTGCTACATTTGATGTCAACCTTTCACTGTTCTTCAACATTGCTGATTGATTGAACTTGTTCTTCAGGTGGAGAGGATGGTTGACGAAGCAGAGAAATTCGCAAAGGAGGACAAGGAGAAGAGAGATGCCATTGACACCAAGAACCAAGCTGAGTCGGTCATCTATCAGACTGAGAAGCAACTGAAGGAGCTTGGCGACAAGGTTCCAGGTGAAGTCAAGGGGAAGGTGGAGTCAAAGCTGCAGGAGCTGAAGGACTGCTGTTGCTGGTGGCTCCACACAGACGATGAAGGATGCTTTGAGCGCATTGAACCAGGAAGTCATGCAGCTTGGGCAGTCGCTCTACAGCCAGCAGGGTGCCCCAGGAGCTGGTCCTACCCCGGGAGCTGACGCCACTGCCGGTTCAGCTGCTTCATCTGAGAAGCCAGGCGATGAAGGCGATGTTATTGACGCTGATTTTACCGACAGCAAATGAGGAGCGTGTTAGGTTTAGCTGGTTGAGGGTTCGCCTTGGGGGCGTCTTGCAGTGACGGAGGCTGGAGGCAGTTGCTCCACAATATTGTGTAGGATGTGGGGTGTGTACTTTTTGGTAGATTGGCATCTGAACACGAGGTGAGCTCGGGGGAGTTTAGATTTGGCTATCAAGCAAGCACATAGGCATTTTCCTTTTCTCCAGTTTTCTTCGCTTGTGATAACGGCTGGTGTAAATGGCTACTTTTCTTTCTTTCTTTCTTTTGGGCTAAAATGGCTATTATTCATTGCCTAGGAACCAAACGTACTGGATGCTGTTAAAGTACCTAAGGTCGCGAGCTCATAGGAACTTACTTCAAAATGGCAGCAACTTTGTTCATTCACTTGGGATCAGAGGGTTTTGTTCTGAACGAAGAAGTGCTTGATTTCATGGTGTTCAACTGAAGCTGTACATGATTTTCTTGCGTACATGATTTACGGCATAAATTAAATATTGTGTTTAGGTAGCTTTTCCTTTGTGTACATGATTTACGGCATAAATTAAATATTGGTTTTTTGGGTTCCAACCTGGTTTACTTTTGTCGCCGATATGAGAGCAAGGCCAACGCTACACGGTAGAGTGCTCCCCAATCTCCACGTCTGCGTAGAAGCTCCATGCCACACAGTGGTGTGGTCTCGTAGGCGTTCAGAGTCTCACAGAGGTACCGGTGGCTTTGTCTGACACGTCGTTGAAGCCATTGCTAAAGCTTACGTTGTGGGATGGAGAGCGCTGCTTGAGAGCAGATAGACGGGGGGAAATGCAGTTTCTTTTTGCTTTGCAGGGTTCTATTGGTAAATGGTGGTCTCACTCTTTCTTACGTGGAATCAAAATTTTAATCTGAGGCCAACGCTCATGTGTGCCTGCGTTGGGCCTGTGTCAGCAACTGTGATCGACTCAGGAGAATTTTTTTATTTTATATTTTTTTACGATTTTTCAAAAATAAATTCTCGGGCAAAAATTTAGCGGATCTGATCTTATGTCGTCGGTTGAGATGGCTATCGCCAGTTCGATCGGCGAGAAATTGACCAGCCGCCGTTTGAAACGGCTATCAGCCGTTTGAACTGGCGATAAGCCTGACGGCGTGGGGCCCGGGCTGCTGTCGGTGCGGTCCAAGCGGGGAACAGGGGGTCAACCAAAAAACCGCCGTCTCAGACGGCGAGAAGGTGTCGGCACTAGGGGTCCACAAGCCTTTCG
This sequence comes from Urochloa ruziziensis, assembly GCA_015476505.1. Lineage (NCBI taxonomy): Eukaryota > Viridiplantae > Streptophyta > Magnoliopsida > Poales > Poaceae > Urochloa > Urochloa ruziziensis. The sequence continues at coordinate 27,451,045 of CM027121.1, read as the reverse complement.
CCATCTCATCCGGCGAAAAGGGCTGTCGCCATCTCGTTTGGCGACATTTTTGGATTTCTCGCCGTTTCAAACGGCGAAAGCGCCCCCCACCATAAAACTCGCCCAGCTTTCACCCCGGCGCTCCTCGCTGGCTCATTTTTACAGCGCGCCGCGCGCTGAGAGAGGAGGAGCGGCGCTGCGCTGCTGGGAGGAGAGGAGAGGAGAGGAGTGGGGAGGAGGGGAGGAGAGAGGGAGGAGAGAGGAGAGGTTGCAGCGAAGCTTTGTCAGATCTACGCTTTGCTTCAGGTAAATTTTTTAACTTGCAGTTAATTGTAGCTAGTAGTTTGTAGTATATCTTTCCTAGTTAGCACATGTATATGGTAGATAGTAATTTTTTAGTTAGCATGTACACGTAGAAAAAACATAGTTTTAACTTAGATCTAGACTACTTTATAATTTTTTAGTTTGTAGTATTTCTTTGCTAGTTAGCATCTATCTATGGTAGGTAGTAAATTTTTAGATAGTCATATGTATATGATAGATACTTTTTTTAGTTAGCTATGTAGACGTAGAAAAAAGATATTTACTAGATCTAAACAGTTTCGTAATTTTTAGTTCGTAGTATTTGTTTGCTGGCTATACGGTAGGTAGTAAATTTTGAGTTAACCCTATTTATATATAGGTAATATTTTTGTAGTCAGCATAGTTACTAGATGTAGACTGCTACGTAATTTTTAGGTGTTTGTATAGGTAATTATATTAGATGGTAGGTGTTTTTTTCACAAGATATGTACATGTAGAAATGCAGTAATTATGGCGTGCCAGAACTAGTGATTTCAAACAAAATTCACCCCCTACACCCAGTAGAACTTCAGTTCAAAATGTACCAATTTCAATTACCTAAGAGCATGTTAGGGTTAGTTGAAGACCTAGTTACCATTGTGTGCTAAAAGTTTTCACATGCCACTTTGTCTCTGTTCTCGATTTCAATTAACTAAGCAATGTATGCTTCAGTGCATGACCTAATTAACATCATGATTTTATTGTGATCCATTACGTAGTGTACTACTTTATGTGAAATTCTTTCACAAAAGAGCCAAAAACAAAAAAAAGACCCTGCAATTCTAATGTTTCAAAAAATGGTTTTTTTCTACTAGTTAAGTCGTTTCTTTACATATAAAAGAAATTCCCTTACATAAAACCAATAACTTTACTACTGCATTCCGACCAAAATGGTGAACCACGAACGTATAAAATATCACAAAAAAATCTACGGCATTAAACCGTAAAAAGTTAAAAACATCTAATACAATATTAAAGCAAATATAGCCGAAACAAAAATTAAAGCGTCAAGATCTACATCATTTTATAATATGAAACCAAATCTAGCAGAAAAAGTATATCAACTATTTCTCACCATGTAATAAAATATTCACCTTTCTTTACATGAAGAAAAAGAAATTAAAATAGCCAGTTGAAACGGCTATAGCCTTTCCACACCGGCGAAAGCCAGCGCGCGCGTCGGCGAAATCTGGTTGGGGGGACTTTTCGCCGTTTCAAACGGCGAAAAGCCGCTCCCAGTCGCCACGTGCCCTGTCCCAGCACTTATCGCCAGTTCATACAGCGATAGCCGTATGGTCCGGCGACATAAGACCAGATCTGCTAAATTTTTGCCCGAGAATTTATTTTTGAAAAATCGTAAAAAATAAAATATAAAAATAAAAAAATTGAGTGCCGGTACCGTAAATGGGCCTCGCGTGTCGACTCAGCCCAAGAAGAGGAACAACAGGTTCTACGGCCCAGACTGGAGAGAGTAGTGGCATGTGTGATGTGTGATTTGCCGGTTGCAACCAGAGCTATATGTAAACCTAAACCCTGAACTCGTTAACCATTCCTCTGTTCTCGAATCCAATTTCGTGCTCCGTTCCCCGATTCCAATTCTTCCCTTCGATCCCAACTACCTTGCTGCTAACAGCCTGCCCCATAGAGGCTTCATCGTGTCATTAGGTAAAAGTTGATGACGCGTGACAATATGTGTTCACCACACATTTTCATCGTGTCACCTAATGGCGGATCAGAATGGCCGCACAGCACGTCAGCACCTAACCCTTGTGGCCCTCACCGGTTGGCATCGTCCAGAGCGATGCGATCTCCCGCGCTATATTTTAGTCGCCCCGGTGCCCCGCTCGGCCGCTTCGTCAAATCCACCGGAGCGCGACTAGCGAGCATAGTGTGCACCTACCGCTACCGCCAGGTCCGCCACTAGCCCTGTGTCTCCTTGGCGAAGCCGCGCCGCGCCGGCCGGCTCCGCCATTGCCATGGCCCGCCGCGCCACGGCCTCGCTGCTGCTCATCGTCCTCCTTGCCGCCGCGGCCACCGTCTCATCAGAGGCGGAGGAGCTCACGGCGCCGCTCCTGCTCCCGTCGGCGTCGTCGCGCCACCCTTGCCTGGACAACCCGCCGGACATGACGGACACGGGCGCCGAGGCCGGCCGGGCCGCGCGCGACTTCCACGGCCTCGAGGCCTACCTCGCCGGCTCCAGCCGCGCCCGCCGCGCCGTCATCCTCGGCTCCGATTATTTCGGTCAGTGCTTGCTCTAGGCTCGCTCGCGTTTGCTTAGCCTTACCTCCTGCGCGCGAACGCTTGCTTGCTTGTATCATCCAGTTGATAATGTTGATACTGATCTTTTTTTTTTTTTTTTTTTTTTTTTTGCTTCTTGCTAACTCTGATCTCAATGTTGCAGGGTTTCAAGCACCAAAACTGAGGTAGGCACCTACGCACACAAACCTTTCCGAATTACTCCGTAGCAACCAAGCATGATTGAAGCCATCAACCATGAGTACATGTACATTACAGAATAATCACGCCTTACAGACTTTCAGTCACGTTTTCTTTCCACCTCGTACTATTCTCGAGCCGTTTCGTTGCTTGAGTTGAATGTGACAACACTTCTATGCGTCACAAAGGAAAATCGCCGATCAAGTAGCAGCTCTTGGGTAGTGGTTCCCGACTTGCTTCACGGCGATCCTTTCAAGGATGGGGTCTCATATGAGGAATGGATCAAAACACACTCCCCGGTTAGTATCTTTAGCCACTGATTAGAAGTCAAGAACTCATTGCTTCAATGTTCAAAGGGGCTTCTTTATTTTGAAATTCACTTAATTCCACTGCGTTAACGTAAAAATATTCGGCATACTGTAAACGCTTCCCTTTTGTGGTCTGAATGTCAAAGAAATTATTCATCCTCATCAGGAAACAAAAAAGGTTAAGTAAGGGGTCCATTTTGCCTTTGCAGGCTGATGCAGCTGAAAAGGTCAAGCCGCTCATTGCTGCTTTGAAGAAGGAAGGCAAGACTGTTGGGTTCGGCGGTTACTGCTGGGGTTGTGAGTTTACTGAACCATATGGACTTTCCATAACTGTGCATTGCTTTCCTGACAAAAAAAGAGCTAGGCGCACCCACTGTTCAACATTTGAATTAACTTTGTAAGGTGCAATCATCAGCTAAGGTGGCCGTTGAATTGGCGAAAACGACTGAAATCCAAGCGGTTGTCATCTCGCATCCTTCGCGGGTGACTGTCGATGACATGAAGGGTATGTTTTTCTTTGAGTAAATTTCATCAGGGTCCATTAACTTTTGCCCTCGTCCCATCTAGGTCCATTAACTAAAAAACTGGTCATTTGGGTCCACGATCTATTAAAGTGGTGGAGTGGAGGTCCAAAACCGTCCACGGTGGCACTTTTCGCCTACGTGGCGCTGCCAGGGTGTCGATATTTTACAAAAGACCCCTCTATCTCTGATTTCTTCTCCACTTTACACCCCTTCCTCCCATCCCTCTCAAGCATTACATCGAACACGTAACGTGCGCCTCTTTGACCGGCGATTCCCGCCGGCGGAGAGGTTCACCGGCGGTGAGGAGATGACGTACGCGATCTATACGATTAAAAAAGCTGCATCTACTGAGGTGCTTTCCATGATCGGAAGTTCACCGGCGCGGGGTCACAGGCTGGCACCGGCGCCGCGCCGCATTCCGCCGCCGCCGTGTCACCGCGTGCCGCTGCTGCTGCAACGCCACCCTCGATGCCTTCTCTCCGAACACCAGCGACCAGCCTGCATCTGGACCCGCTCTCCCCCCTCGCCCCCGCCCATGGCCGCAGCTGACCGGCGCCGCGGGTGCCCTGATGGAGCTCCTTCGTGCGGCAGCGGGACCCTATAGCAGACCTCCATAGCCGCGGCCGCGCGTGGCTTGTTGCCTCTGCTGGAGGAGTGCGTGGAGGGAGACGTAGGAGGGCCAGACATGGGCATAGGCGCCGAGTGGCCGTGCGACGCGACGGTCGAGCTGCCGAACGCCGTTGCGCACGTCGTGGCCTGGTGTACCTCCAGCTGCGTTCAAGCTTCCTCCATTCTCCAAAATTCGAGCTCCCAATCCATATGCGACACATACAAATTAATCAATCATCTGGTCTCCTCGTACCCAGTTCTACCAATATCTTCAAGCAATTGAGCTAATTCACTTGGAATCCCAACAAGATGGGCACGAACATGGGACACAACGCCGCATGGAGCGCATCTGCCGCCAGTTGAGCTCGGCCGGCGTTGCTCTGGTTCGCGGTGCACCCGCCGCCCTGCTTTCTCGGCAAGGCCCCGCACCTCTAGGCCACTGGCCTAGCGCCTGACTCCTGCTCTGCGCCGCGCACCGGTCCCACGTCACAGGGCTCCATCGTCGGATGGGGGAACTTCAATCTCCAGTCAGGAGCCATGGCCGGCGACGAGAAGGGCGGAGGAGCTACTAGGCCCCGCCAACCTCGTACGCCGCTGGTGCTAGCAGGGCTACACCACCAGCAGCACGGCCGCAGGCCCGTGCTGCAGTCATGCGCTGCAGCCGCGCTAACCTCGCCCGCCCGGCACGCCGCCATCGCATCAACGGTGAGGAGGAGGAAGACCACCTAGGAGGACCTAAGACAAGAGATGAAGGAGACATGGAGGGGCTTTTTGTAAGATGTTACCATGCTGGCAGCGCCACGTAGGCGAAAAGTGCCACCGTGGACGGCTTTGGACCTCCACTACACCACTTTAATAGATCGTGGACCCAAATGACCGGTTTTTTAGTTAACGGACCTAGATGGGATGGAGGCAAAAGTTAATGGACCCCTGATGAAATTTACTCTTTTTCTTTCTCTAGTTATTATTAAGCGTTGTTCCGGCCCAAAGGGCTAGCTGCGCCTTTCAGGATCCTTGCTAAATCAAGAAGCTTATCGATCCATGTTCAGAGATCAAATGCCCCATCGAGGTTCTTGGAGGTGAATTCGACGTTTTTTCTCCACCAAAGCTAGTTCACCAGTTTGAGCTTGCCCTGGAGCAAAATAAAGCGGTAGGTAGTAATGACCAATCGATTCTGGTGGCGTTTCATTTTCTCTTATTTGTACGAACATTTTGATGCTTTTTTTTTCTTTTCTGAGTGTCATCATGTGATGCATCTTCGTACCTGCTACTTTTGTTCATGACGTTTGCGCTGCACCTAACGTTTGCAGAGGAGTGATCTGAGGACTCTACAACGTGAAATAACACGCCAGCTACAGTCTAACGGCAGCTTTGGATCTTATGTTTAATTTAATTTATTTTAATTTCTCTTATATTTTTTCGATATATTTAGTACGTGGTAATTTCTCAAAGAAGACATTAGTTGTTTTCGGTTAGATAATGATGAAAACGTACTCAACCCTTGTGGTTTTGCAGATTGACCACTTCGTCAAGATCTTCCCTCGGGTACCCCATGGATTCGCCTGCAGATACGACTCCAGCGATCCGTTCGCCGTGGAAATTGCAGAAGCAGCTCGGAAGGACATGGTCCGCTGGTTCAGCAAGCATCTGAACTCTGAAGCATTGAGACTGAGAGAGCTTCCAGTTAGCTGAAGGGATCGTCCTGGCACATGTCTCCAGCTGTGTATCAGCTGAATAAGGAGCTCATCTAGTTCCCTTGGCGTCAGGCAGAGGAAGCCGGAGTCGCAGCTGAATCTAAATAAACTTCACGTCGTGTTAGCTCAACGAGCGGTATTGTGTTGTTCGGGAGCTTAGAGCTGATCACTGCATGCATAGGCTTCATCCTCAGTTTGTTCAGGATTTCAGTCTCTAAGCTGTTGGAATTATAAATTTAGAGTGCGCAGACTCAGTAGTAAAGCTGGTCGTTTAGTATACTAGTGAATAGAGCGGTGAAGCAGTTGTGGCAACCGCTTCAGCCTTGAGCTGCTCCACTCGGTTGTAATTCAAATTCAATCCCTACCCCTACATGCGCGTCAGTGTTTGCGCCTTCTCTGTAATTCACTAATTCTGTATAAATTGGACTTGAGATCCTCAAACTTCTTCACCACACAACAACTGATCCAAAGATTCAGAAATCGACATGGTTCTTGTCTCAGCCAGCGCTGCCAACCTGAAGGGAGCCACCGTGGCGGCCGCCATGGCGCTGGCCGTTCTGGCCCTCGCCTACGCCACGTCGCCCGCGCACGCCCAGCGGTGCGGCGTCCAGGCCGGCGGCGCGCCGTGCCCCGACGGCCTCTGCTGCAGCAAGTACGGCTACTGCGGCCGCAGCTGCGACCACTGCGGCGCCGGCTGCCAGAGCCAGTGCGCCCACCACGGCGGTAGCGCCGCGGCGGCGCCCGCGAGCGCGACACCGCACCGGTGCGGCGCGCAGGGAGGCGGCGCGGCGTGCCCCGGCGGCCTATGCTGCAGCCGGTACGGGTACTGCGGCCTCGGCGCCGACCACTGCGGCGCCGGATGCCAGGGCCAGTGCGCCGGCGGCGGCGTGGCGTCCGTGCTGACCCGGGAGCTCTTCGACCGGATGCTGCCGCACCGCGACGACGCCGCGTGCCCCGCGCGCGGGTTCTACACCTACGACGCCTTCGTCGCCGCCGCCCGCGCGTTCCCGGCCTTCGCCGCCACGGGCGCCGCCGCCGCGCGCAAGCGGGAGGTCGCCGCGTTCCTGGCGCACACCTCCCACGAGACCTCTGGTATGCATGTGGCACGCTGCACACGCATAGTGATCGCGATCATTTTTATATACCAACGATCGAGATGGCAGCATGCGGGTAACCGTAACGTTCTCCTTCGTACGTGTGCGACGTGCAGGTGGGCCCTACTCCTGGGGCTACTGCTACAAGGAGGTGAAGGGCGGCACGTCGGAGTACTGCGTGCCGAGCGCGCGGTGGCCTTGCGTGTCGAACAAAACGTACCATGCTCGCGGGCCCATGCAGATCTCCTAGTAAGAAAGCCTCCCTCGCTGTGCTAAAACTTGAAACTTGCCCAAAAGATAAGTGGATTTTGGATTTTTGATTATACAATCCCTTTTGCTAAACAGAAGCTCTGATCTATTTCAGCAACTACAACTACGGGCCGGCCGGGGAGGCCATCGGCGCCGACCTACTCGGCAACCCGGACCTCGTCACGGCCGACCCCGTCGTGGCGTTCAAGACGGCGCTGTGGCTGTGGATGACCCCGCGGTCGCCGACGCAGCCGTCGTGCCACGCCGTCGCCACCGGGCAGTGGGTCCCGGCGCCGGCGGACCGCGCGGCCAGGCGCGAGCCGGGCTTCGGTCTGACCACGAGCATCCTCACGGGCGGGCTCCAGTGCGGGGCCACCAGCGGCCGCGTCGCGTTCTACAAGCGCTACTGCGACGTCCTCGGCGTCGGCTACGGGCCCAACCTGGACTGCGCCGGCCAGGCGCCGTTCGACGGCGTCATCAGGTCCGCGGCGCAGTAGATGACCGTCCCGCTGCCGCGCGCGGGGGTACACCTCCGGCGATGTTCTGTGTTTTTCTTTGCAAAGATCCGTGTAGGTTTCATATTACTTGTACGTGAAAGTCAGGTCAAGGGGCTCAAGGCTGGACGTGCAGTCGAGCAAAACTGCTTGGTGCTTGATTCGTGAAGTTCATGATGAGATTTTCCTAATCAACGTGAACCACGTACTATACGTGCACATCTTCAAACACTACTGATGAAACATGTGGCGTGCTTGTGTGAGAGAAATTCAATTTGAATTTTAATTATAGATATTTGAAGAGTGCATTTGAGTTTTTGATTTTTAAAGCGATTGGAGAAGAAACACTGGAAATGGAGCCACAAAAATGAAATAAAACGAAAACCAAAGGTAGAGAAAAAATTCCGTTGCCGGGACTCGAACCCGGGTCTCTCGGGTGAGAGCCGAGTATCCTAACCAGCTAGACTACAACGGATTGTGCTAGATCGGTAAACTGTAACCATTTAGAAGTCAAACTAAACTTTTAAGCACTGACCCTCACATCTTTCGCCTGCTGTACGTGGATAGAGCTTTTCTGCGGATTGGGTTGCGGCCGACGAATCTGCGTCGCTCCCCTGCCGCGGGATCCCTTCCTTGCACGCAGCAAAAGCAACGGGCTCCAGCCCCCAACCCTCCAATCGGCAGCAAGGAATGGCCGCCTCGCTTCCTCGCAAAGCAAAACACAAGAGCATCTCCGATTCTACAGTATGCCTTTGCTTTGGCGCCGATCTTACCTATCAGCCAAAGAAACCGCCCGAACGCAGAAGAGCTCAGCATCCTTGTCTCCGGCGCGCGCTTATATACCGGCCGCGCTGACGCCTCCACGCACCACAAGAAAGCACAACGCAAACAGCGACACGCACGCGCGCTGCTAATCTCCCTCTCCGACCGAGCGAGAAGCAGCGGCGGCATGGCGTCGAGCGCCCAGCGGTCGATGGCGTCGGCCCTCCTGTTCCTCAACCTCATCATGTACGTCGTCGTCGCCGCCATCGCCGGCTGGGCCATCAACTACAGCATCGACGAGAGCAGGAACTCACGTAAGTGTTTCGATCTCTGACAGAAAAAAAAGTGCACGTGGCCGCATATCTCTTGTGTGTTGACGTCCGATCCACGTGGCCGCATCATCGTTTTGTGGTTGCAGTGCAGGGCGCGTCGCCGCCGGTGCGTCTGTTCCCGATCTACTTCCCGATCGGCAACCTGGCGACGGGGTTCTTCGTGATCTTCGCGCTCATCGCGGGCGTCGTCGGCATCTCCACCTCGCTCACCGGCCTGCACGACGTCGGCCAGGGGTTCCCGGCCAACATGATGTCCGCCGCCGCGTCCGCGCTCGTCACGTGGACTCTCACCCTCCTCGCCATGGGCCTCGCCTGCAAGGAGATCAGCGTCAGCTGGAGGCCCGCCAGCCTGGTAACTCACGCGAATTAACCTTCCGTTTTTCAATTCGATCTCCCCTTGTCCTTTTCCACGTACTCCATCCGTCGTTCCGTGTGCTCTGTTCTTACATACTCTCTGCGTGTGTTCAGCGCACCCTGGAGGCGTTCACCATCATCCTGGCCGGGACGCAGCTGCTCTGCGCCGGGTCGCTCCACGCCGGCGCGCACGCGGCCATCCTCGCGACCCCCATCGGCGGCAGGGTTTGATGACGTGACTGATGAGGTGGCGACGAGCATCGGAGCATGTCATCTTGGCAATGGTTTGCGGGCTGTGTGAGTTAGTACGCGCGTGATCGATGTGGTTGCTGTGCACGTGTGCCTGTGTGGGTACTTAGCTTGAAATTCGGGTGTTTATTAATTATTTATTCATTTGTAAAGTACTGGTCTCGTGGTGAATTGAACTATCGGCGATTGATTCTTTAGTAGTCTGCGAGTGGAATTGAACTTTGCACCTATCTAATGCGGTGGGTTTACCGTGAAACATGTACTATCACTTCATCAACAATGGATTTGGAGCATGGGTTAGGCCATTTCATTCATTCGTCAATTTTTTTTGTTCATTTAAACATCCCATATACTATATACTATTGATGATGGGTGAGTGGGCGGCGTGATGAGGATGGGCCTTAATTTACCCTCTTAATTATATTATAAATTAATGTGAGGAGCTCTTCCATAAGTCCATCCTTGCCAATGGCCTAAGCTCCTCCACACGGTATAAACATATTTGTCTTGATTCACAAAAAAACATATTTGTCTTGTAAAATAAAATTTAAAAATATAAATATATTATTTTTAATAAATATTTTTGTTAAAATAAAAAGTCAAAATTATGCTTTGAAGACCGTGTTCGCTGTCATAAACAACTTCCTTTACGAGTATAGTACAGGAACCATTGCAGCCTGACTCATTTGAATTACCCAGTTTACCAGGAGGAAGAAATCGCTGTTCGTCCAATGGGTGGGGCCAAAAGGGTAAATTGCCTCAGTCGTGGCGGATGTCCAGGCCGCCCGCGCCTCGCACAATCGCACGCCCCATCCGATGGCCGCCGCCGTCCACCTCCGCCCTCTCCACTGGCTCGCCCTCCCTCCCCCGGCAGCGAAGGCCGCGCCCAGCTGGCTCCCCCTCCCGGCGAAGCCCGGAGGGGCGCGGAGGAGGGGCAGCCGCCTTGCCCTGCTCGTCTGCTCCGCGTCGCCCCCCGCGCCGGCGGCTCCCTCGTCCTCGGGCGGGGACAACGCCGCGGCGTCAGCAGCGGCCAGGTGGGCGAAGTGGATCCCGCGCCCGGCGGCGGGCCCGGAGCAGGTGCTCAGGCTCATCTCCGGCGCCGCGGCCACGCCCGTTTGCCAGTTCGTCGACAAACCGCGCACCTTCCTCCACTCCGTCGACCCGCGTGTCAAGCTGGTACGTAGCGTCCCCGCTCTCCCTCGCCTCGCATTTTGGATAGCTTGGTCGGTAGGGGCAGGCGCGGAGGGTGCACCGGTGGTGCTTGTGGGAATGCTCCTGCGAGTGTGAATGAAACGAGAGACGGAATGCAACTGTGCCCCTCTGTCTCTGTCGGCCCGTGTTGCATTCTACCGATGCTACGGGGATTGATATGCGATGATGAACGATTAAATGAATTGGGGACGGAGGGAGGGTGAACATTCCCTGCTCGCTCAGTAGCTGCTCTTTTCCTTCTGATCAACTGTTTAATTAGTGATTGTTAGCTTATTTCCCTACTCTCGAGTAGTAGTTCTGGTTGGACCTAATCAAAGTCATTCTGTTAATTTTATTGTATCCTTCCACATGACTGTATATCCCTACTAATAAACCGACATGAATTCAAATGCATTGCACAAATTATGTCCACACATGTTATTGTCCAGCAGTCCAGCTGTTGCTATTTTAGCAATTGGTAGGCTAACAAAGAGAGATATGTTAAAAAATTACTGGGAGGCATAGCCTCTGAAAAGCTGTGCATTGATAGTGCTTTAGTATTTGGAGAATTATCAAATCGAACATCTCAGCCATACTGAAAATCATAATGGCTTATCATGAGTTCTGCCATTATGTCTTGACAGAGTTATTTTGTTATGTCAATGCATTTCGGTGACCTAGATCTGGAATTATCCAGTTGAAAAGCTATATGGAGGGCTATTGCAAGTACCTTCTTTCTTAACTTTTTTTCCCTGTTTCATGCCTTTACTGCATGACAGAGTTCGTCCTGATCCCTTTTCTAATGACTAGAGTCTAGAGTCATCGGTTATGTTTCTAAAGTTAGGAGTGCACATATATACTTGATCAAACTATGTTTTGTACCTCACCTTTAGAATAAAGTGCTTGAATCCTCGAAAGGCAGCAGGTTTTTCTTGAACTGTAAATCATCGAATTTTAAGTTCATAGTGAGAGTACTCATGTGAATGCTTCAAGGAGTTGTTGCCCTCTGTATTACATCATAGGTAAAAATTTGTGTCTTAGACCTGTAGTATACTACATCTCTATGAATTATACCTCATTCTCTGTATCAAAGGGCGGTGCCTAGGCTGAGCAGCACCCCCCGATGCCTCGCTGTGGTTTCTTGCCTAGAGCATACATCTTGATTTTTTTTAAAAAAAAGTGGGACAAATTAGAGATGGTGAAAGATGTTCTATGGCCATGGATGCCATCGGCGCATGATAATGCCGAACTCTTTGTTTTTGGTATGCCAAAGTTACTCAACTTAACATGTCATTTCTTTAGCCAATGATAGAATGTACAATTGAAAAAAAAATGTACAACTGCCTAATCACGGCTAGGAGCTAGGCGGAGCCTGATAGCCTACTTAGCGCCTAGCACTATTTGAAACATTCTTCAAGTAATCTTAAGAGTCTATAAGGTTATTCCTGCATATCTTGGTGGATTCAATTTCATTTTTCTTGCCTGGTGATGTCTCATATCACCACATCATGTTACCATAACACTTTTCAGTGTTTTAGCCACTTTTCAATATTAACACAAATTTAAGCAAGTTTGAAGATACACTAAATGGTGTTGTGGTTATCGACTTCATGCTACAATTAAACATGCAAACAATTCTTTCTGCAGGTGTGGCTCTTGGCTCTTGTTGTACTACCAGCCAGGTCAAACATTTATATGCGGTTTGGTTTGGTGGTATTCCTGGCTCTTCTTTCAGTGTGGGTTTTGCCAAATCATGTTTGGAAGGTATGATTGATGTTGACATGTTTTACTTCTTGCTAGTGTATTGTGGTTTCAATTGTTTCAGAGTTTATTTATGGTGATACATCATGCTGCATCAATTGTTGTTTTCTTTGTGAAGTTGTTGCTTATGATTTGTGATACATCCATATGAAGTTTTCATGAAATTACATTGAGTTTGGTGCATGCAATGTCAAGCTTTAACATAACCAGTTTCAGCTGTCCACCTTTTTTCTTAGGAAAAATTAGTTCCATGATACTAAAAGATCGCAATTTTAGATATGTTCCTTAGTGTGTTTGCTAACTTTCTTCTAGGGTTATGTTAATGTTATTTAATATTTTGCTTCATAGTATCTGCTGCCCTTGTATAATCAAACTAGTGGAGATTTGCTTGCTTGTACCTGTAAATGAGATCATATTTATTCTGTAGGATCAACTTGGAAGGGTTGCTCTCCTTTCAGGATTCATATTCATAATGCTAGGATTTGGTGCTGATGGTGCACCTTCATTAGTTCAGACAAGAACTCCTCCCCCTTCTGTTCTAGGCATACCAAGCATCCCTTGCTCCACAAGTGGGTATTCTTACACAATCATGAAACTGGGACCACTACAATTTACAAGGAAAGGCCTATCAGTAGCAAGTACTTCAGCAAGCCTCTCCTTCGCGGTATGTTTTTCATTTGACTCAACTATATTATGGCAAAGACTTCCTTATGATTTTTTGTATACAGCTGAACCACAACCAGAGTGGAGACTGCACTGTTTGTTATTCTTTCAAATATCAGAAACTATATATTATGTACTCTCAAATGTGCTGTCTGTACCCTGTATGCAGATATTCCAAAGTGCAAGTCTCTGCTTGACAACCACCACTCCTGAGCAGCTTGCTTCTGCTCTGTGGTGGTTTATGATTCCACTGAAGCACATCGGTGTACCAGTACCTGAGATAATACTTACACTACTACTTTCATTGAGGTTCATTAATTTAGTATTTGATGAGGCAAGTATGTTGTAACTGTCAAAGTAACGGTTATACTTGCACCTTTTGTTTATATCTAGAAGGATGCTCTACTACTTGAGACCTGCTCTACTACTGAGACCTAACTATTGTTCATACATCTAACTAGGTACGCAACTCAGCACTGGCAATTGTAGCACGCAGGATAAATTGGAAAAAGCTGACGGCTATGGAAACTATAGATAGTAAGTACTTTATACATCTACTTGAAAAAGAACTTTCAAAATCTTTACTATTGACTTAAGATAACTTGTTAACAATTACTCCTAGAATTTAACACAGCACCAGTCAGTGTATGCTTTCTGCTTACAAGGAGGAATAAAAGAACTAGTTCCTGACCGGTTAAATGTTCTTTTCATTAATACAAGTGTACCTGAAATTGCCCTATATTATCTGAAGTTGGCATTTAGTCCAAAGTCACCTAATTGGCTTCAGTCGTTCATGAAATTAATAATTGCTGTCCACCTTCTGATGACAAGATTGAAGGACGAATGAATTGACTTGCATTGCAAAAATTAAAAGCAAGTTGGGCCGTCTCAAAATGCCTACTTAGTTTGAAGATTGAAGTTGTAGTGCAGCAGCCTAAACTGTACTTTTGCAACTTTAGAAATAGCTCCTTGTTTGAGATTGTAAGATTATGATTCCTGTAAAGGCACAATTGCAAAGCATATATATCTTAGTTGAGTACCCTAACTAATTTCAGCAGTATGGCAAATTCTTCTGATTCAGTATGATATCATTGTATGCTTAGGGCTACAATTACTTCTTCATATGGTATCTGAATTGGAAATATTTACTGAAATATCCTCTACATGCGACATGCAGTTTTCTTCAACTATATCCGGCGAATATTCAAAAACATATTTGATCATGCAGAGCAAATATCCAAGGTTAGTCTTTTTTAATCTTTAATTGGAGTCGCTGACTTGAGTTACAATGAATGCGACATGGTCCTTTGCATATTACAAAAAAAAAATGATGAACATGTCTGTGAGCTAATTATATTATATTGAGCTATTGTCTCACAGAAATTTCTTTAAATCCAATGTGCTTTGGCATGGGTCACATATGCTTTAGAAGTAAGGTTCGTGATAATAGGATGTAATCCTGATGCATTTGATTCCTTTGACTCTTAACTTTCTATCTCGTTTGTCCAGGCGATGATAGCTCGAGGATTTCGTGGTGATCCAAGCAATCACAAAATCTATTTTCTTACAGAATCTTCGTTTGGCTTTGCGGATCTATTTTCATTGCTTTGCCTGTTTGGTCTAATGGGCCTGGCTTCCTATTCTGATCGGTTGATTTGATGGTACTAAGAAGGAATTTAAATTATTCATAAACTATCCATCATTTTTATATTTATTCGCAACTTCTCCATTGTTTCAGGGACACAGGGATTATCATGAGAACTTGATTCCTTGTATCACAAAACGTAGTTAAAGGACTTTGATTTTAGGGCTTCTTGAAGCAGCACATTCAATATTTTGGAAACAAAGTGAGAACAAGATTTTTTTAGAACAAAATCTAGAGTTCAAGGTGTAAATATGACCCTCTTTTGAAAACTGGTAGAAAAAGGACTATACTAACATGACTTTCCAAGCAGGTGAGTTACATGTGTTCCATATTCAGTATGGGATGGCTATGCCCATTTTCCTGAATGATTTTTTGATTGACATCTGATTCCAGTCATTTGTAGGTACAATGTTTACATCTGATCTTTTAAAGGCAGCAAAAGATGGATCTTCAAAAGATGGATCTTCGAAGCTTAAATACGTAGAATTGTTTGGTGATGTTTGTAAGATTCGGCCCTAACTTCAGAGGCTTAAATGCGTGTGAATGTTGTGAAGGAGGAATTGCCTCAGCAATGATTCTTCGTTCTGTTGTAGAAATCTGTCAAACAGCTAACAAATGTAACACGAAAAGATAGTTTTACTCCAATTTTAGCATGCATTAAATAATTCTCATTTATCTGTATATATTTGACTTGATAAAGGTAGGGTTAAGATATTTGAAGATACAGATGGCTATGTAAAGTACTCCAATTCATCACAGCCTGCTAGGAAAAAGTTTCAGTAGTGAGAATAGTTTACATAGTTAAGAAAAACCCTAACATCTTAGTCTCAACACAGGTTCAAATATCCTACAACCCTTGCAGTTTTAACTCTAAACTGCATTTGAGTCTCAGTCGATCGCACTCAGAACATTGGAGTGCTATCTCATTTCTTAGACCATTTACACTGCTGCACCAGGATCGCTGATAACACCCAGAAAGTCATCTTTTATTGTGCCAATGCAAAACTGCAATGGAAGGGATTGTAGTGTCAGTTCATACGAGTATAACACTGAACTGAAAAATGGCACTGAGAGAGCAGGACTTGAAACAAACAATGAAGTTCTGTAACGAAAATATCCTTTTGCTTTAATTCTCTAAATACTACATCCTTTTTTATTTGACGTTCAGACCAACCGCTTTAGAGCATCTCCAAGAGTCTCTCTAAAACTCACTCTCTAAATCATCATTTAGAGAGTCATTTGTATAAAAATGTTTTCTATATCTTCATGTTTCCAACAGCTCTTCTATATCTTGCGTGCACTCTAGAGAGCTATTCTCTTTTCTATATTTTGCTAGCGAAAAATCCGGAATAGAGAGTGACTATGTTTGAATAACCAGATAGAGAGACTGTTGGAAGGTATCTTTTTAATCAAAATCTTTAAAACTAGTAAATAGAAAGGATTTAGAGAGTCTCTTGGAGTTGCTCTTAGGCCATTTTCAATAGTACTTCCTGTCCTAAACCGTTAAACGTCATGTATTGTCGAACTGAGGTAGTATGATTTTAGCAAGAGATAAACGAGCAAAACATCTTTTGTTACGAAAAAACACTAGTGCACAACAGTTTTAGGACAGTTCTAAACGGGATGCAAGGCCTAGTTAGTTACAAGCTACAGCTACACTACTGGGCTTACCCTTTTATGTGGCCAGAGCACAGGATGGCATGTGTGCCTAAATTAGCGACTGATTTATCTGGCATGAGGTTATTATTTACTGGACTAATGAAAGAAATAATACTCAATCATACAGTGGCATCGCATAACTTGCGGTTGTCATGAGGTTATTATTTACTGGACTGATGATAGAGCACATCATAGTTTTATGGTAAAACAATGTATAGACAGTAATAAACTTACAATTTCTGTTGCATCAACACGAGTACCAATAATCTTCAGCCGCACCTCACTCTCCTTCTGAATTTTTACCTGGATAGACAAACAAGCAACTCACAATGAGCACAGGAAAATGACAAGAAGTAGCTTGGAACAGGAAAGTTCTCCTCCAACACCTAGTCTTATTAAAAAATATCTTCATAATTCATTAGTGCAAATATGCATTGATGACTTGATGCAACACGCAATTGGGTATAAAGAGAAACTACAAGATTTATTTTTTATTTCAGAGGTATCACTAAAAATACTTGACTCGAGAGTTAACAATTAGCAAAGCATATATTAGAACCATCAACGAATATTCATCAGAAAAATAGTCTATGCTTACGGCGAACTTGATGAACTTAAAATTATAACTTGACAGCATTAGTTACAGATGGTGAGAAGACTCATAGCTACTACGTGCAGGACAGAAGCATACCGATCCATCAGAAGTTGTGTAGTTTGGCACGTCACCCGATTGGAACTCCATATCGTCAGGAATCAACTGCATTGGATTGAATAGCACACAGGAACAGAGCATTACTCAGAAGAACAATATTGACTGGCAGTACAATTTAAAATATGCTTCTGCTAGTATCCTGTGACTGGAAAAAGCAGCCATGTATTTATCAAACAGATGTGGTAGTTCTTTTCCACAAAATTCAATCCTGTGAGGTAATCAAACAGGATGCAATGTCTAGTATGATCAAGAAGAGAAGTTTTGAAGCTTATTTGGCTTAATTTAACCATAAAGGGTAAGCAGCAACAAGCAAAGGCAGATCACTCACATGGTTCGATACGAAAATCTGAACTGGCCCAGCCTCGGCGAAGAAGCCCATCTGTAGAGCCAACAACACAGTTTTTTTTAGACACTAAATCAGCCCGACAATCATCTCCTCCAACACCAGTACAGTCAGCACCCAGCGACTCAGCACACCAATTCGCACTAAATTCGAGCGAGGGAAGGATGCAGGCAGACAACCCACCTTATTGACCATGGTGACGACGGCCTCGAGGATCTCACCCTTGAAGGGCCTGAAGACGACGCACTGGTACTTGACAGGGAAGGTGACGTAGCCGGTGCCCTCCCGGATGAGCCCCTTGCCGATGTCCTCCACCCCCGTGATCGCCACCACGAACCCGTGCCGCCCGCTGCAAGACAAGAGCAACACGCGTGCCGTCTCAGCTCACCCCTAGATAGCTAGGTTTAGGGGAGGGGAGGGGAGGGGCAAACCCTACCTGCAGGTTCCCTCGACGTCCTTGATGAGCTTGGAGACGAGCTTGTCCCGGAGGTGCGGCCCGAAGTGCCGCGGGTGCAGCTGCATGTTCCGCTCCAGCACGATGTGGAAGAACATCTTCGCTCCCGCTTCCCTTCCCTCGGCGGCGGCCGGCGGCGAGACGAGTTGAGGCGAGGCGAGCGAGTCCTTTCTGAATGCCACAATACTTCTCTGTCCTCTCCCCGCGACACGAGAGTAGTAAACCCGTGAAGCGCCGTCTCAGTCGTCGGATCCCACTTTCTGGTGAATCTGGACCGTTCAATTAACGCCTCTTCCGGCAATTAGGAGTCGCCCCTGGTCTGGCCGTCACATCGACTTCGAAGCAAAAACCCGAAGCGCCGCCGCCGCCACCGCCGCCGATTCGCCGCTCCTGCCCTGCCCCATCCTGCCGGGCCAGTCTGCCGCCGGCCGCCGCGGCACCGGTACTGGTACGCGCCGGCTCCCATCCTTCTACCTCCCCATCCGGCTCGTACTTGCTCGCGCTCCTCATTTTGCTTTCCTGCTGTTTTATGTTTGCTGCTTGCTAGAGTGCCGGAGGATGGCGTCGAAATGCCCGACGAGGATAGTACCGTCTCCGCGGTGCGCGCCGCGGCACGGCTGGGCGGGGTCGCGGGTTTCGGCGCGCCCATCGAAATGCGGCGCATCAGGTCTGTAACTGTGTATCCCCTTTCGCTTGCCTTTTGTCTATGGCATTGAGAATTTGAGATTGAGGCCGTGCGTTCTGGCAGGAGGACGTTCCGTCATTTGCGCCGCTGTTAGGTTCAGGCCATGCATCGACATACATAAGGTGTGTAAGAATTGTGTCTTTAGTTTGTTCTCTTGTTGATGGTTGGTGCCTATGTGTGTGAAACCAAAAGGCACTGCAGTCAGCGTGTCATCTGAAGTTCTACATGATTGCAAATTAGTTCCATGGCTCTGTTGTTCAACGACCAGTTTGGACAACTCGTATGTTCCGTGTTTTCGTGTTGTATGATAAGGCTGTGGACTAATGGTGCTAAAATTACTGAACTGTGGTCATTACCCATTTATTCTCTCGGCTAATAATCTTTTATCTTATGAGATATGTTGTTGAATTTACAGGGGAAAGTTAAACAGATTGTTGGCTCTACTCTTCGGGATTCATCAAATGATGGCACGGCGCTTGTGACAAACTTTGAGTCAGACAAATCTGCTGCAGAATTTGCGAAACTCTATAAAGAAGATGAACTTGTTGGCGGACATGTTATAATGCTTGGCGCAGATCCTGCAAGCCAGGCTTCATCACTGGAGGCGCTACATGCATATCCGGGTGAGAATGTGCTATCTAGTTGCTGCAAGAACTGTGGGTTTTCATTGGATTAGTCTCTTGCATACAACTGTTGTGCTCTTTTGCTTATTTGCTCTTATTAGTATCTTTTCTTGTAGCACTTGTCTTTTGCCCTGTCTCTTGTTTTGTAATATGGATGTTTCATATGATTATAAGCGTGAAAGGCTCTATCTATTTGAAAAAAATAGCAGATCAAAATATCAGTGGAATTTTGGGACTGGTGGAAAGTAACATGTTGAAACTTGGAAGTAAATTTTGCTTTTGATAAAGCACTGCAAGTTGCATTACTTGTCCCTTTGATTCATAATTGCTGCTGATACTAGTTGGAAAATCATATTTATCTCATTTTATCATCCCAATTTATGACCAATGAAATAAACTAAGTGTGAAGTCTGTTAAATGCGGATCATAGATATCATAAATGTTTGTGGTGACTTTAGCTTCTAATTTGTTAGACACTTAGATGATTCTGCATATATGTACCAATGTAAATTTATGGTATCCCATTTAAGAAACGCTGTATTAATGTACTAGGTAGCTTGTTTTTGTCAAATATGTGCACATCACAATACCACCTTTGTATTGTATCATGAAATTTACTGAACAGAAAGGTGGTACTTCTTGTACAGCAATTCATTGTCTCAAAGTGCCATTCTCATAGGTCTTCATCACTATTAATAATAGACATAAAGCTAACCTTGTGAGGATTAACACATCAATATATGAGCCTGACACCTCATAGAAGGCTTTATTCAAGGCTGTTTGGAGGTTGGAGGCTATCTAGTAGCTGATACTCCGATACACTTATCTTTGTTGAACCCCTAATTTCTGTGAGATCTCGGGGGTAAAGAATGATCTCAGTGCTGCAGCCTGTTGTGCTTGTTTAATTCTCTAGTATCGTCGTCATCAACTTTTGTGTGTGGAGAATTTTGTACATCTTCTGCTATAAGTCATGATATGTCATCATGACAAACTATAATAAACATGAGCTATCATAATACTAGGTGGTTTGCAAGTTGGAGGTGGAATAAATTTGGAGAATGCAATGTCGTACCTTAATGAAGGGGCAAGTCACGTGATAGTAACCTCTGTACGTGCTCATGCTCTAAATTTGTGTTAATTATGTTATTCTCCTTTTCTTTCATTTTGTGACATTTTGTACAAACACGTTTGTTAGTGTGTACTTTCACCAATGCTCCTCCTATTACTTCTCTTGGCCAAGTTGTTGGTGATTCCTTCAATGCCAATGTGATTTGTGTGTTGGCTGTCTTGATTTCATCTCAATGAACATGCTAGTGTGTAGTCATATTGCTGCCGTCGAGGAATCCCTTATCATCATTTTTGGGCAACCCCAGTGATATGCTTCTTATTATGCCTTGTCCAGATTGAACTTGTCAATAGTCTTATCGTGGCTTGGTCAATATTCTTAGGTGGTCATATCCCTTGATGCCACTTAGAACTTTGGTGCGAGTAACAGATATTCCTCACCCTTTTCAGCTGGTAGTATTGATGATTCTTTGCTAATAACACCTTTAGCTTCTGCTCATGCAACCTTTGATCACAGTCCTGAGTTAGGTTGTTCTAATCTGGAGGTGAAAGCTTTTTTATGTTTTCTTATTGCGCCTTGTGCTCTTTCTGATATTATACTTTGCACAAGAATACCTGAAATTTGCTTTTACTGCTGTTTGCTTTCTATATTTTTTAAGAGTAAAATGCACCAGGGGTCCATCAACTTGTAAGGAGGTGTCACTTAGGTCCATCAACACTGAAAGTGCATTTTTGGGTCCATAAACTTTTTAAGTGATTCACCGTAGGTCCATACCCCATCGTTTATATTTGTATTTTACAAAAAAACTCCCTCTATTTCTTTTTCATTCACATTTATAGCCCTGCGCCGCCGTTCACTTGGATTGTTCCCGGATCGTGTTAGGCCACTGCTTTGTAGTAGTAGTAGCCCTGTGCCCTTTCCGAGATGACAGGGAACCGTCCGGACCCAAACGAGACGGTGGCACCGGTGATGAGGGATTGGAATGGCGGCCAGCGACAAGCCAAGGCGGCACCGGCGACCCCCGCCTACGGCGGCTAGGAGCCTCCTAGGAAAGCGATGCCCGACAGCGTGGGCTGGGGGAACCTTGTGGGACGTCGAACGCAACCATAGCATGAAACCAGCAGGACTGCTCTGTTGTCTGTTTCTGTTGCATCAATCGCCACCGAGTCTTTCCAACGTCAACAACGCTGTACTCCATCGGTATGCAGAGCTTACGGCAGTTGTCATCACTCCTATTCGTACTCGGAACAGAAGGCGTCTGTGTCCTCGTCAATGTTGCG
Organism: Urochloa ruziziensis; assembly: GCA_015476505.1. Classification (NCBI taxonomy): domain Eukaryota; kingdom Viridiplantae; phylum Streptophyta; class Magnoliopsida; order Poales; family Poaceae; genus Urochloa; species Urochloa ruziziensis. The sequence goes on along the minus strand of CM027121.1, from coordinate 27,429,537 downwards.
CTCGCACCCACAGCCCGCGCACACTGCTCTCGACTGAGCGGACCGCCAGGCCGGGATGGATGAATGCGAGAGAGCGACGCGACGCAACCTGACACATGCGTCGCCAGGCCAGCCGGCGGCCAGGATATTTCGGCGTTGCGTCGCGCGTCGAGCAGCAGGAGCTAGCCGCGGAGGTGTGGGTCGCCGTCAGCTGGGAGGCGGTGGAGGAGGGCGAGACACTGGTGCTGGTGCTTGAACGGCGGCGTGGGGCTATCCATGTGAATAGAAAAAGAAATAGAAGGAGGTTTTTGTAAAATACAAACATAAATGAAGGGGTAAGGATCTACGATGAATCACTTAAAAAGTTGATGGATCCAAAAATGCACTTTCAAAGTTGATGGACCTAAGTGATACCTCCTTACAAGTTGATGGACCTCCGGTGCATTTTACTCTTTTTTTAATATCTGTAACTCATGAATTAAAGTCTTTTTTGTAGTATGTGTTTAGTGATGGCAAGATGAACATTGAAAGGCTAAGGAAACTTGTTGAGCTAGTTGGGAAACAGAGGCTTGTGTTGGACCTTAGTTGTCGAAAAAAGGTACCAAGTACATAGCAGAACTATATTAAAATTCATTTTATGATGCTAGATTCATCATCTTTTGGTTATTTTCATCCGAGATACTTAAATTATCATCAACAAGTCAACATTGTGATGTGCTGAAATATGCTATTTTTCCCTTGAATGCACAGGAGGGTTGCATATCATGCATTAGGAAGAGAAATTTGAACTACAACACACCCTTGCATTTTTACTTGCTAATGCTAAATACGCACCACATGAACACTATAACAACAACATAGCCTTATGGCACCACATGAACACTAGAGCGATCAAATGCGACTAACTAGGAACTAAGACCAAGCTGCAGCTGGTTGCAGAAAACCTGTAGCCCTGACCATACCCCATAGGTGGGCCTCAATCCCCCAGCAATGCTAAGAATTCTTTGCACACTAGGTGAAGTACTGTTGAAAACACAATTATTCTGATGTTGAGGCTTGATTGCTGAATCATGCTAGTAATATATACCATGTGTAATGAAATAGAGTGAAGTGAAGTAAGCGCTTCAAACTATTTCCTTTTAACTGGGGCTAGATGCATTCTTATTGTGTAATCTTTTGTGGTCACAATGCATAAGCAAAAGGGCTGCATACAAGGCCTGTCTTCAAGCACTGAAAAATCTTTTATGTAGTTTTGAACGAGATGCTACTCTTCATTGCATGAACTGTAATCCTGTGAAAGAAAACAGACATATTCCTTGTATGGACACTTTTATCATCGCATTTATTATTTCAGTCTTTGGTTATCTTCTAACCATAATGTTCCTTGTTAGGATGGAAGATATACCATTGTAACTGACAGGTGGCAGAAGTTCAGTGATGTCTTTGTGGATGAACCAACATTAGAATATCTCGCTGCCTATTCAGATGAGTTTTTGGTTCATGGTGTTGATGTGGAGGGAAAAAGGTGCAATTATGTTCCTTATTATTTAGTCCATCTTTTATTGTTAGAAATTTGTATCAATATAGTGGTGCTAGTCCACCTAGCGCCAGGACTGCCTTTTGAAACAGAGCGTATGGGACATAATTGTTTTGTAAGTTGTTGCATAAGTCTATCATTTATATGATGGACCAATCTTCACATGAAATCCTTCTTCTGTGAGCTTTTTGATATAGATGCTATTTTTGTTCTACATCAAAAAATAGAAATTAATCTGCTCTGTTAGTAACAATAACAACACTTTTTAGTCCCAAGCAAATTGGGGTAGGCTAGAGATGAACTAAAAGGAAGAACTTGTATCAAATATAAAAAGGCCTTAACACAATATCAGTAGGGGATCTAAAACCTAGCCCTTTGTTTTAAGTGTTATGTACTCAAAAGTTTGATATAACTCTCCACTTGGATATATTGTCATTTTACATTATATAGTTAATTTCATATTAAATACTTTAACTTGCCGATCTAGATTTCTTATCTGCTGAAATCTTGGTGATAATCCAGCTCTAGCAGTGTAAAAATTGCTACCCCACAAATTTGTTTTTCTAATTTAATCTAGGATGTGAATTACAGGTTGGGAATTGATGAGGAGCTTGTGGAACTATTGGGGCGTCATTCACCAGTATGTACAGACATAAAATTTTGACTTCCAGTTTCTATTTTGATCTTTCATTTCTTTCTTTTATATGCGTTCTCTTTGTACTGCATATTATAACTTTCACCTAATTTTACATTTTGTAATATGCTGTCAGCGTATTAATAAATACCAAAATAGGGTGAAGCAACGAATGCCCCTTCAGTCTTTTTTGTGATGATGGTCGTTATTTCAAAAGCAATGCACTAACTCGACTATAGTCATAATGAAAAACAGTGTCGAGTTTTTCTAGAGGTGCCAGTCAAGTGCAATCAATCAAGAACTTGAATAGCAATCTTCCCATGCTTCTTTCTCTTAACCTTGAGCTATCATGCAGGTGTCTTAATGTTTTTAGAGTTTCTTTTACTGTTTATTTATGAGATCACAATTGTATCTTTGAATCTGTAGATTCCAGTAACTTATGCTGGGGGTGTGTCAACAATGGATGACCTAGAGAGAATAAAGAAAGCAGGCAAAAGTCGAGTAGATGTTACTGTTGGGAGTGCTCTAGATATATTTGGAGGAGATTTGCCCTACAGAGATGTTGTCCTTTGGCACAAGAAGCAAAGTATGGTTGGCCAACTGTAAAGAAACATGAAGTGTGGCTTGACCAGTACTGTCAGCTCATATGGTTCAAGCTTTGACAGAAACCAAACTTTCTGAACACTATTGCAAATAATTCAGTGGGCTTTCAGTGATATGATTTGAAGCTGAGGTGTATGATTTGTTCTTGTGTGGGACTAGGGTTGATTTAGCAAAAAAAGGGATTAATTTGTGGTTAACAGACTGTTAAACTGTTTCCTATCAGTCTGTAAGCCTGTCTAATTTGCAAGCACAGTGTTGACGAATAAATGTTGTGCCGTCGCAACCCACGCCCACAACTTTCTTTTCTGGTTTTCAAATTCCACATTTTCCTGGTAGTGCGCTACTTCTAGGCAATTTATTCAATATTAACGACAACATTTGGCTTGACGCCGCGACTGAATTAAGATTCACCTATTTAAATTAGGGAAAAGTCCAAATTACTCCCCTCAAGTATAAGCAAAGTCCGAATAACTCCTTAAACTATGTTTTGGTTCAATTTACCCCCTAAACAATGGCATTGGTTCAACTTACCCTTTAATACAATTTGTATTTTTTGTTTCTCCATGTATAAGTGGAATTTTGAATTCAAATTTTGTGAGATGATAATAGACATCATAACACATATTAAAAAAAATATGTCATGAAATTTTTGTCATTATTTTCATATGGAAGGATATTTGATAATAAATGAATCATTGAGATACAAAATTATGTGAAAAATAATGACAAAAAATAATAATATATTTTTTTTGACATACATTGCGATGTCAACTACCATCCTGTAAATTTTAAACCCAAGATTCCACTTATGTATGGAGAAACAAAAAAGACAAATCGTATTAGGGGTAATTTGAACCAAATGTCATAGTTTAGGGGGTAAACTGAACCAAAACATACTTTAGGGGGTTATCCGGACTTTACTTATACTTGAGGGGAGTAATTTAGACTTTTTCCCTTTAAATTACATCTGTCTTTCTCGATTACAATTAAGATTCACCTATTTAAATTACACTATTGAATTTGAACCAAATGTGTGTTAGGGTTGGGATTTGTTCCCATAGCAATAGCCAGGCTTATGAGACAGTCTGTAAGCATGTCTGGTGTCTGCAGAATTGGACGGCTGATTTGTAATACTAGGAAGAGCAGCGCGCTTCGCCGCGCTCGTAGGCGGTGTGTAGGTTTAACTTGTCTCTACTGGTGCTTAGAGCAACTCCAGCCGGGAGACCAAATTTAAGCCTCTATTTTGCTTTTTTAGGGTGGCCTTTAAAATTTAGGGGCTTCAATTTCTATCTCCACTCCAGCCGGCCTCCCAAATATGGCCCCTAAATCTGACGTGTGGGCCCGCTTTCCTCTCCTCCCCTCTATCATCTTCTGTGTTCAACCCGATCCAAGAAGGGCGATGGGCGGCGGCGGAACCGAGCGTGTTGTGACGGTAGCTAGCGGAAGGGAACGGCGGCGGAGGAGGTGGGGCCGGCAGCGGCGGCGCGGCGCCGCCATGAGATCTCGGAATGCACTGGGCGCCCGCCGGCGGCTCGGCCTACTCCAACCCGCATCCATTGTTCGTGCCGCGCCCAGGCGGCGTCGCCAAGAGCCACTACCATCAGCAGCAGCAGGAGCTGACCTGCCTGAAGCTGGGGAAGCGGCCGTGCTGCTAGGCCGGGGCTGCGGCTGCGGGGAGCCAGGCAGCGTCCACCGTCCGCCGTCGGCCCCGCGAGATCCGCCGCCACGTGCACCGTCGGCGCGAGCTCCGCCAACCGCGGAGATCCGGCCGACCCGCGCGAGCCTCGCCGCGGGCGCCGCCGGGCAAGCTCCGGCCAGACACGCGGAGATCCGGCGGTGTAGCCGGCGGAGCTCCTCGCACGCCAGGGCGGAGCGCGCGCCGCCGGGTGGAGGTCCGGCCCGCTAGGCGAGCTCCATTAGTTGCCGCTGGGCGCCGCCGGCCGTCGGGCGACGGTGAGGAGAGGAGAGGAGAGGGGAGGGGAGATGTGGCGTGGAGATGTTACCGCGGAGCTCGACGGCGGCCCGGGCCCGGTGGCGCGGGACGAGGGGCGGTGGGCGCCGGTGAGGAGGCCGGGCACGGCACCGGCGAGGAGGCGGGGCAGCGGGCGCGTCCTCTTCGGCGCTGATGCCGGCGCGGGGGAGAAGCGGCGCTCCTGGTGTCAAGCGAGCGGACCGAGAAGAAAGAGAAAAAAAGGTGGGGCTCACGATCGGATGGAAATAGAGGGCCTCCAATCCTAGAGGCACTGGATTAAAATTTGGAGGCCTCCAAAAATAAGTAGCTTGTTTAGGGGCTTAGGCTGGAGCTGTTTTTTCCATCCGAGAGACTAAAAAAGAGATAGATGCCTATTTAGTCACCGGCTGAAGTTGCCGGCTGAAGTTGCTCTTAGCGATGTATATTGGGCCTTTTGTTGGTGGCTGGTTACATATGTTAGGAAGGCCAAGTTTGGGCTTATCCATGTTTTGCTGCGTGCGTACATTTTTTTTGTTAAAATTTGTGGCTTGCATCTGGTTGGCTAAGTGTGTTGGAACGGTATATAAAAAGCCGAAAGGAATATTGAGCAGCCATGCATTTATAGAGAAGGATCGATACGTGCGTGGGCCAAAAGTTGGAACTCAAAATATTTAGTACACATTGGGATGCACCGGTGGACCTAGCAGATGGTCAGAGCAGAGGGAAAGCAGAATCGGAAGAATCGGCCCAGCTACAAAGTAGTAAAAGGAGAGGCGTAGAAGTACGGAGTAATGTGGATTGATGGTCTAGAACGGGCCCGGTGACTTCACGTGGAGCAAGTAAGGCAGGCAATGATTAAAAATGGGTTGCTACGCGTCGTGCGACGACAGGATCGAAACTACACGCGTCGCATGACGATAGGATTCAGACCGGAGAAGCTCTGCCATGCGTCCAAATTCCTGTGGCCCTCCCTCCGTCTGAAAGAATGGGTTTGACCAATTATAAATAAAAAAAATATAAATATTTATGATATGAAATATATATCGTTCGATTTGTTTCTAAATGTAGTTTTTTTAGCAAATTTATTTAGAGCCATAAATATAAATATAATTCGCTAGAAATTTGGTCAAACATGAATCACTCTAACTGGCACGCATCGGAGACATGCATTCTTTCTGGGACGGAGGTAGTACATACTCCCTCTGTCCACAAAAGAATGCAACTTTAGAGTTCAAAATTTGTCCACAAAAGAATGCAACTTTAGAGAAAAGACAAACCTTTTGTAGAGTTTCTCATAGTGATATGCTTATAACAAGACTAACCTTTGTAGTGTTTTCTAGTAGCTTCTTATAGTGATGCTTGTAACATTGGATAGTGACATAGGGGTAAATTAGTCATTTCACATGTTTATTGGTATAAGTGCAAGATGTTAGAATTGCATTCTTTGTGGACGGAGGGAGTATTAGCCAGGTAACCACTAACCACATGCATTGTTGGTGAAGCTAACAAATTTGTGTTTTCCAACTAGTTGCAATATTCTCTTGCTGACTTCCCAGTTCTTACTGTTTTAATTTGGAACGGAGGTAGTAACAGAATTAGGAAGCAAACAGATATTTGGCGTATCGTTTTAGCTTAGCCGAGCCCTTTTTTTCTTTTTTTAACTGGTTTTGCATATATTTTTTCACCCAGGCAAAATGGCAACACTTGATTGCCTTTTTTTTTTTCATTTGCGCAGAGCCCACTCGCCATGTGATCAGCAGCAGACCAACAACGGGATTCAGAGGTCAGGAATAAACAAACCAGGTCAGGACACAGGAATAAACAAACGTGGTCAGGACAGAGTGAATGCACGTGCCGCTAGCTGATTGCCGTTGCTTTTGTTTTCAACCTCGAGGTGATGCTTCAACCGTAGCACACCCTAGCAAAATTTGTCATTTTCCATGAGGTGTCAAACATTTTTTTTAAAAAAAGGTGTTGATTTTTGAAGTTTTGTCCTATCTTTCTCCCAGCTTACATTTTACCTTGCATTTTACTTCCTCGTCACATTGTGCAGTCATTAGTTTTCCTAACCTCCAAACGTGTGGTTCTCATTTGGCCCCAGTGTGTTTCCACTTTAACTTAAATGTTTGCGAACATAAATTTTAGGTTTATTGGGGGTGAGATAATGGCCCAAATTTGACATATGCCTAACGATTTGTTGCATTCGATTCAAGTCCCTCTCGTACTTGCTCCTAACAAATTTGTATTTTCGCATTGACAGGAACCATGAAAATTGACTAAATATGTGTACATATAATAGCCGCCATTTTCTGTGTGTTTCACCCATTTCAACGGATGGTCCCGGCGGGCGATCTTATGCACGGCGGCACGGGGCACGCAGTCGCTGCAAGCAAAGCATGGCAGAAGACAATGAAGAATGTCCGGTACAGTACAGTAACAGTGATGCTCTGCCTCTGCACCAGGGCCATGTGGGTTTGGCGCGCAAGACGCCGTCGTCAGGGATAATCAAAAACGGCGTGGCCCCCTGCTCTGACAATTGACAAAGCAAATCCCATAGGTTGCTATAGGGAGGCCCTCCTCCATTTAGGCTCAGGGGAGGCCGTTACTAAAATAGAAAACTTCCTATTTGTGGGCACTCCATTTTGGGAAACCTTTCCTTTTTAATCAACCTCCCTCCTGCTCCTCCTTTCCCCGACGCCCGTGCCTCCTTCTTCCTCCCCCGCTCGCCCGCCCAGCCCCCGCGCGCCGCCGCCGCACCTCCCCCTCCCCACCGTAACCCGGCGCCGCGCACTCCCCCGCGCGCAGCCGCCTCCCCCGGCTCCGGTGGCTACCGCCGCCGCCGGCCCACGCGGCCCACGCTAACCTCACCGGCCTTCCTCCCCCCGCCGACCTTCCTCTAGCCCACGGCCGGCTACCGCCGCCGCCGCACTGCCCGCCACCCTCCCCAACACTAACCCTAGATCTGGGGGAGGCGACGACGACGAGCTGGAGGAGCTGCACAGCCTCGACGTCGACGACCCTCCACGGCCACCCCCCATCGCCGTCACCGCCCACCGCCCGTCTGGCCCTGCCCGGCCACGTCGCCGCCGCCGCCGGTCGATGCACCACCCACAACCACCTCTCCCCTCTAGGTCCGCCGGGATGTACAACCCCTGGCAATCCCGGGACCCTAAAGGTCCCCCTCCTCCCGCCGCCTCCTCCCGCGACCGGCGGCTACCGCCGCCACCCACCAACCGCCCAAGCTCTCTCGGCCGGCGAAGTTACCTCGTCCTGCTTCACTCTGTTGGAGAAGAAAGTACCTTCCCAAGAAGAAGAAGGGGGAGGGGGGCCTCGCGATAGCTCTAACGGGAGGCCCTCCTACCGTTAGATTTTGCGAATCCGGACTCGCGCTCCACCCCACTCGGCAGTCGGCACTCGCATAAATTACCGTTGTTTCCTGACGCGCTTGTCGCCCGCCCTTCGTCGTCGGCACACACCCGGCCCAACTACCGTGAGATTTGTGGCCCGGCCACTCGCTTTGTTTCGTTAACCATTTCTTTTCCCTTTTTGGCCTCGAGGTGATGTTTCAACCGAAACATCTTTCGGTCAGGATCTGCATGACAAATCCACACATATGAAACAAAATGTGATAATTGATTCAGAACGTGATTTCCTTTTGTGTTTGCCGCCTGGAATTTCTGTTAAATTTGTTTGCAAAGGCACGGTAGCGGCGCTAGTCCGATGCCTTAGGCTGCCCAAACCTTAGAAGGAAGATGATGGCAAACACATTGCGTGAACGCAGGCTGGCAACTAGCTAGTGGCTGGCTCACCAAATACGACGCATTTGTCTTGTGGCAAACGGCCGCGCTAGCTTCTATTTCGTCAACTCCACACTATCTAAGACTTACAGAATTTTCATGATCCAGCCCGGTGATCTTGCTAAGTCGGTAGGCATATCCGATGCGTAGTTGCATACCTATATTGAAAATTTTAAAAATAATATTATGCAAGATTAGCTTGGGGACCGACATCCCAACTTCTTTTGTCTGTGCAATTGTAGAAAGAAACGATTCCCTGCATACCCCAATAAATAACTATAACTACTTCGTGTCATTTAGATGCCGAAAATGACGGTGCAGGCGATTTGGCGACTTAGAGGCGATTTCGCCGGCAGCGCCGCCGACGCTGATTCCTAGTGTTCCCGTCGGCCACGACAGGGCTTGGGACTACGACGACACAGGTCTGTTGCTGATAGCGAAGTTTCCTGGCTGCTGCTACGCATTCCATCTAGGGTTTTTGCGGGAGTGGATCTGCAGTTTTCTTGCCGTCCATAGGGAGCGGTAATCCAATCTAAGAGTCCATCTTGGGATTGGGGTTTGCGTCACGTAGAGAAGGAAGACTCTACGGGGACTACTCACGGGGCACGACACCGCCGTATAAGTACGTTTCGTACTATTAGGGTTTGTCTCGTTTTGCATCTGCTGTTCGCCAATGCCTAGTCCTGGGTTGCTGTTCCGGCGTTCTACGGTGGGGGTGATCAAGGGATTTCCGGTGAGGAAGTTGCCCACCCGAAGCCGTACTCGCTTGTCATCAATCTAGGGTTTAGGATTCATTCGCCATGGCAGACGCTAACGAGACACCCAAGACAGGCCAGATGAACTCTGGTGTGGGAGGATCACGGCGTAAGTCGGTGAAGCATGACATGCAGAAGGAATCTCGGCCGGCTGGCATGCCGGCGGCAGGTATGAAGGAGGCCGGGGGTGAGACGGCGTCGGGAGGGAAGGCGCCTGCAGAGTCAACGAAGCAGACCCGGATGCCTGGGGAAAACCCAGACAGGAGGATGGTGGTGCTGAATAACGAGCGTGACAAGGAGAAGATGGACATGGAGGAGGAGGAGTACGATTTTGCGCAAGACGCTGAAGTTGCGCAAAGACAACGCAAATGGCTTTGCGGTGGCGAGGTATTACTCGGGTCAGGATTATAAGATCTGGCCCATGTTCAAGGAGTTGAGCAAGATGTGGGGACACCTGCAGGAGGATCCTGTGCCTGCTCGCGAGCTTGCGGATCATTTGTTCCTGGTTGAGTTCGACTCGGAAAAGCTATGGAAGAAGGTCGTCTATGGAGGGCCGTGGAAGTATAGGGAGGATGCTGTGATATTTGTTGCTTATGATGGGGTGAAAAGGATTTCAGAGATTAGCATTGACTCGATTGCTCTCTGGGTACGTGTCTATGATATACCTTTTGGCATGGCTACGGAAGGGTTTGCTAGAGCCCTAGGCTCTAAAATTGGGCCTGTGCTTGAAGTTGGAGAAGCGAGGAAGAACTATAAAAGGGTGAGGGTGAGTTTCCCCCTTGAGAAGCTGCTAATGCCTTCTGTGGAGCAAAAGGTGAAGGGCCAGGGTTTGCTGGAGTTTCGTGTGCGCTATGAGGGTGTGCCACACTTTTGTTTTGGGTGTGGAAGGATAGGGCATGAGAGGGAGGAGTGCCCAGATGAAGATGAGACAAGTGATGACCGCTTTACGAAGGCTTTAAGATGTTCACCGCAGAAGTGGGATGATGGGAGGCGCATTACTGTTCCAGCACCTGATATCCGAGCTAAGAGGGGGATACACTTCAGTGGTGAGCAATGGAAGAGAGGTTTTTCTACTGCCAATTCATCCAATAATCCACGTGGTAGTAGGCAGTCCACTGGGAGAAATTATGGAGCAGAGGAGGAGAATGTCGATGAGGAGGATGGTGCCCAACCATCACAGGTCCCAGCGGCGGTGGTAGACATTTAGCACGTGGTGTCCAACAAATGTCGGTGGACTCTAAATTACCTGACTTGAATGCCAATCCGGAGGATGTCCTTGCTGATCAAAAGGTCTCGGGCCTTGATTCATATAATGCATCCAGTGCGGGTTCAGAGAGCTTGCAGAAGGGAGAAAATAATGCTTACTACCCTAGTATGATTGACAGGCTGAGAGGAGCAAAGAGGGGACTTGCATCTAAACTGGATGGCGTGAAGGAGGTTGAGGTGCAGGGAAGGGGCAAGGGAGGCATGAAAGATGGCATTGATGATTGGGAGAGGATGGGTTCGATGGCAGACGCGCGTGGTATAAACAAGGGTGATGGCAAGACATCTGTGCATGGTGAGAATCAAGCTGCAAAGGAAGGCGAGTCCCCTGCGAAACGCTACAGGACATCGACGACCAATCAGCCCCACCTGACGGGAGGCTTGAGAGGCTCCCGTCAGGAGCAATGAATCTCCTGGCATGGAACTGCCGGGGATTGGGGAATTCCCAGACAGTTCATGAGCTGTGTGGCTTTGTCAAGTCACATCACCTCAGTTTTGTTTTTCTCTCAGAAACTCGTATGTGTGCTAATTGGAGTCGTAATCTTCGTTGGAAGTTAGGTTTTAATAATTGTTTAGTTGTTAGTAGTGACGGCCTGAGTGGAGGTCTTGCTTTATTTTGGGATGATTCAATAAAAGTGTCCCTGCTGTCTCAGGGGGATCGCTATATCGATGTGTTGGTGCAGGAGCATCCGAGTGAGAATCCATGGCGGGCAACCTTTGTATATGGAGAGCCACGGGTGGAAAACATAAGGGGTATGTGGGATCGAATGCGCTTCTTATGTGGAGAATGGCTAGGGTCGTGGCTTGTTATGGGAGACTTTAATGAGACGCTTTGGCAATATGAACACTTCTCTGAATCTCCACGACCGGAGAGACAGATGATGGATTTAGGGAAGTTCTGAGCCATTGTGATCTACATGATTTAGGATTTGTGGGTTTACCATGGACTTATAATAATAATCAGGGTGGCTCTAGAAATGTTCGAGTGCGGTTGGATCGTGGTGTGGCCAATACTGATTGGTCTGATTTATTTCCGGAGGCATGTGTCCACCATGTTTCATCTACACAATCTGATCACAAAGCATTGGTGTTATATCCTAAGCCGGTGCAGCAGCAGATGGCTGAACAAAGAATCTTTCGCTACAAAATAATGTGGGAACGAGTGGAGGAGTTGGGGCTGATTATTGAAAAAGCTTGGCAAAAGAGAAATCCAGGGAGTGATCTTGGGGACCTAGCAAAAGCTTTGAAGATTGTCACTGCTGATCTGAGAATTTGGAGTCGAGACAAGTTTGGCCATGTCACAAAACAGCTGGAGAATCTGCGGAGAGAGCTGGATGCGCTAGAAGCGGATGATCCTGTTCAAAATAGAGATACTATGCTGCAGAAGAAGAGGGAACTTGATGAACTGTTGTATCGTGAGGAGATGATGTGGTTACAAAGGTCACGGATAATGTGGCTTAAGGAAGGTGATCGAAACATCAAATATTTTCATAGTAAAGCAAGATGGAGAGCAAAGAAAAATAGGATACGGAGACTAAAAAAGTTAGATGGCACCTGGACTGATAATCAAGCTGAGATGCAGAGGATGGCCACTGACTACTTCCAAGAAATATTTACCAGGGATGATAATGTCGACCCACAGGATGTGGTGAATCTGTTCGAGCCGGTGATCACTGATGAGTGATGATATAAACACTGAATTGTGTAAACCATACAACGATGAGGAGATAGGTAATGCACTGTTCCAAATAGGACCGTTGAAGGCACCTGGACCTGATGGCTTTCCAGCAAGGTTCTTCCAACGTAATTGGGGTGTGTTAAGGGAGGATGTGATTGCAGCAGTGCAGAAATATTTTGAGACCGGCATTATGCCGCAAGGAGTGAACGATGCATGCATAGTACTGATCCCCAAGGTACCTCATCCAGAGACGCTGAAAGACTTCCGTCCTATAAGCTTATGCAATGTTATATATAAGGTGGTCTCTAAATGCATTGTCAATAGGCTGCGGCCACTGTTACAATCAATTATTTCACCTAATCAAAGTGCCTTTATACCGGGGAGGTTGATCACTGACAAAGTGACAATGCTCTGATAGCTTTTGAGTGCCTGCATGCAATTAACTCGAATGCAGATGAGAGGAGTAATTTTTGTGCATACAAATTGGATCTTTCTAAGGCTTATGACCGTGTGGAGTGGAGTTTTCTACAGAGGGTGTTACTGAAGCTGGGCTTTCATCGAAATTGGGTGGATCGGGTCATGATGTGTGTCACCTCGGTTCGCTATACAGTTCGCTTCAATGGTATCATGTCGGCACCTTTCTCTCCAACTCGTGGTCTACGCCAAGGTGATCCGATTTCGCCCTATTTATTTCTATTTGTTGCTGATGGGTTATCAGCTTTGATGAAACAGAAGGTTGGAGAGGGAACAATACAAGAACTGAGGATATGCAGGAGTGCACCAGGTGTCTCACACCTCCTCTTTGCGGATGATACTCTGTTGTTCTTTAAGGCAAACCAACAGCTGGCGATGCAGGTGAAAAGTGTCCTGGACACTTATGCTAGGTGCACAGGGCAGCTGATTAATCCGGCAAAATGCTCTATTTTATTTAATACGGAGGAGACTGATGGTGACCATGATTTGGTAAAGGCCACCTTAGGAGTGGAGAGGACTGCTTTTGAGCCGAAATATTTAGGTCTCCCCATGTCGACGGGTCGCATGAAGGGAGCTCGCTTCCAAAATGTGAAGGAGAGGCTGAGTAAACGATTGAAAGATTACACTGAGAAGAATATGTCAGCTGCTGCCAAAGAAATACTGATTGAATCAGTTGCTCAAGCTCTCCCGACCTATATTATGAGTGTTTTTAAATTACCGTTGGGCCTCTGCGATGAACTCACTAGCGTCATTAGAGAGTTTTGGTGGGGGGTCAAAAACGGTAAGAGAAAGACGGCTTGGGTGGCCTGGGACAAGCTGGTTTGGAAGAAGAGCTGTGGTGGAATCGGTTTCAAAGATCTGCGACTGTTTAACCAAGCGATGCTGGCAAGACAGGCATGGAGATTGATTGAGTTCCCTGATAGTCTCTGTGCTCAACTTTTGAAAGCCAAATACTATCCCAGAGGATGCTTGGTGGATACGGCATTCAGCGCTAGTGCGTCACCGACTTGGCAAGCGGTTATGCATGGCCTTGATCTGTTGAAACAAGGAGTAATCTGGCGGATTGGAGATGGTGAGAAAATCCGTATATGGCGTGACTCATGGATACCAAGGGAGTTAACCAGACGAGTTACAACACACCAAGGAAGATGCAGACTAAGATGGGTGTCAGAGCTTTTTGATATTAGTGGACGGGACTGGGACTATGGCAAGCTGAGAAGCATTTTAATCCGGCAGACATACATGCTATAATGCAAATTAAATTGCCTACAAGGAGAACGGAGGATTTTATCGCTTGGCACCTCGAGAAGTCCGGTATTTTCTCTGTGAGGAGTGCCTATAATCTTGCGCTGAAACTCAAAGTGGGTGAAGGTGAGGGTGCATCGAGTACATCGCCTGAAGGTGAGAGAAGTATGTGGAAATATGTCTGGTCAGGAAAGATGCCTCCAAAGGTTAATGTGTTCACCTGGAAGTTGTGTCGAGATGCGCTCCCTACTAAGCACTGCAAGTTTGTGAGAAAGATGGAGCCGGATAATACATGCAATTTGTGCGGTCTCGTTGCAGAAACGGGTTTTCATGCCACGGTTATGTGCCCGCAAGCGAGGCACCTTCGTTCTGCGATGCGTGAACATTGGGATCTGCCAGAAGAGGGACGGTTTGTTTATTCAGGTCCAGACTGGCTGCTCCTCCTGCTGACGAACTGCTACGTACGGTAGCGAGATCAGACGAAGCTCCTCCTATGGCGAGCGTGGACGGTGCACAATAATTATACTCATGACTCGGGCCCGACTGGTATTCTCAACTCAGTTCATTACTTGCTAGCCCTGCAGGATTCTCTCGATGGGAAACAGGAGGTGCTGGACCCAAGCGATAAAGGAAAAAGACATTGTTGGCCGTCCGACAATATGATGAGCAGCAAGGAATCGTTCTCGGGAAGCTCAGGAAAGTTGAAGTGGAGGCCGCCGGAGGAGGGAACGACCAAGATCAACGTTGACGGGTCTTATCTAGACACGACAAAGCAGGCAGGAGTGGGGGTGGTCGCTAGAAACCATACCGGGGCTGTAATTTTCACAGCTTGGAAATCACTGGAGCGGTGTGCGGACGCGGAGATAGCGGAAGCTGAAGCATGTCTGGAGGGCGTCCGTCTGGCGACGCAATGGTGCCCTGGACCAGTACAGTACTAGAATCAGATTGCCTAAGACTGGTGGAGTCAATAAAGAAACCAAGCGATAGATCGGTTTGGAGCTGCATCATCGATGAAATAAAGCAGCAATGCCAGCTATTATTGGTGAAGTGGGAAGTAGTTCACGTTAAAAGGGAGTGTAACTCAGTTGCAAATGAATTAGCTTTGTTAGCTAGGAAGAACTCACACTCAGCATTCTGGTGGGAGCAGGCGCCTGTAACTGACCTACTAAAGAATGATTGTACCGATCCTTTCTAGTCAATAAAGCTCCCTTTTAACCGCAAAAAAAAAAAAAAAAAACTATAACTACTGCCCAACCCTCCACACACACCCACGTCCATCCATAATATCTTAACAGCTTAAGGGCCAAAGCGCAAAAGAAACAAAAAATGGCAGGTGGCAAGCACCCATTTTAATCATTAATGGTCTCCTTGACACCACGAACGGCACCAGCACAAGCTCACGCCGCTCCGCCACCGGCACGGCAGACACCGCTCTTCAAAGCCGAGAGCCCGAGACTCAAAATGCCGCCGAGATCTACGCCGCGGACCCCGCCGGACGTGAAACCTACACTGCCATGGGGCTCGCGCCGACCGACAGTACGCCGCGAAGATGCAAGAAACTAAAGCAAACGACTCACGAGCGGCGTCCCAGCTAGATCTGATACGCTGAATCCACAAGGAAGACAAGAAAGAATGCGTGAGAGGCGATGAACAAAGAAAACGGCTGAAGAAACTACGTACACCGTCCATGAAGCTTCCAGTATACGAGGACAAAAAAAAAGACAAATTTCAGAATCTCTACTCCTAGTAAAACTGTAATTTCTCGTAGCCACCCCCACGTGTCCTCGCCTCCCACCAATTCCCGCCCGCCAGCCAGAGCCATGGGCCCACCTCTCATGCCTCCGCACTCTCGTGCCCCTGCGCGGGCCCCACTCAGCTCCTCGTTGCTGCGCCCGCGCCCGCAAAGAGGAGTAAAGCCGCCAGATAGGGCGCCGCCGACCAAGATCCACGCCGCGTCGGAGTCGCAGCCGCACCGCTTGGCCACCCGCCCGCCAGACAAAAGGAGGGGTGGAGGTCAGGAGTGGGAGTGGGAGGGGAGGGGAGGGAGGGGAGGGGCGCATGGCCTCCGGACCCGCCCTGGCCCCTGCTCCACTGCCGCGCCAGCCGCGAGGTGCGCCGCCGCCGGAGCAGAGTGGGAGAGGAGGCACGCGACGTAGGGTCCTCTGCCGCGCCCATCCTCTCGAGCACCGTCGGTGAGGCCGCCTTCGTGCCACCGCCGCAGCCGCTGCGAGGCCCGCTGCCAGGGGGGAACGGCGCCGCCGGGAGCCAGTCCGCCGCAGCCTGTAGCAGCCGCCGCCGCAAGGCCCGGCCACTTGATTCGACGAGCCCCGGGGCGAGCTGTGCCGGATCCGCGCGGAGGCGAGCGAGCGGCGAGGAGATGGAGAGTCGGGGAGCCCGTGACGCCGCCAGAGGAAGAGGGGATCCAGCGGGGGCACCGAGGAGAGGGAGAGCCGCGGGAGCTCCTCGCCGCCGTCGGCCTTCCCACGCCGCCGCCGACCCTGGCTATCTTACCTCAGTTTGGCATTGCTTGTTCGATTAAACGAGAATCGCTTGTTCGATTAAACGAGAAGGAGGAGCACCGCCTTGGCCCC
This sequence comes from Urochloa ruziziensis, assembly GCA_015476505.1. Taxonomy (NCBI): domain Eukaryota; kingdom Viridiplantae; phylum Streptophyta; class Magnoliopsida; order Poales; family Poaceae; genus Urochloa; species Urochloa ruziziensis. Next base: position 27,413,030 of record CM027121.1, on the reverse strand, counting down.
TGCACCGGTCGACGTGCGCCCGTGCACACGGAGCCCAGGGGCGCGACACCGTGCCCGGCCGGCGTGCCTCCATGGACCGCTCGCACCGGCGCCCGCCCTGTCGCGGCCACCGTCACCCGCCGCACGCTCGCTCCCCCGCAGCACCTACCCGCGAGCCCTCAAGCCGCCGCATCGCCACCACGTCGGTCCCACGTAAGAACTAAGAGCAACTCCAACAGACACCCTATTTTTCACTCTCTATTTGACTCTCTATTCGACATGCCAAAAAGATTCCTCCCCATACAAAGTTACACACTCCAACAGACTCTCCATTTTCTACTATCCAAATTCCAACGGCTACCTTTAACCCCCTCCCTACACACACGCTGACTCGTGGGTCCCATGCGTCATCGTCATCCCCTCCTTCCTTATCCTCCTGATCTCATCCTCCTCCCTGCCCCCACCCAAATGCGGTTCCCCGTCGGCGCAGGCGACGGCACCGGCGCCGGCCTCCCCTTCCCCGTCCTCCCCTTCTCTCCCTCCCTGGCAGAAGAGATTGGGTTTTCAACGCTTGGCGTCAGTTTTTCTTTCCTTTTTTTTACAGAGATACTCCGTATTTCACAAGTACATATAAATATTTTGGCTACCCAATCCTAACATAAATCGTAGCATAACTCGGTGGTACGAAGGCGTGACAGTTTTGCCAATCCTAACATAAAGGCTCGGCTTCGAACCACAGTGCCACAGCATTTTGGGATTAATATTTTCTTATTTCGGCCAATTAACTAACGTGCTCTAAATCTATAAATTTGCAACAACACAACCAGGAGTATTTTTTTCAGTAATTAATTTTACTATAGATAAATTTGTTACCATATGCAACCACAATGTAGCACATGGTGTAGTGGTAAGTTTGTTGCTTGATGGGGTTTTTGTCCAGGGTTCAAATCCCCAATCTTACAATTTTTAGCTTTTGTTTTACGTGACACGTCACGAGCCTGCTATTCGGCAATATATTTGCGCCGCGTTTTTTTACAGGATACGTCATGAGCCTGCTATTCGGCGCTTTTTTCCGCTTACTAGCAGAAGGGCACGTGCCGCATGCACGTGTTTTAGGAAAAAAAATACTAATTTAGATGTGTAATCTACATGGACTCTTTAGATTAATCTAGAGCGTTCGATCATCATAAAATCCGACGGTGTAGACTCAAAGGTGAGATGTAGTCAATATGGGCTCTTTAGATTAATTTAGAGCGTTAATCATCATAAAATCCGACGGTGTGGGATATAGATGACGACGGACGAAACGAAAGACGACGGACGAAACGAAAATTTCGTCGTCCTTTATAAGTATAGATTTAACATATTTTTTAAGCATGTGCAAAGGTTGATACTATAATATTTATTACCTGTTGTAGTCATAAATGAATGAGTGGTGCAGTGGTAGTATCCTTCCGTTGTAAGGTGGATGCGGTGGGTTCGATCCCTACACTGTCCCTTTTTAGTTTTTTATTGTAGGACAGTGGGACCCATCCTAACTATGTCCTTTTGTTTTGAGAAATTTGTGACGTTTAGCTTTTGGCATTAATGACAAAATAAAGTCTGTTACAATTTTGATATTGAACTACTTTGCAACGCTTTTTAATTACTCGTAATGACGATTTTTTAGTTTTTTATTGTAGGACAGCGGGACCCATCTCTAACTATGTCTTTTTGTTTTGAGAAATTTGTGACGTTTAGCTTTTGGCATTAATGACAAAATAAAGTCCGTTACAATTTTGATATTGAACTACTTTGCGATGCTTTTTAATTACTCGTAATGACGAATACCTCATTTTTGTCATTAAGCTATATGATCTCATATAAAGCGTCGTAAAACTTAACACCATAATGACGAATCCACTTAACGTCATTTAAAATTTGTCACAAAAGACCATATTTCTTGTAGTGGAGGTAAAATGGTCATCTCATATGGGCTGGAATATGAAAAGAGAAGGAAAAATAGTTGAGAAGATGAAAATAGGTTGAAAACCTATGAATTGAAAAAATACGGTGCGTGCCTCCCTCCGCCTGGCAGCGCCGCCGTCTTCTTCCGTTGTCCAGCTATACACCGATGATGACGTGCGCATGGGGCCCTCAGTCGTGGCTGCGGACGGCAACCTCCTCCTTATCCATATGGTAGTCCCTTTCAAGGGAAAGCGTATCGAGAAGTTCCACCACAATTTCTTTGTCTACCAGGCCGGCTTTGACTAGCCGTGGATGAAGTCTCCCTCCTCCACCCGATTGGGTAGCCCGGGGCAAAGACACCGGCATCATCAAGATGGGCGAGTGCTTCGTCGTGGCCAGTCTCAAGCCACGCGTAATCATCGACCGCAGCACAAGGAAGGGGGTGGAGCTGGAGGTGGAGGTGGCATTTGTATGGATTTTTAGGTCCGGCACCAACAAGTGGGACATCAGGCAGCTCGACATGCCCCATGACTCTGACAATGGGCTTGTTGAGTTCCACTGGCAGACTGATGCAGTGTTCTCCTTTGATGAGTTTATGTGTTGGGTTGATTACCACCGTGGTATCCTGTTATGTGATGTTTGCAATTCCGATCCTGAGCTTCGCTTCCTCCGTTTTCCTGGCATTGAGATTTGGAGGTGTGGTGACCGAGCACTCCCTACGAGGTTCAGGACCGTCTCCATCTGTAAAGGCCGTATGAAGTTTGTGGATGTGGACAATGGCCGATTCCGGTCCACTGAGAATGACGACAATAGGTCCACTGAGAGCAACGACATTGGGTCCACTGATAGCGACGACAATGAACACTGCAATGGCAATGGGTGCAGCATCACAACCTGGACTCTGAAGATGCCACAATATAAGTGGGAGAAGGACTATGTCCTCCAGATCGAAGAGCTCTGGTCACAACAGAGTTACCAAGATTCACGTTTGCCAAAAATTGTGCCAACGTTTCCCGTCGTCAGCATGGAGAAGCCTGACATTTTACACCTTATAGTCAAGGAGCCTGGTTTTTATAAGGAGTCTTGGATGATTACAATTGATATGAAGAAGAAAACTCTGGGGCCATACCAACTCTACAAGAATCCAGTAAATGAGAGGGGGACGGTACTTTTGACCTCAGTCACGTATATCCTGACAGTCCGATGATCTCCAGTGAGATTATCAAGTGCCTGAACATTCCAGTAGGTAAGACACTTGCATATTTCTCGTACCCCCTAAGGTTTGTTTTGCCTCAGGATTCTTACACAATAACCTGCATATGGATGTTGACTGTGAAAATTACTTTAAATATTAAGCAGTAATCAGCATGTTGTGCTCCCTGTACTTCTTGTGGTCAGTAAGTAGTACAATGTGTAGAGCATCTACATGTGAGTTTTGCTTGGCTAATCATTTCTTATCCTAATGGGGGTGGTTATGTTATTGTTGGTATTGACATAAACTCACATGTTGCCAGTTGGGACTGCCTGTTTAGTTTACCTATCCTGTAATTCGTAATTGAACACAGTACGAAAGGCTGTTTAACTTGAGTAATTAGAAACTGGAAGAACATACGATTGGTGAAACTCAATATTTTGTCTATAACTACACCATTTCACATTGATGACATGGGCTGTCATGTGTACAACATTTCCTGAGGTGATATTGCAGCAAAGCACTAGCATAGTCTTAGGTATAATATAATTTTTTTACGCCTTCAAGTGTCGGTGTCATCTTGTGATTCGGCTCCGGTCTAAAGAGAGAAATAGAAGGTGGGGGCAAATGTAAGTAATGCTACCACTTAAAGATAGCTACGAGAATAACGTCGACAGTGAAAATATTAGTGCCGCATACCTGGAACTGGAAGATTGTGAACACTCTTCACTTGCAGCCACTACCTGAAGGAGTTAAAGCCATGAAGGCTGCATCAGTTGAGTTAAAATATGGTGTACCGTCCCTGACCTGTATCCAAATCTTCATCAGTAGGTAGCTGTGGTTGGTGAGGTCCAGCTTGTACTAAGGCTTGACATTTCCTCCTCCCTTTGGTCCTTTTCTTCGTCATCTTGGCATATCTTCTATACTTTATGCCCTCCTTGTCATCCTCGGAATTCTCTGCCTCTTCAGCTAACTGATCACTGTCACCATTATTCTTGTACTTGCGCATCAACTTGTTGCTTGCCTTTGTTACATGCTGCCCTCTTATTCGTACCAGTTTTCACTTTTTAACTGCTTACAGGCTTCTCAGGGGATTCATAGAGTGACCTGAAACTATCTAAATCTTTTGAGGGATTGGCTATAGCAATTGGAACAGAAATGGCATGATCATCTCTTTCTGAATCTCTAGCTGATATTCTGAATCACTCTCATCCTCCTCTTCTGAGTTTTCATGGACCATCTCTGCATCTGCTACACCACCCTCTGTTATGCACTGTAACATGTAGGAGCACATGTTGTCATCGCTGAGAGGCCTCAAACCATTGACAAACTCCTTCCCAGGAAACAACCGATGCAAAAAATAAACTGAATCTTCATCAGTGATGGTCATGTGTTGCTTCAAATTGGCGACAATCTCAGACAATGTCACCTTTTCCCTCTCAAATTCTCAATATTTGACATGGCTTCATCTCCAACAAAGTCGATACCCTCTCCATGATATGCATAAACTCCTCTCTCAAGTGAAACCTCACTGGTAGTAAATCGAGGTTATCCATCCTGCATATCAAGAATAGATTGCATCAACAGTAAACTCCTCTCTCAAGTGAAACCTCACTGGTAGTAAATCGAGGTCATCCATCCTGCATATCAAGAATAGATTGCATCAACAGTAAACTCCTCTCTCAAGTGAAACCTCACTGGTAGTAAATCGAGGTCATCCATCCTGCATATCAAGAATAGATTGCATCAACAGTATGCCTCAACAGCCCCTGACCGTAACATGAACCTTACCCCATGCAACCAGAATGGCAGAATCTAACATCTAGGTTAAGATTGCAATCCAATCTTGTGGACAAATTGGCACTCGCGCCGTTGCAATCCTGTCCTCGCAGAGGCGGAGAGCGAAGAGGAGCACAGTAGGGGGCAATGCAGCATGGGGGGTGATTGCTTCGGCTATTGGTGGGCTGGCTCAAGTGGTTTGGGAGTGACAAATGGGATCAGGTCAGTTCTAGGCGTCGGTGCTGTGGGTTGGCTGGGCGCTGCCTGTCCATGACAACGGATTAGTTGGCCTCCAAAGCAATTGGACTCAGTCATAACTGTGTTTGTGTCCATATAGGCAAAACTGGTTGAGAATCCCTTTAAAGGATTAATTTAAGCCGGTATGCACAGATGAGGTCCTTGTAAAAATATGTTACTGTATGAATAATCATTTATTGATAAATGAATGGTGGCATTTATTTGGATATAGTTATTCCTACTTTACTACCAATTAGCGTGCTATGCTAACAGATCTAGTAATCGTATTGAGATGCATCATAATTGCCCTAACAATGGTTTAATTGTCTTTACAGGATATTAGTTTCAATCAGAAACCAGTGCTGCACTTCTCGCTTTACATTGAGTTTTCTTCTTGAATGGAGAGATGCTGTCAACCTGTTTATTGTTGTCCACCCATGATGCTGTCAGATGGATTGCAACTACATCTTAAATGTTTATGATGGATATACACTTTGGTGCCTGTTATGTTATGTTTTATTAGGATGGGTATGAGACTTGTACATTTATGATCCTTGCTATGACCAGTAATTTCCAAAGGGAGGTATTAGTTTCAGTCAAAAACCAGTGCTGCACTTCTGGTTATGTTTTAGGAAGTTTCCCTAAACAGTGAGTATTCTTCTTGGATGGAGAGCTGCTGTCAACCTGTTTACTGTTCTCCACATGATGCTGTCAGATGGAACGCAACTACGTCTTAAATGTTCTTTTTGCCATTTTATGATGGATATACACTTAAGTGCCTGTTATGTAATGTTTTATTAGGATGGGTATCAGACTTAGGTACATTTATGATCCTTGCTATGACCAGTAATTTCCAAAGGGGAATTTGATAACTTGCTACGCCTTTCTTGTTACTCCAGTACCTGAACAGACTGCTTTGTACAATTTGGGCAGCTACACAGAAGCAGCATTATACAACCTTGTGATTCTCGTGCGTTCGCTCCATTTTACAGCTCCTAATAACCAACTATTTTCACAAAACACGTCATACAAAAAAGATTGAATCATTTTACTTTCTATTCATTTTTGTATTTCTTTTTCTTAAAATAAAGGAGCTCTCTTGTTTCATAATTGATTGATTGAATTCCAAAGAAAACCTATACCTATAGTATAGGAAATTTGTATAGGAAATTATCAAATATTGCTTTTTTCATATAAAATAAATTTATATAGGAAATTTAACGTGTTGATTAGGAAACTTGTATAGGAAATTTGTATAGGAAATTTATATAGGAAATTTAACGTGTTCATAGCAAGGATCATAAATGTACAAGTCTCATACCCATCCTAATAAAACATAACATAACAGGCACCAAAGTGTATATACATCATAAACATTTAAGATGTAGTTGCAATCCATCTGACAGCATCATGTGGACAACAATAAACAGGTTGATAGCATCTCTCCATTCAAGAAGAAAACTCAATGTAAAGCCAGAAGTGCAGCACTGGTTTCTGATTGAAACTAATATCCTGTAAAGACAATTAAACCATTGTTAGGGCAATTATGATGCATCTCAATACGATTACTAGATCTGTTAGCATAGCACGCTAATTGGTAGTAAAGTAGGAATAACTATATCCAAATAAATGCCACCATTCATTTATCAATAAATGATTATTCATACAGTAACATATTTTTACAAGGACCTCATCTGTGCATACCGGCTTAAATTAATCCTTTAAAGGGATTCTCAACCAGTTTTGCCTATATGGACACAAACACAGTTATGACTGAGTCCAATTGCTTTGGAGGCCAACTAATCCGTTGTCATGGACAGGCAGCGCCCAGCCAACCCACAGCACCGACGCCTAGAACTGACCTGATCCCATTTGTCACTCCCAAACCACTTGAGCCAGCCCACCAATAGCCGAAGCAATCACCCCCATGCTGCATTGCCCCCTACTGTGCTCCTCTTCGCTCTCCGCCTCTGTGAGGACAGGATTGCAACGGCGCGAGTGCCAATTTGTCCACAAGATTGGATTGCAATCTTAACCTAGATGTTAGATTCTGCCATTCTGGTTGCATGGGGTAAGATTCATGTTACGATCAGGGGCTGTTGAGGCATACTGTTGATGCAATCTATTCTTGATATGCAGGATGAATGACCTCGATTTACTACCAGTGAGGTTTCACTTGAGAGAGGAGTTTACTGTTGATGCAATCTATTCTTGATATGCAGGATGGATGACCTCGATTTACTACCAGTGAGGTTTCACTTGAGAGAGGAGTTTACTGTTGATGCAATCTATTCTTGATATGCAGGATGGATAACCTCGATTTACTACCAGTGAGGTTTCACTTGAGAGAGGAGTTTATGCGTATCATGGAGAGGGTATCGACTTTGTTGGAGATGAAGCCATGTCAAATATTGAGAATTTGAGAGGGAAAAGGTGACATTGTCTGAGATTGTCGCCAATTTGAAGCAACACATGACCATCACTGATGAAGATTCAGTTTATTTTTTGCATCGGTTGTTTCCTAGGAAGGAGTTTGTCAATGGTTTGAGGCCTCTCAGCGATGACAACATGTGCTCCTACATGTTACAGTGCATAACAGAGGGTGGTGTAGCAGATGCAGAGATGGTCCATGAAAACTCAGAAGAGGAGGATGAGAGTGATTCAGAATATCAGCTAGAGATTCAGAAAGAGATGATCATGCCATTTCTGTTCCAATTGCTATAGCCAATCCCTCAAAAGATTTAGATAGTTTCAGGTCACTCTATGAATCCCCTGAGAAGCCTGTAAGCAGTTAAAAAGTGAAAACTGGTACGAATAAGAGGGCAGCATGTAACAAAGGCAAGCAACAAGTTGATGCGCAAGTACAAGAATAATGGTGACAGTGATCAGTTAGCTGAAGAGGCAGAGAATTCCGAGGATGACAAGGAGGGCATAAAGTATAGAATATATGCCAAGATGACGAAGAAAAGGACCAAAGGGAGGAGGAAATGTCAAGCCTTAGTACAAGCTGGACCTCACCAACCACAGCTACCTACTGATGAAGATTTGGATACAGGCCAGGGACGGTACACCATATTTTAACTCAACTGATGCAGCCTTCATGGCTTTAACTCCTTCAGGTAGTGGCTGCAAGTGAAGAGTGTTCACAATCTTCCAGTTCCAGGTATGCGGCACTAATATTTTCACTGTCGACGTTATTCTCGTAGCTATCTTTAAGTGGTAGCATTACTTACATTTGCCCCCACCTTCTATTTCTCTCTTTAGACCGGAGCCGAATCACAAGATGACACCGACACTTGAAGGCGCAAAAAAATTATATTATACCTAAGACTATGCTAGTGCTTTGCTGCAATATCACCTCAGGAAATGTTGTACACATGACAGCCCATGTCATCAATGTGAAATGGTGTAGTTATAGACAAAATATTGAGTTTCACCAATCGTATGTTCTTCCAGTTTCTAATTACTCAAGTTAAACAGCCTTTCGTACTGTGTTCAATTACGAATTACAGGATAGGTAAACTAAACAGGCAGTCCCAACTGGCAACATGTGAGTTTATGTCAATACCAACAATAACATAACCACCCCCATTAGGATAAGAAATGATTAGCCAAGCAAAACTCACATGTAGATGCTCTACACATTGTACTACTTACTGACCACAAGAAGTACAGGGAGCACAACATGCTGATTACTGCTTAATATTTAAAGTAATTTTCACAGTCAACATCCATATGCAGGTTATTGTGTAAGAATCCTGAGGCAAAACAAACCTTAGGGGGTACGAGAAATATGCAAGTGTCTTACCTACTGGAATGTTCAGGCACTTGATAATCTCACTGGAGATCATCGGACTGTCAGGATATACGTGACTGAGGTCAAAAGTACCGTCCCCCTCTCATTTACTGGATTCTTGTAGAGTTGGTATGGCCCCAGAGTTTTCTTCTTCATATCAATTGTAATCATCCAAGACTCCTTATAAAAACCAGGCTCCTTGACTATAAGGTGTAAAATGTCAGGCTTCTCCATGCTGACGACGGGAAACGTTGGCACAATTTTTGGCAAACGTGAATCTTGGTAACTCTGTTGTGACCAGAGCTCTTCGATCTGGAGGACATAGTCCTTCTCCCACTTATATTGTGGCATCTTCAGAGTCCAGGTTGTGATGCTGCACCCATTGCCATTGCAGTGTTCATTGTCGTCGCTATCAGTGGACCCAATGTCGTTGCTCTCAGTGGACCTATTGTCGTCATTCTCAGTGGACCGGAATCGGCCATTGTCCACATCCACAAACTTCATACGACCTTTACAGATGGAGACGGTCCTGAACCTCGTAGGGAGTGCTCGGTCACCACACCTCCAAATCTCAATGCCAGGAAAACGGAGGAAGTGAAGCTCAGGATCGGAATTGCAAACATCACATAACAGGATACCACGGTGGTAATCAACCCAACACATAAACTCATCAAAGGAGAACACTGCATCAGTCTGCCAGTGGAACTCTACAAGCCCATTGTCAGAGTCATGGGGCATGTCGAGCTGCCTGATGTCCCACTTGTTGGTGCCGGACCTAAAAATCCATACAAATGCCACCTCCACCTCCAGCTCCTACCCCCTTCCTTGTGCTGCGGTCGATGATTACGCGTGGCTTGAGACTGGCCACGACGAAGCACTCGCCCATCTTGATGATGCCGGTGTCTTTGCCCCGGGCTACCCAATCGGGTGGAGGAGGGAGAGACTTCATCCACGGCCAGTCAAAGCCGGCCTGGTAGACAAAGAAATTGTGGTGGAACTTCTCGATACGCTTTCCCTTGAAAGGGACTACCATATGGATAAGGAGGAGGTTGCCGTCTGCAGCCACGACTGAGGGCCCCATGCGCACGTCATCATCGGTGTATAGCTGGACAACGGAAGAAGGCGGCGGCGCTGCCAGGCGGAGGGAGGCACGCACCGTTCGATTGTTGCTCGTAGTGCTGCTGGCCATGGTTGTAGAGGGCTCGAAATCAAGTAGGGCGACGCGGGTATCGAACAAGAACCACCACTCCTCAAATGTGAGGGTGGGGGTGGAGGCGGTGGGTGGCAAAGAAGGGGATTGGTACACGACGACCATTAAGGCGGCGGCCCTGAGGCGGGTGGCGGCGGCGCTGAGGCGGGTGGCGGGCGGCGGCGGCGCTGAGGCGATAGGCGGTGCGACCTAGGGTTAGGCGACGGGGACGAGCAGATAAGGGAGGGGACGGGGAGAGGCTATCAAGAGCTACTAGCAGCTGGGGCGCGCAGTCTAGGTCGGGTTTGCACTCGTAATGGGCCTTCGCGCTCCTGGGCCAGGCTTTAGCTTATGTCCTTTTTTGAGAAATTTCGGAATTTGGGATCAAATTCGCCGGCCTTTCGTAACAAGGACTAGAAAATGAAGGGCGCGGCGTTATCGTCATGTATGTTTAAGATTGGGTTACTGTATGCTATGTATTTCGGTCTACTTCATTTGTTGCTTTCCCTTGAAAGGGACTACCATGTGGATAAGGAGGAGGTTGCCGTCCGCAGCCACGACTGAGGGCCCCATGCGCACGTCATCATCGGTGTATAGCTGGACAACGGAAGAAGACGGCGGCGCTGCCAGGCGTAGGGAGGCACGCACCGTTCGATTGTTGCTCGTAGTGCTGCTGGTCATGGTTGCAGAAGGCTCGAACGGCTCGAAATCAAGTAGGTCGACGCGGGTATCAAACAAGCACCAACTGAATGTGTCGATTGGTGCGGAGATGCTGGGTGGCAAAGCAGGTTTTTTTTTCCCGACCGGTCCGGCCAAACCGCCGCCCACCGGTAGCTGTTAGCCGGACCGGTTTGACCGGAAACTGGTAGAAACCGGACAAATTTAAAAATCAAATTAAATCCGCAGTTCAACCGGTTTCGAACGGTTAGCCGGCCGGTTGACGGTTAGCCGGCCGGTTTGAGCGGTTTGACAAATTTTCAAATTTTAATTAAAAAATAAAAAATAAAAGAAAATTTCTAAAAAATTACTAAAGATATTTAAGGTGCGTAGAATCTAATGGTGTCAAAAAGAGAACATTTTAAGAAGTTTAAGTAGCGGTTTAAGCACATTATAAGTTTAACGTGTTGGATTTAGTAGGCTTTTTGAACTTCTAATACAAACAAAAGATACTAAATGAACAAATATTTGAAAAATTTTGACACCATTACAATCTACTCACCTTAAAGTATTTTTAAGAATTTTTTTAATTTTTCAATTTTTTAAATTCAAATTTGAAAATTTTAAATTTGGCCGGTTGGAAACCGTCCCGAACCGGAACCGGTCCGGACCGGTTAGACCTGTTCCCGCGGTTTCCGGACCGGTTCCGGTCGGGAAAAAAAACCCTGTGGCAAAGAAAGGGATCGGTAGACGACACCCATTAGCGCGGCGGCTGGCGGCGGCGCTGAGGCGGCTGGCGGCGGCTAGGGTTGGGCGACGGAGAAGGGAGGCTATCAAAGGGCTGCGGACGGACCTATCAAGTGGTGCGAATGTTAACGCGCCCGATCCAGATCCGCGGCGAGATAGAGACCGTAGGAGTATTTCGGTGGCACGTTTGTACCGAGCTTTTCATCGCTCTCCTACCCCGTATATACACTTGCCTTGTTCGGCCTGCAAAGGGTTCGGGGCGACCCTCTTACGAAGTCGCTCCGCTCATCAAATCAGTGCATGGATCGAATCGGGCCGATCCCAAAACTAACCGGAGCAAAAGGATCGTGACCCTGTTGACCCGTGGAGACCCTAGGGTCGACCCTGCTTGCAACGCCGCTCGTCGCCGCCGCCTCGCACGTGCCAGGTGGATTGCCTTGCCAGCCTCTCCGCTCGCCTGGCAGCAGCGTCGCATTGTAACTCACCCGTACAAGCCATCGCTACCTCCTCTGTGGTGCCTCTTAGACAAAGACCAGGGGCGGTAAATTGGCAGCCAAATTCACCACACTTGCTTCACCTCCATCCAATTCACCGCGCTAGTAACTCATCCACGTCGCAAGATCCGCCCCCATACACTCCTCTCCCTCTGCCATCGCTTCTACCGACGGGAATTACAGGAATCAGGCCGCCATTGCCGACTAAGCCTCCAAACCCAATCCGTCGTCGATTTCCCTTCCCGGCCCTCCTCGCCCTTTTATACAACCAAAAATGGATCATCCTTGATCTCATCGTGCTTCCCAACCCTTCTCCCGAGCCTGTACATCAACAGAGAGCCGCCGCGCCGCCTTCCTTCTCCGGCCATCCGCCACCGCCGTCCTCAACCATGCGTTGCTTGGGGATTTGAGTATTGGATGGTCGGTTTGAGTGAGCGCCGGAGTGATGAATTCATTGGTGATCTTCCCACCGCCGTCCGGCTCACCGACGGCGCATAATCACCGGTCAAACGCGGCGGCATCTGACTTGACCGGTGGTGGAATAAGGTGAGGGGTTTCTGTTGAGAAGAGTATAGAAGTTAAAGGGGGGGTTTCGTAACAAGTTTGGTCTTATGTGTGAGGAGTGGGATAATTATAGGGGGTTTTCCATAAATGTGGCAAGGCTAATTTGTCTCATCGTCAAGTAAACCAGCGCTGCACATTCACGGGAGGTTCGCACCGCGGCGCCCCTCGGAGTGTTCTGACACCATCTCAGCATGGAGCGGGTCGACCCTGGACCCTGTTTCTATGCGAACAGAGCAGCGGGGCACGTCCAGGGGCGCTCCGATCCGCTCCGTTTGCAGGCCGAGCCGAAGAGCAGTGGCGGACAGGAATGGAAGGAGGGTGCCACGCAGCTGCGGCGACTAGAGATTCTACACAGCCACAACCAGCGAAGGGAAGGGCGCCACCGTAGGGAGCGGCGACGCCCAGACAATGGAGGGAGCGGCGACGCCCGGTGAACCAAGCGCCGGCGCGGAGGAAGGGGCAGCGACGCCCTGCTAGCACCGGCGCGGAGGGGAGCGAGGACGGACGGACTGACGAAACTAGGAAACACCACCGATGCCCAGCTGCTAGGGTTTAGGCTTTAGAGGACTTCGGGTCTCTCCGGTGGAACCGGTGGTAGTCGTCATCAAAAGCCCAACAGTTTTCTTGTAGAGGTCCACTGGGCCGTTTGGTCGTGAGACGAGCGGTACTGTTGGGCTAGGTAATGGCCCGTCGTTGCTGGCCATCGATACACACGCCACCCAAACCCACCTGAGCCCTTCACGTTCACCTTGTCCCCTGCAAGGCCCAACATTCAGCTGTTCAGGCCCATCACTACTTAGCCCACCAATGTCTTGGGGCCTTGAACGACCTACTCCCTCCGTCCCAAAATAAATGCAATTCTAGGATTCAAAATTTGTCCTACAAAAAATGCAACTTTGACATTCCAACCACAAAAGACAATTGTCTCCGGAAGTTTCTCCTACAAAAGACAAACCAATGTCTAGATATATCTTACAAAAGATAAGGGGTAATTTGGTAATTTTACACCTAACATTGGTTTGCGTGTCCAAACCTACAATTGCATTTATTTTGGGACAGAGGGAGTAGCTGCTAACACTTTCTCTCTCGAAGCTGCTGCAATCTAACACTTGTGGCCGTGTTTAGTTCCAAAATGTTTTTGGTGAAAAGATTTTAGGTTTTGATTTTATCGATTTAGCAGTAATAAATGTAGACAAAAAGGTGAAAAGTTACATGGATAGGCTGGAAATCTCGAGACGAATCTAACGAGGGTAATTAGAGGGTAATTAATCCATAATTAGCGGATTGTTATTGTAGCATTACTGTTACAAATCATGGATTAAATAGGCTCATTAGATTCGTCTCGCGATTTACAACCTATCCATGTAACTTTTCACCTTTTTCGTCTACATTTAATACTTTATGCATCTAAAATTCTACTTTGATGTGATGGGTGAAAAGATTCTATTTCAGAACTAACACAACGGGCTTGTATCAAAGAGACGGATGCTCGTGCATGGTGGGCGAAAGCAATGAAAACAATGCCAAAAGATGATACAGTTAGAGTGACAATCACCGTGTGGGCAATACGGTATATTGGTATGTGTCATGTGTGGAGGAAGGCACTACATGAAAATTCCTTTCAAAGCCCGTTATCGACGCATTGTTTCATCGAACATTTCATTGCGGAGCTGGGGATTATAAAACCCGTACAACGACCAGAACAAGGACGACAACGCAAGGTTACAGGGTGGATTCCCCCACCAGTGGAAATGGCGAAGATCACTGTAGATGTTGCACTTTCAAAGAACACGAGGAGAGTAACGGCTGCGGCTATAGCAAGAGATGGTGTTGGTATGTTTTATGAGCATCAGTGCTAGTTGTTGATGGTGTTACGGACCCGGAAACCATGAAATCTTTGGCTTGTTGCGAGGGGCTTGCCCTAGCTAGCGACCTCACTCTTCACAGGGTTCCGCTAGCATGTGACATGCCAATGTGGTGCGGTGTATCAGGGGTGATGGCAAAGGGGTTTGTGGGCAGGTCGTCCATAAAATCCAAGCCAGGAAAGGTGACTTTGGAGAGCTAGAATTTGTTCACAAAGGGAGAGCCTCCGATGCCCATAATTTAAATAGAAGTTCTTTGTATTTTGAGATAGGAAGGAGTGTTTGGTTTTTGTCACCGCGAGAAGGCATATGTAACTTGGTTTCATCAATGAATCAATAAAGGGTGCTGAATTCCAAAAAAAAAATCTAACTCCTACCCTAGTAGGTCGCTCTCCGGAAAGGGAGCCGGATCGAGTGACTTGCCTCGCTGTAACTGGCGCCCCACTATCCAGCGTCCGCTACTCATCCAATGACGTATGAGAAGTCAAAGGTACCTGACTCAGGGTCCCACACAACTGAGCCATCATCTTCCTCAGTCTCTCGTTGCTTTCTCTCTCGTTGTGTCTCTAGTTGCTCAAGAAACCGAAGCACCGGCCAAATCCGTTGAAAGAAATCAGAGGAGCGGAAGATATGTGGAGGAACCGATCGTCCCTATCTTGGGTCGATCAATGACGCAGAACAGGTTACATATATAGTCCCGGATTAGCTTGGCCGACTTCCTCTACAAGATAAACTGTTACAATTCTATCTCTAAGAGTACAACAAGATTACAACAACCCTATGGATGCCGGCCAAGCATATCTGGTACTTGTTCCAAGATATTGTTCAACAATAATATCTAACACTCCCCCTCAATCTGACCTTCTTAGGTTAAGAGTTCTTAAACATCTCAAGCTGACGCACCGTAATTGGCTTAGTAAATCCATCTGCAACTTGCTCCTTCGATGATATGTATTCTATATCAAGCAACTTCTTAGTTACTCTTTCTCGTACAAAATGATAATCAACTTCTATATGTTTCGTTCGTGCATGAAACACTGGTTTAGCTGAGAGATACTTAGCTCCAATACTATCACACCATAACTTAGCTGCCTTTGGCGCTGGAATTCTAAGTTCATATAGCAGAGTTTGTATCCACATAATTTCAGCTGTGGCATCTGCTACAGCTTTATATTCTGCTTTAGTATTTGATCTTGAAACTGTTGTCTGCTTCCTAGCACTCCAAGAAACAAGATTAGATCCAAGGAACACAACAAAGCCTCCGGTAGAGCGTCTATCATCTAGACAGCATGCCCAATCTGCATCAGAAAAGGCACTAACAAGCAGAGAATTAGATTTACATATCTTAATCCCAAGCTTAGTCGACTGTTTTAAATACCGTAGGATCCTCTTCACTACTGCCCAATGCACTGTAGTAGGTGCATGTAGAAATTGACAAACTTTATTTACAACAAAAGAGATATCAGGTCGAGTCAAGGTTAAGTACTGAAGAGCACCAACAACACTTCTGTAATTTGTTGCATCACTCGGTCCAAGAGGGGATCCTTCATGAGCTGACAATTTTTCTGAAGTGGTTTACAACTTGTCATGCCAACACGTCGCAACACATCATTAGCATACTTCTCCTGAGCTAACACAATACCATTCTTGACCTTGCTAACTTCTATTCCCAAGAAATAATGCAACTCACCAAGATCCTTTAACGCAAAGTCTTTATTCAGATCTTGTAGAAGTGTCATGGTTGCTTCCTGAGTAGATCTAGCAACAATTATATCATCAACATAAACCAACACAAAAATGGTTATTGATCCTTACTGTAGAAAAACAAGGACGTGTCAGCTCTTGAAGCTTTGAAGCCAATTTCACGTAGCTTAGCACTTAGCCGAGAGTACCATGCCCTTGGTGCTTGTTTTAAGCCATACAATGCTTTATCCAACTTACATATATAATTTGATAACGATGCATTCTCATAACCTGGAGGTTGTCTCATACATACATCTTCTTCAAGAAAACCATGAAGGAAAGCATTACTGATATCTAATTGTCTAAGACTCCATCTTCTAGAAACGACAATAGACAAAATAACTTTGATAGTTGCAGCTTTAATAACATGACTAAAGGTATCTTCATAGTCTATGCCATACCTTTGTTTAAATCCTTTTGCAACTAAACGAGCTTTGTATCTGTCAAGACTAGCATCAGCTTTTCGTTTTATTTTATAAACCCATTTACAGTCTATGACATTAACACCTTTCTGAGGAGGAACTAGATGCCAGGTTTTATTATCAATAAGAGCTTTGTACTCTGAATCCATTGCTGACTTCCAATTTTTATCATGCAAGGCCTCATCTAGATTACTTGGTTCACTAGAAGAAGTAAACAAGCCATATTTAACAGTACCATTAGTATATACCTTTTCCTTTCAAATCCCACTCATTAGCCTTGTCCTCGGTCTAACAGGAGCATCTGGAGGAGCATTCAAAGTTGTTGTAGATTCTTGCACTTCTGGAGCATGCGATGAAGGTGCAGAACGAGCTGTAGATGTATCCGGCACAGAAGATCTAGCACCTGGACGCGTATCAGGCGTTGCAGGCGAAACCGCGCGCGGCTCCCCCTCGCCCGCAGCGCGCCTGGGACGCGTGGTAGACAACGATTGGCGCGGGCTGGACCGTGTGGCACCCGAGCCGGCAGGAGGCGACGTGGCGGGCTCGGAACGGACGCCTGGCGCAGTTGTCGCAGGCGGTGCCGACAGGCCTGGAGACCTGGGCGGATCCACTCCAGATCCCGGGGTCGATTCGGTCGGGGCAGGCGCCGCCGTATCTTCCTGGATAGGAGCGCCTGAGCCTTCCGATGCTGTGTCCACCCCGCTGTGTGTCCCAGAAAACTCACCAGAAACATTAGTTTCATTAGAGAAATTAATCATATGATCATGCACTTGTCCCATCTCAAAAGAAGGATTAACAGGGTGGGAGAAAGGAGGTAGATTTCAGATCTAAGTCTTGCTCCAGCATTAGAATGAAGTTTTGAAAAAGGAAATTGTGTTTCATCAAACACAACATCACGAGAATTATAGACTCTTCCACATGCAACATCAAGGCACTTGAAGCCTTTGTGAAGATTGCTATACCCCAAGAACACGCACTCTTTTGATTGAAACTCAAGCTTGTGCTTGTTGAAAGGACAAAGGTTTGGCCAACAAGAGCAACCAAAGACACGAAGAGACTCATAGTCCGGTTTTTGTTTGAAGAGGCGTTCTAAGGGGGTTTCATAGTCGATCACCTTGCTAGGAACACGATTAATTAGATAGGTGGTGGCTAAGAAAGCTTCATCCCAATACTGAAGTGGCATGGATGTGTGGGCTAAAAGAGACAGTCCCACTTCAACAATGTGGCGATGTTTCCTTTTCGCGGAGCCATTTTGTTGATGTGCATGGGGACAAGACACTCGATGAGAGATGCCCACTTTTTCAAAGAACGTATGGAGACGCTGATATTCACCTCCCCAGTCAGTTTGAATGGAAATAATTTTTCGATCAAATAACCTTTCTACAAGGCTTTGAAAATTATGAAATCTCTGAAATACTTTGGATTTAAACTTAAGGAGATAGACCCACGTAAATTTACTGTAATCATCAATAAAACTCACATAATAATTCTTGCCACCAACAGAATTTGACACAGGGCCCCACACATCCGAATAAATGAGCTCCATAGGAGAACTAGATGAATTCAACGACTTACTATAAGGAAGTTGATGACTCTTGCCTTTTTGACAGGCATCACAAACCGACTCTTTATTGGATTCAGAAGAACAAGGAAGATTATGTCTACTAATGACTCGACTAACAATGGCATTGGAGGGATGACCTAAGCGATTGTGCCACCTTTCAACGGTCGGCCTGACAGCTCCCAAGGCCTGCTTTATTGGTGTGGATGGAAGAGGATAGAGCCCATTGCGACATCTCCCTTTAAGAATCGTGTTCTTCGTTGCCTGGTCCTTGATAAGAAAATAATCGGGATGAAATTCAAGAAAGGCTGAGTTATCTTTAGCAAGACGATGTACAGAGACTAGATTTTTCTTTGCTTTGGAGACATGAAGGATATTATTAAGATGTAAATCACGAGACTGAGTGGGAACAATTGTATGGCCAATATGATTAATTTTCATACCTTCCCCATTGGCCACATGGATTTGGTCAGTCCCTCGATACTTTTCACGTACCGAGAGCTTTTCCAAATTGCTGGTGATGTGGTCCGTGGATCCGCTGTCCGCGTACCACGCTGAGTCCCCACCATAGGAGTAGGCGGCATTCACAAGCTTCTCATCAGCTACATAGTCTTCATCAAATATGTGCCAGCACTCAGAGGCAACATGCCCCTTCTTGTAGCACACCCTGGCAGCGAGGACGTTGCTGGGAGTTGTTGTCGGTGTTGTTGCTGTTGTAGTGCTACTGTTGGCCGCCTCCACGGTTGGATCCTCGGCCACCACGACCAGGGCCTCAGCCACAGGTAGTTACCACGACCACGCCCTTCGTTGCTTGGTGGACGACTCGACCCCCGGCCGCCGTTCCTGTTGGCAGAATTGGCAGACGAGGAGGACTCCCCAAGCTGCAGATCGAGTCTTGTCTCGAAGCTCAGAAGTTGTGAGTAAAGCTCATCAAGGGAAATAGGATCAACTCGAGTCATGAGAGAAGATACAACTGGATTGAAATCCATATCCAAACCATTGAGGATGAAGGCCACCAACTCGTCATCTTCGATTGTCTTGCCTGCAGCAGCAAGATCATCTCCGAGAGATCTCATCTTCCCGAAGTAGTCGGAGGCGTTCATGGTCCCCTTCTTGGTGGTGGCAAGCGCGAGTCGGACGTTGATGGCCCGTGCACGCATCTGCGAGGCGAACATGTTGCTGATCGCCCTCCATGCTTGTGCTGCCGTCCTTGTAGCTGTAACTTGCGCTAGCACTTCTCTTGATAGAGAGGTGAGTAGAAAGCTGAGCATGTGTTGATCCCGAGCCTCCCATTCTTCAAACGCCGGATTAGGAATCTTCACGACTTTGTCATCTAGTCCCTTGTGGTCAATCTCAGCGTCGGGGGCAGCGGTCCTGCCGCTAATATGGCCTTCAAGACGTGCACCGCGAAGAGCTGCGAGCACTTGCGCTACCCACACCGCATGATTTTGCTTTGTGTGTTTTTCCGTGACTTGAGTCCCGGCGAGAGGATTGGAGGAAGAAGAACTAGAAGCCATGGATCACTACCGGAAAACCGATCATTGCCATGTGCATGGCCCTTTGCCGTGTGTCAGACCACGAGCACACGGCAAAGGGCCCTCTTTGCCGTGTTCCGGCCAGAAGGCACACGGCAAAGGGACGGCACACGCCCCCCCCCCCCCCCCTGCCGTGTGCCCTGGCCTAGTGCACACGGCAAAGGGCAAACACAGGCAAAGAATTACCTTTGCCGTGTGTCTGCACCGGTGGCACACGGCAAAGAGCAGCACACGGCAAAGGGGGGGCCTTTGTCGTGTGCCAGCCGTTAGGCACACGGCAAAGGGGACGGCTAGGTCACGGCCGTTGCCCTTTGCCGTGTGCCCTGCCGTGTGGCGCACGGCAAAGATCCGGCACACGGCAAAGTAATTTTTTCGTTATATTCCCTCCAAACTTTTTGTGGTGTCAACATACGTTACTTTGTATTTCATGTTAACATTTGGTACATTTCTCGTTATATTTGCTATATTTATTGAATTTGTTTCGTTTCATGGATTTATCGTTGAAAAATAACTTTTGAACTACAAGTGTGTTGAATAATTAATATAATGGATTCAAAAATAGTATTCATGTTATTGAGTCTAATATGAGGCTGTATCCATGAACTGGAATGAAATATCGATTGTCTTGTTCACGATACCTGATTAGATATGTGTGGTCGAATCGTATTTAAATTTAAAAAAAGAATACATGTCTGAAAATCATAAAATTTGTCCTGACATCATTATTTCATGTGTATAGGCTGTGGTAAAAAGTAGAACGTGTTTCGCACAAGTTGTCACATACCCTGTTTGCAAATCGAAGAATATCCAGAGAAGTTTCGGAGAGTTGTTGTTGTGTTGTTGATATTGTGAGGTATAAGTGTAGTCGAATTAGGTTTTCACTTCAAATCTTTTTGTATATGCATAAGACAACTTAGATTATTGTGGCATACCAAATTTGGTAATATTTTCGTACACGTTTGATATTTTATTTTTAATTTTTCAATTAAACAATATCTAGTTATGTACATGAAATAATAAGTTTTTTATATCGTTTCATTCGATCATGTTATTGGTTGTCGTTGAGAAGCTATTTTCAAAGGTTTTGAAAAAGTCAAATCATAAAATATATTATGAACAAGTTTTTAAAAAATAAAACAAATAAAACAAAATTGTTTTTTGCCGTGTGCAGCACACGGCAAAGGGGTCCTGCACACGGCAAAGGGAAGCGGCAAATTTAAACCACACTTTGCCGTGTGCTAGATCGCGGCACACGGCAAAGGACCTGCCTTCGGCACACGGCAAAGGACCTGCCTTTGCCGTGTGCTAGATCACGGCACACGGCAAGGGGGGGCACTTAGCCGTTTCATGCGCCGTGTGCCGCACACACGCGCAACACACACACGCCGCCTGCCCCACTGTTGCGCCGCCGCCGCCGCCGTGCCCCCGCTCCCACGCGCCGCCGCCGTGCCCCCCGCGTTCGCCGCCGGTCGCGGCGCGCCGCCGCTGGCTGGGCCGCCGCGCCTCGTCGTTCCCCCGGTGCTCCCCCTCCCCCGCGCGCTCCCCCCACCGCCTCCCCAAGCGCCGCCGCCGGCTGTGCCCCCGCGCGCCGTCGCCGGTCGGGGCACCGCGCCGCCGCCGGCCGGGCCGCCGTACGCCACGGCCGGCCGGGCCCCCACGGGGCGCTGCCTGCCGGACCGGCGCGGGCACCCCTGCCCCGTCGGAACTGGAGGAGGGGGGAGGAAGGACAGAGGAGGAGGAGCAGAGGAGGAGGAACAGGAGGAGGAGAAGGAGGAAGTGGTCGCCGCGGCTAGCCTTCCCGTCGTCGCTGCCCCACCTTGGGCCATCGCTGCCCCTCCTTCGGCTGCCGCTGCTCGCACTCTAGGTAATTGCGGCCGTCGTGCATTTCTACCGCAAGTACAAGAAGGTGAAGCTTACTAAAGCGGAGGCGAGCAGTTGACACGTGCAGAATACATGCGGGTAAATATACTTTTTTTAAACTAAGTACGCTCTGTTTTGTCTTTTTCATGTGTCACGTGCTTGATAATGTGCAGGTGGTTCCTTGGTGGTGCTTGACCCACATTCCGGCCTGGACCAAGATGGTGGACAAATGGCTCGCGGACGATTGGGAGACAACCCACAACGAGCTCCGGCGGCGGCGTTTGATGATGTCAGGTGTATCACATCATCAAGGCAACCGTAACCTCCAGGCGTACGGGAACACATGAGTACGTGAATTCAATTTTTAATTCTTATGAGCAATCCTGAATAATTCATAAACATTTTCCCTTTTGTTTTTTTTTGCAGTCGCAGACACATGGTAACCAGCCTTGCCCCCCGGCCATGGCATACGCTTTGTCCCACAAGGGCAAGGCGACTGACCCAGAGAACACGTACAACTCGAACGACGGGCCCAAGGCGTACTCCAATCCGACCGCCTACAGCCGCCTGAGTGACTACGCAGAGATGGCCAGGGAGGTCCATGGGCCGGATTTTGATCCGATCACCGCAGACCTTGACGGAGAAGTCCTCATGAGGTCAGGAGGAGGCAAGAAGCACGGCCGGTACGCGATTGCGAACAGCCTAGTGGACACGGCTAGTACTCCCACTCTCACCGCGCTTAAAGCCCGTGCCACGGACTCCACCCCGCCTATACGCCCACGCCAGGCCGCTGCACAGATCCAGATGGCTCGGTTTCAGGTAATTTCTGTTATACCTATTGTTAATTGATTATCGCTAAAGTTTGTTTGGTATGGTAACAATGTCATGAATATGTGCAGAAAATGATGGCAGCCCAGGTGGCGGAGGGGGTGAGAGCAGCAAAGGAAGAGATGCAGCGGAACTTTCAGGCCGAGAGGGACAGGTTGATAGAAGAGTTTCAGCGGAAGCAGGACGCCGACCGGGAGGCCGAGCGGCAGCAGTATGAGCACATGTTCCAGTACGTGCACCACATTGGGACGGTGGTAGGTCAAGCACCGCCGCCAGTACTGTTGGCTCCACCAGCTCGAGATGCTACGCCTGTGAGTCTCTTGACAACTTTGAATTTTCATTTCTTATAGTGACTTAGAGCCGACTTAGAACCTAGATTGATGGATAAAACGAAAATGCCTTACACTTGTTGACTTAGGATGAAACAAGAATTACTTAGATTTTGTATCATTTGTGCAGTCCCCTCACCAGTCCGCGGCCTCGAACGATGGGCCGTGCGCAGTAGACATGTCACCCCCTCAGCAGTCCCCTCACCCGCCACCGTGGACGCAGTACCCGTGGTCTCAGTTGCCTCCCGGCACGCCGTTCCAGCCTTGGCCGCAGTTGCGTCCTGGCATGACGCCGCACCCTCACAGATTCCCGTCGCCGTACCTGCCGCTACCTCACGGCTCACCCTTCTCGCAGGAGCCGCCGCGGCCACCTGGGTCTCAGTGAGTTGTATCGACGAGCATGGAGTTGTATTATTTGTTTTGTATGGACTTGTATTATTTGCTTAGTATGGACTTGTATGGATTTGCATGAGCTTGTATGGACTTGTATGCATTTGCATGAGCTTTTATGGACTTGTGATGGTCGTTGTGATATATAAACTGCCAGTGATGGTCATCGTGATATGTAAACTGCCTGTGATGGTTATTGATATATAAACTGTCTGTGATTGAGTTGTTTGGGCCTTTGGGGTATAGGTAACAATAAACAAAAAAATAGCAGTTTTTGGGCCTTTGCCGTGTGCTTTTACCATAGCACACTTTGCCGTGTGCTTTTGCCATAGCACACGGCAAAGGCTCGCCACGTGTGTCGGCCACGTGGGCCTTTGCCGTGTGCCTGGACGCGTGGCACACGGCAAAGGCTTCGTAACGGGACGGCCGTTAGTGCCATCGGGCACACGGCAAAGGCTGGGCACACGGCAAAGCCTTTGCCGTGTGCCCGAGATTAGGCACACGGCAAAGACTCCTCTTTGCCGTCCAAACTCTGCCGTGTGCCCTTTGAGGCTTTGCCGTGTGTATTACGGCCTTTGCCGTGTGTAACTGGCACACGACAAAGAGGGGCAGTCCGGTAGTGGATGCAATCTAGTTTCAAATGGCTCTCATTACCATGAAAAAAATCAGAGGAGCGGAAGATATGCGGAGGAACTGATCGTCCCTATCTTGGGTACGTCGGGCTTCGTGTTAATCTTGGCATCGATCCATGACGCAGAACAGGTTACATATATACCCGGATTAGCTTGGCCGACTTCCTCTACGAGATAAACTGTTACAATTCTATCTCTAAGAGTACAACAAGATTACAACAACCCTACGAATGCCGGCCAAGCATATCTGGTACTTGTTGCAAGATATTGTTCAACAATAATATCTAACATCCGTCACCGGCCGTGGTCTACGATTGGCACCAGCAACTAAGTAAAATTGATTGCTCATGAACAACTCTTTCCTCGTGCGCTCTCAGTTTTATTAGACCTAGCTTAATTTTATGTTGGTTGCTGCTGCTCTTAATGGTTCAGTTCTGAATTCTAATGAATAATGGCAGAGCAGCGAGGAGCTATGCTTTCTCACGCCCGTGGAGGCAGCTCGAAGAGCTCGTCATGCGCCTTCCATCCCTCAAAGCCTCGACCTCCTCCGATTCCGCGCTGTCAAACGCAACCCGACCGCCCGTGTCTGCACGTCCCAGCAATGTCGCCGCGAAATACAACACGACAGCGAGGTCCCCCTACCCCGGCCACCTCCCCGCGAGCCTCGGCCGCACGACCTCGTGCCAGTTTGTGCCCTGGAGCATGGGCTCCGCGTGCAACGCAATAGTGGCTGCGGACAACCACCGCGACATGCACCTGCTCAACCTCATTGCTGGCGAGCGTAACGAGCGTAGGACGCTCCCGCTCGTCACTCCGCATCCAGGGCCTCCAGGTGCACCACCGCGGCGGCCGCCGCGCCCGGCTGCCGGCGCCCCCATTGACGCCTTATTCTGAAAGGCCGTCCCCGATGAGATACATTCGGTTCCTCCTTCCTTTCCTCCAGCTATGCGAACGGGAGTATGCTGCTCTGCGTATGCCCAAAGTCCTTGGAGGTCCATGCGTCAATTCCTTGCAACCTGCTCACAGCTGTTGGATGCGTAGCGGACGCTGGATAACGGGGCGGCAGTTACGGCGTGACTTGCCTTGCCAGAGAGGCAAGTCACTCAATCCGGTTCCGAAAGGGACCACCGCCCGCCCGAGAGGCAGAGAGAGCCCAGACTCAAATCAAATCTGCCTTGTCCTGCCCCAGCTCCAAAAGCGGAGTCTTTTATCCCTGTACGATTAAGAGAAAGTTGTGGCTTACCTGTGTGCCACGAAAAAGTTTGAAGACACCTCTATGTCATGAGCTCAAATTTTCTTTACCCATGTGTCATTTTTGACGGATGGAGGGGTAACATAGGCTAACGGAGGAAAGAATTGTCTATTTTGCCGTTCTATGCTGTAGAGTCCACCTGTCATCCCTAACCTCCATCTCTCTTCTTCCCTGTGCCTCTTTCCCTCCTCCATCTCCCACCCGCCCTCCACCCCCGCAGCGCCGATTCGGTTCATCGTGTGAAGCAAGAGAAAAAGCGATTCGACTTGTTGCCCGCACCGAATCAGCCCATGATTCGAACAGATGTGCGAGGGAGGAGACGATGCGACTCGATCAGGCTAGCAGATCGAATCAGCCTGTGATTCGGTCCGCCGCGTGCAGCGAAAGAAAACTTGTTTCGGCCCTCGACGCGAGCCGGATTTTGATGTTGGCGCTGGTTTCGTTCGGCACCGGCAGCATTGGAAGTCGCAGCTGCATGCTAGTATTTGTGTATTGCCCGATGGAAGTGTGCCCTCTTCATTTGTATTGTACTTGCGGAGGTGATGCTGTGTGATGCCTCACAGAGGTGACGGATTCGATTGCGGCTTCGATCTGCAGCTCGTTGGAAGGGACCCTGGCCACTCTCGGATGATGTTGATGGGTCGTCATAGGTTCACTCGAGCATGCTGCATGTACGAGTCCCAGGTTGCGAACCAGCATGGTGCTGCAGATACGAGTCGGCTTGGTGCTCCGAATACGAGTCACCGGGTACGAGTCAGCATGGTGCTCCAGATACGAGTCAGCCTGGTGCTCCGAATACGAGTCAGCCTGGTGCTCCGGATACGAGTCACCGGGTACGAGTCAGCATGGTGCTCCATATACGAGTCAGCGCGCGCCGGCTTCGTTCGGTGCCGGCGGCATAGAATCGCTGTACGAGAGCAACGAGAACGAGGGTGGTAGACCGTTGCTCTTCGAGTCTGAGTAAGCGATGAAAGAACCCGGAGCTCGAATTATTTGTATGGAGGAAATGTGATTGGTTTTTGCTTGTTGCTGCTTGTGTGTCTTGTCAGTGACTCGCAAAATTTGCTGGCTGCGTATGCTTCGATTCGTACAAGAAGATGGAATCAACTTTTTAGAGAAAGAAATTGGTTTGGTTTGGTTTGGTTTGGTTTGATGAGACTCGGAGAGTGGAAAGGAGCTCTCATATATGTGAGCATGCAGCTTGTTTTGCCGAAGTGCTGCTTAAACTGTTCTCGGTAGAGGGCTGTTTCGTTGGCCTGCTTCGTATTCAGATTTGGGACTCGGAAGTGAGGATCGATGGACCAGCGAATGCATGACGGCGGCAGCTGTCCTTTCGTATACGGAAGGTGACGAGAAAAGTACCGGTTTGTCCCGACCAGCGCTTTTCTAGAGCTTGAGGATATGAAGTCCGAGTCAGCCCATTGATGCTTTCGTCCAGGCTGGTTGCCTTATAATTGGTTTTGAAATTACACCCAAGAGAGCTCGCGCTTCACTTGCGGCTAGTCGGCTGCGACCGAAATCCCGCTCTTGGTCGTTCTGACTCGGACTTCCCGCACTTGGCAAAGGCGACTCCGAGCTCCCGCTCTTGTATTGGTGGCTCTGACTCGGAGTGTTCAGCAGACTCGGAGGGTTATCTGGCCTGATGAGAGACTCGGAGCGTTAGCTTGGGGTGAACGGCTTCTATGCAAGCAAGCGGTGGTGAATGCTTGGTGTTGAATGCGTGCATTTTCTGACTCGTATGCATCACTGGAGCACTGAAATCCAAATGGATGCATCGCTGGAGCATCAGGCTTTCATTCGGATGCTTGACCTGATGAGACTCGGAGGACAGTTTATTCCGGATACTCTCGGCACTGGATCCTTTCGCAAGGGGCCGCAAGCGCATGGCTGCGCGCATGCGGGCCGAGACTCGGAATTCGAATGCCTGGCAGCCTCGTGCTGGCAGTTTCGGTGGCCTGATGATAGACTCCGATAAGTTGCTGGGTGGTGATTCATTTTTCCATCTCAAGAATAGCTTCGCTTGGTGATTGGATTGGGATTTTGATGCATGCTTGGGTAGCACATGTTGCTTGGCTTATGCGCTCGAAGCTCCGTGCTCTGTACTGACTCGTTGTTAGCTTCTTTTGGACAGTTAAATGGGCTTCGGCATGAGAGAGTCCATCGCATGAGAATAGACTCGTGTTCTGAGCTGACTCGTATGTGTTTTGGTTTGCACACCTCTAGCACTCTCAGTTGTTTGATGTGTTGGAAAATGCATGAGAGTGGTACATGGGCAAGGGCGGATGTGACGAATGATGCTGTATGGATGGCTGATCGCTCAAGGGTAGATGCGCTCTCTCTCTTTTGTATCATCGAGGGCTTTTATTTCGAGCGACAAACACGGTGGGCGCCAATGTTGAGATTGGGAATCCCAGACATCAAGGAGATGAGAGTGAAGGAGGGAGAAACAAGCCACATAGAAGAGAGCAAATGAACCAAAAGGCCAAAAGTCCCCTCCTCCAAGCCCTTGGGCTCTATTTATAGGGAGGAGGAGGTGGCTGTTTATGTTTATTCCATTGGTGGGTTTGGGTATTACAAATAGGTCCTCAGATTTTACATCGACGCCCCCGGATGCCACAAACGAGTCCCTATGCATCTAATTTGGCCTCTTTTACACATGGAATGTGCCTGCAAGGCGCATTCGCAACAACTGTAAAAAAATATGTCCATTTACATGTACTAGTACCATTTGCATAGAGAGAATCTTTTCTGTTGCCCACTTGCTCTGACATTGCATCTTTCACGCAAAACGATGTACCTTTAGCTGCCCACTTGCTATGTACGCTTGAAAAAAAATACATTAGAATACAGAAGAATGGGACAAACAAACACACATCTCGATGCAACATCAACGGACATAATAAGTGCAGCCCAGGCTGCCGGCAGCACCAAGACATTTTCGACGTGGAAGCTGCCATCTCCACCGAGGACGTCATGCGAGCTGGCGGCTTCAGAGCAAAAGATGAAATTAGCAGCGCCTATTGATTCGACAGATTTCGAGGCCTCGCTGCGGGATGCCCGTGACTTCGAAGGCGAGATAAGAGGCACCATCACATCCTGGACTGGGCTGGAAGGGGGAGAAAGCTGATGATGGTAACAAATCATCAGATGTGCTGCAGCAGTTACCATTATCTTACCTCGTTGGCTGGTCCAGCGTCAACTTCAGAAAACATTTGCTGATCACGTCTGTGTAGGTTGTTCCCAAGAGCTGCAGTACGTTTGAACTTTTGCCACAATGTTTATGTGTGTAGCATTCGGCTGTTTCAGAGACTATCAGTGCTGTGTGATCATGAGGATAACGGTTCTTGTCGGTTGTCAATCTCTGTTGGAGGCCTGCTAACGTAGAGTTCGGCCTAGTTTCGCCTACTGATAAGTGGCTACATAGCTGCAGTGTGGCTGGCAGCTGCCACGGTTTGAACCGAACGTGTAGTTATCGGTGAGACCGGTGTAATAGAAGAGCACTCGGATTGCACGTTCAGGGTACTATAAGCGATTTTTGTAATCAATACCTCCGTTCCATCGTAAACATCACGCGTCTTTGTCATTGGAGGGGGGCTGATCTTAATGCTAGAAAACCTCCCAAAGCTGCTTGGCCTCTAGTGACTAAACCTTTGTGTTGAAATATAACGCAAGGAGCAACAAGAACAAACGACCCTGGCCATTCCTTGAGATGACAGCGCGAATCACCAGTATTTGGCACAATGAGTTGCCTATTTCTCACTAATGCTACACGGGTTGTAGTCCCATAATTTGGCCCACTAAAATCAGAGTGTGGTCCCTGATATAAGAAATTGCTGTAAGACTACTTTGGTGGATGGATATTCATTTCCAACAAAAAAATTAGCATCGGCAACAAAAAAAATACCAAAATAATAAAGTTGCTTTTTAGCACAACTGCAAGAAGTTCCTATAACATACAAATTCCTGAAATCATGTTATGTGTTTTCAAGCAGCTTTTAGATGATGCGTCACTCTAGATAATTGTGTTCATAAACTCTCACTGAAAATGGCCTAAGGCCACGGCGGCTCTACGCCTAGGCCTGCCCTGCACGATAAGCCGCAGCCTAGAGATGAGATCTTCTGAATTCTGAAACTCTGTTCCAGCAAGTAAAGTTCATGAATGAACATCTATAATACTTAAAAAAGAACTGATGTTGATAACTGAATTACAACCGCTTTTCCATTATAAAAGACTAAATTTTTCAAGAATGGGGAGGTTGCCACTATTTTCGAGTTTTCGTCTGATCTCCAAGTTTTCTGCACACATCCATACTAGAAAGGATGGCGCGCTTACGTCGCGCCTGTTACAAATTATGGCTAGGATAGGCAAGCTGACACGTCAGGCAAAGAATTGGGTGAGGAGCGTGATGTTTGCGTCATGTCCTCGATTTCAAGAGAGCCAAAGGGATATTTGGATACAGGGACTAAAGTTTAGTGATTTAGCAGGACTAAACACAAAGTAACAATAAAAATAATTATATAAGTGGAGGCTAACGTCCGAGACGAATCTATGAAGTCTAATTATGTTCACTGTAGCAAATGTAAATTATAACATCTCATTATCAAATCACGATCTTGTTAGGCTTAATAAATTCGTCGACCTAATTAGGCTTAATAAATTCATATCTCTAATTACTCTCCATATGTACAGTTGGTTTTGTAATTAATCAATATTTAATACTTCACATTAGTACCAAACATTCGAGTGATATACTAAATTTTAGTATGATGCAACTGTCACACCCGGTTCTGAAAAACAAAACCGAGTGCACACCGTATGTGTGCCAGGATCAAGTTTCACACATACGGCGAACAAAAAGTGAATAATAGAGACAGTATCACGTAAAAGAAAATGAATCAGAGTATTACACAGCTCAAATCCTGGAAACGGAGGCTCCAACTCCACAAGCAGACGACCGGGGGTTGCGTACGCCTAGCACTCAGCAACGTCTTCAGTGAACTCCATGGTAGCTTTCTTCTTCTGAGGAACATTGTTTATAGCAAGGATGAGCACATGTCGTACTCAACAAATGTGGGGAAAGTATGAATGCAAGGCTAAATCAAGGAAAGGCTGAGGGTTTAAAGCGATAAGCAATTTTAGTTGGTCAAACTTTTATTAGCACATATTTACTAACATATAAGTATATACCAAACCACATTAATAAAAACAGAGCGCCATAAGCACATGGCAGAACGAGAACCACGATTTAAGTCCATCTTCAAGTTCAATTATCATGTGAGTGTCCAGGCCGCTCTTGACCGTGAGCATGGCTGTTATAACAGTTTTACACTCTGCAGAGGTTGTACACTTTCACCATAAGTCGCGTAAAAGTTCAAAAGAACTTTAAACCCAACCATGCAGCACCACACAGGCGCATATCACACTACCGAGGTGTGACTGCATAGGGACGCTACGAGGCCTTTACAAAGATTCTCCAACAAGGTTTAGCTCGCATGGTTCCGGTGTCTGGCGCTCCTAACCCTCCCTAATAGGCATGTACCTTAGCAAAGGCTACTTCCCAAGAGGACCGGGCTAGACCGTGACTCAGTCCCCCCTTGCCCTTATCAGGTAAAGCTATTCCAAGCCAAAGTCTCTAATTACTTAGCCAAGACCAGAGCCCATTAGTCTTATGGTTGTACTGTTTTCCCGGGTGGTTCTCCATGTTCCAATTAATGCAAAGTATTCTTGTATTAAACCAGGGGTATAGCATAAAGTAAAGCATGTTTATCATTAATGTTCATTAGAAACCATCCAGAACCAGGTATAGCAACTAGCAGTGCTACCCAACATAAAGATAAACCCAGGCAGACAAGGAATAATTATAAAAAACTAGGCACTCCTTAATAGGACCCATCAGTATTAAATGCAAAGCATATGCAAAGGTGATTAATTAAATTATTGGGACAAAAGCACAAGGACACACTTGCCTTAAATCCAGAGAATAGCTGCTCAGAATATTCTTCAACTCTTCAAGCTCTCGAACCGAGTTCCTTCTACTCGTAGCAAACATCCAAGCAAAGCAAACATTCTAGAGCAAGCAAACAAAGACAACTAAGAACAATACATCAATCAAAATAAAAGCTTTAAAAGAGCGTACTAAATGATGGGGCTCGCTTCTACAAACGCAAAGACGCAAGGAACGCTGAAACTGCGATTATAAACTATCGAAAGATTTAATTATCAAAACAAGAGCTAGGTGCTTCATTCATTTTAATTAGGAAAAGACGATGTAAGGGATACTTCAGAGGAATACCCTATGTTAAGATTAATCAAAATTACATTTATGTTAGAAAGACGCTATAAGACCTAGTCATATTTTATTTATACATATTCAAGTATATGTTACTTCAATTAAACATTTAACTTTAGAAAAGAAAGGCATAGGAAATATCTAAACGAATGAGTTTATCGAACGTGTTCCACTAATCATGTTATTATCATAAATAAATTATAATAACATTAATCATATTAACTTTCTCTTATAAAACCGCTGTATAAGCCTAATCACATTTTATTTAGAAAAGGCATGTAAAGTAAGCATTAACCAAATTAATATTTAATTTGTAAGGCCGTGATATAGCCTAATTAAATTTTATTCAGAAAAGGTTATTCCATAAACATTAATCAAATTAAACTTTATTATAAAACACGGATTGTAGAGCTATATAGATTTTAATTGCAAAATATGACTATAAGCAATTAATCAAATTAATATTTAAAATTAATTTAGAAAAACACAACTATCATGAATAACATCACTAACACGTAATTAAGTGATTACAAGTCTAACGAAACAAGAACGGGTCGAAACGGATTTAAAACGTGGAAGTTATACCTAAAACAAGGCTGCAGGGACCTTGACGCAATTAACCGTAGACTCCAGGGGCTAGCTGAAAAGATTCCGTAGACTCAGTGAACAGTGCCCGTGAATAGATCAAAGGTCGGGGTTATATCTGCAAAAGGTCAAGGCTTGGATTAGATTGAAAGGATCTGATCCTTGCAGGGGGTTTCGTGTAAGATTTCCAAGACACAAAAGAAAGGATAAAAATTACAGATTACTCCAGGGGCTAGATCGCAAAAAGGGCGGCTTCTTCTTCCTCCCTGGGCTATGGCCGACCGGCGGCTCTGCGGCCAAAATCGACGGCGGTCCGGCGGCGCTGGGCTCCGGCGATGTGGGGAAAACGGAGAGGAGGTCAAGGGCGTCACGTTGAAGGCCTCCCCGGCGGCGGAGACGGACGAGGGCGGCAGGAATTCGGCCGGCGGCGGGTGGAGGGCAGCCGGCTCGGGTCCTTCATGGCGGCGGCACTCCGGCGACGGTGAGGCGTCGAGGTCGGGCGGAGGAGTTGCAGCTCGCTCCGTGGAGCTCGAGGCGTGGTCGGCTCGGTCCGGCCGGCATCAGGGGCGGCGAATCGGCGACGACGACTGGCGGCGGCGCAGAGCTCTGGTGGCGGCGCGCTGCGCGGAGGGGCGAAGGCGGCGGAGCAGCAACAGGGGACGCGGGGGCTCGAGTGGTGGCCTTTATAGGGCGCGGCGGCTGCGCCTGGCGTGGCGCGCACGCCGAGAAGGCGGCTGTGGCGCGTGCTGCGCTGGGAGACCGGCGGCGCCCCGATGGGCCTCGGCTGGGCCGAAACGAGCCCAAACCGGGCCTCGCGGGCTCGGCCCGAGGAGGAGGCGGGGCCCACCAGGAGAGAGGACGGGGCGGGTTAGGCCGATGCGGGTTGGGTCGGATCTAGGTGGATCCGGCCCGATCCGTTAAGGATTAGGTTTTATTATTTCCGGAAATACTTTTCAATGCGAAAACAATTCCAGAAAATCTAGAACATGTTTTTAAAGCACGAAAAATACCTAGAAACTTCCAAAAATTCTAGGAAAAATCCTAGAGATAGATTGGGACACAAAGAGTCCAAATAAAATATCTGGAGCTCGCGAAAAAGATTTTAGAGCATTCTATTAAATAGAATTTACACTAGAAAAAGGAGAATAAATTCCAGAAAAGTCCAGAAAATTCTCAGAGGAACCTAGACGTTTATGGAACGCATTTTTGAAACCTTAGCACTCATGAAACACCAAGATGCACATCGGCATGAATGCAACACATAGAGAACAATTAATTTATTTTTAGAAACACACAATCAATTTTCTTTCTAGCTAAATTCTCTATAAAATAAATAAATGTTGGAAAAAATTTTAAAATTGAGAGAAAATCGTTGTTTAATTTTTCTTAAAATTCACATCCTGAAATTGGAGAATTTCAGGGTGTGACAGCACCAAACAGGGCCTAAGTTAGACCAAGTATTAATAATTTAATTTGTATATATCATGTGAATGGGCTATTAATCAGCTATACGTGATATGGATAAACATAATGCCTACTTATCGGTGCTCTAAACAGCCGCGCGAAAGACGCCACAATTTCATTTCCCAGTAGGAAAAAAACACGTGGCAACGAACGTTGAGTAGCTCATTTTTTAGCAATGGACGTCATATATTAAGGAAGGATGGAGAGAGTATTTGCAAAATCTACTCGTATACTCCTGATATAAACTTTACAGTAGATCTCAAGAATGTTTGATAAAAATACAGATTTGGAGTAGATCCCAATATAAGCTTTACAGTACCAAGCTTCACTTCACACTCCACTCCTACCGCCTCCGATCTCAGGCGAGCGGCAATGTCGCTCCACCAGCGGCCGCACCAGAAGCCGGCGGCTGCCGGCGACTCTCTCCCCGTCTCCTCCCCCACCGCTGCCGCAGGCCCACCCCGCCCGCTCCCCCTCCTCACGCTCCCCTACCTCTTCTCCCTCCTGGCGCTCCTCCTCTTCGCCGCCCTCCTCCTCCCGTGGGGCCCCACCCGCCCCTCCCCGGCCCCTGCCTCCCCGTGGCGCGCCTACACGCTCCAGGAGGCCGCGGCCTTTGCCGCCGCCGCGGGCAACGGCACCGTGCTCCTCGCCGCGGTCTCCGGGCCCTACCTCCCCTTCCTCTCTAACTGGCTCATCAGCGTCCGCCGCGCCGGCCGCGCGGACCAGGTGCTCGTCATCGCCGAGGACTACGAGACCCTCGACCGCATCAACGCCGCGTGGCCGGGGCACGCCGTCCTCGTGCCCCCAGCGCCTGACGCCCAGGCAGCGCACAAGTTCGGATCCCAGGTATGGAGAAATCAACCCTCCATAGTCCCTCCTAGTTGTTCGATGAAATGTCACCATGCGTAACTGCGGCTATCTTGTCCGTCTGTGACTGCAGGGGTTCTTCAACTTCACCTCGCGCCGCCCGCGGCACCTGCTGCAGATTCTTGAGCTGGGGTACAGCGTCATGTACAACGATGTCGACATGGTGTGGCTTGCCGACCCGTTCCCCTACATCGTTGGGGATCACGACGTGTACTTCATGGACGACATGACTCCTGTACGTGTGTTTAGTTGCTGCGTTTGTGATTGGGCTTCCAATGCAAGATAGCTTATTGGGTCGGAACTGTGGGATGCAGGTGAAACCACTTGACCATTCACATGAGCTGCCACCCCCAGGTAAGAAAGGGAGAACATATATTTGCAGCTGCATGATCTTTCTCCGCCCAACTGAAGGTGCCAAGCTGTTGCTAAGGAAGTGGATTGAGGAGCTTAAGGAGCAGCCCTGGTCGAAGCAGAAGAAAGCAAATGATCAGCCAGGTTTCAACTGGGCATTGAATAAG
Organism: Urochloa ruziziensis; assembly: GCA_015476505.1. Classification (NCBI taxonomy): domain Eukaryota; kingdom Viridiplantae; phylum Streptophyta; class Magnoliopsida; order Poales; family Poaceae; genus Urochloa; species Urochloa ruziziensis. The sequence continues at coordinate 27,378,311 of CM027121.1, read as the reverse complement.
ACTGCTGGGCAGGTTCGTTTCTCCTTGATTTCTTCATTTACAATGCAACGACACGGCAATGGTTGCCATAGCATAGATTGTGCGTTTTATTCATAATCCCAAACAGATGATTTATGGTTTCCTTTAATTCTGCAGTTAAGTTGTATATTCAGATTGCTAAATTAAAACACAAGTATTTACTAATGCAAAGTAAGCTATGACATGATAGGTTGGGCTTTAGCGCCATCACTAGGTAGTATTGGGGAAGGCTTATATCTGAACAGTTAGAGTTGATTTCTGGATCTAGCATAACCCCTACTTCGGTATTGGTTTGGTTGTTGTGTCAGGATGAGTGGATGTCACAAGTTTAAATGATCGATTCTAACATTAAATGCATATGACCTTGCTGCGTTGTTTTGTTTAATGATACACTGATGAGAAAGACTTATTGAGACTAATTCTTAAACATACAAACTACCTGCCAAATCGGCTCAGACATTCTTAAAATGTGCCTGATTTTTTATTTTATAAAGAAATACTATGTGACAATTTATAGAGCAGTTATGATTGTCAAAGTTTCGTAACTGTAAGTACATTTATGGACATGCATATCTAGCCCTCCACTGGCATTCGTTTTTGTTTCTCTATGCCTTTATTTTTTCTGGGCGGGTTCATATGTCCTCATATTGTTATGCACTAAGCGACGTGGATTATATGGAACTATCTAGATTTTACATTAGCCTTTTATTTTTATAGTCTCAACGAGTTCTGGTTTCCCATAAATATAATGGTTTCCTTTGCAAATGTCTGATAGCTCCTAAAGTTAAATATAATTTATGAACTTTGGCAAAGCATGCTACGTCTCTGTTCGAGTCTCTCGGATCTCAATATCTGTTTGCATATTGAATTTAAAGATAACTAGATAACCCTACATGATGTTAACCAGATTGGCATGACATTGTTTCTAGTAATTTACAGCCTGTGTTCGTATGGATGTCATTTGCAGAATGTGTGTAGTCAAGCTGCTAAAACCTTGATTACTAATATACGCAAAAGAATTAATATACTTTCAGACTTTCCCCATGGAGATGTTAACAGTAGATATGCAGTTAAAACTGCTTCAAATTTTTTTTACAAGTTTTATTAAAGAGTGCCAATGTAAGTGTAGTTTCTAAGTTTTTTTTTCTTTTGGAAAACGGAAATAATTCTGGCCTCTGGGACCACACACAGCCGACGTTCCTGTTTTTGTACTTTAATATATATAGTGGAATAACCTGTCTACTTAAAGGTCTGAACATAAAATTCTTGTATGTCTTCTGGCAACAATCTTGCTGTATTCTAGATTTCTCAATTTTACTATTTCTAGAAGTATATTTTTGGTTGTCCTTCTGATTCTGGAAGTGATACATAGCAATATGACACAGCGAAGGATTCCATTCTGTTTTTCTATTATACTTTGATGGATTGTCTCGAACCAGATAGTGTCCTTTACAAAACTATAACAGAAGACATGCTTGCAGGTTGATGTGTACCTGCTGCCTCAGTCTGCATTTCCAACTGGAGGCCTATATTTCAAGAATAAAACATGGGTCAAGGAGACGAAGGGCAAGCATGTCATTATACATAATAACTACATCACAGGGTTTGAGAAGAAGATAAAACGGTTCCGTGATCATGGGCTGTGGCTGGTAGATAAGCACAGTGACGAGTCTCCTCTTGGCAAAATATGAGCATGCTGAAGCACATCTCTGCTTCCAACAGCATCATAATTTTGTGGCTGGTGTTTGACTTGCAGGCTGCCAGTTTCCACGAAACCAGATGTTGGCAGCACTCAAAGATCAAATCTGTGTGCAGAAGATGTTATTTGCTAACATATGATTTGATCAATATGTCAAGCCCTTGTAGAGGTATCCTTACCATGAGGCAACGATGATTATTTTATTGTATTTGTTCTTATTGAAAATGGCATGTTTATAAGGGAACAGCAAGACCTTAGAGTGTAGCTGAACAGATCTGTCGGTTAGTACATTGGTTGACTCACTTTCTGTATAGCATAGACTTTGTTATCCTGTATCATCATCACTGAAAGCAAAGCTGTTCCTTTCAGCTATAGAGGTTGAGTAAATGTTATTGCAGCAATGCTTTGGGACTGAACCAATGTCGACTAAACCCATTCTCGTGTTTTGATGTCTTCCGGGCAACCTCGTTGCATGCTTTTCGTGTAAGAAAGGCTGGTTTGGTTTGCATGGAGAATCAGGCTGAGTCTGATGGGATCATGTTTTGCCAAGGAAAACTAGTTTGTTCGCCTATCCCAGAAGTGTTTGCTGACGGTGTACGTATGGCATGTGCAGAGAATCCAAGCTTGCGTTGGGCCAGAGTCACTGCCGTTCTTGCTGTCGTCCCCTTTCGTTGGTGCGTACCTGACTTTGCTTTCAGCCGGAGCGATGCCATTGCCTTTGTCTCACACAAGGAAAGGAACATCACTGCTGCGCCTACACACAGATATATATCTCACGCCCGTGCATACATGTGCACACAAAACAAACTTCTCCCTTGTTAATTGTGGTTACAGGAATTCAGAACTCCATGGGCCAAGGAGCTGCGAAGGCAAAGCAAGGTATGTCCAAGCAAATTCACCGTGAAGATGGAGCTGCGTTTTTGTTCGGCACAAATTCGACTGAAAAAATGGCCGCTTTGAATGGCAGGGGGTGAGGAAGCGGCGCAGAAGGCGGAGAAGAAGGATGAGAAGAAAGCGCACAAATCCAATGATGCAGACGCGCTCATTGCGTACATGAAGAAGCACTACGACGAAAAAGTGAAGGATGTAAAAGACTTCGATGAATTCTACCACGCCATTTACGAGCTCATCGAGTAAGTTTTGACATCTCCAGTCCTAGAGGGATGTGCATCAGTGTGATTGCTTAATTTCTTGGCTGTGCACGGTTTTCGTTTGGGTTTAGCCACACACACTTGGCTGAATCATTTATTTGAGTAATGCAGAAATTCTCATAGAGATTTCCATCTTCTCCACATCCGGAGTATAAGTAGCTTAGGACATTCGGATCATAATTCGTTGAAGACGATAGCATATAGAGTTGTTCAGTGTTTGGGCGAGCGTTCAGAAATACGTTACTAGAAAGAATACATAACAAGATTGTTCTGTAATGAAAATTATCCCTTCTTGCTTGCAATCTTCTTCAGAATGTTTTGTGAGGAGCGCGGGCAGTTGCAGTACAGGATACCATCAAAAGAGCAGCTCAAGAAACAGTACGAGGTGAGGGAGGATCCTTCTATGGCAAATCCTTTTTAGCTTTATTCAGTACAACTACATCCTTCGTTCCAAATATTCCCATGGGTTACAAAAAACATGCTTGGAAGTCCTGACAATTCGTGCTTCTGTCTATAAAAGCATTTCTTTAAAATGAACAAAGAAAAAAAAATAGATGGACTGTTCATTCAGTTTCCCGTTTCCTGCAAGCGCAGAAGGCCCACCCATGGAACTCGGGCACGGCGAACCTGACCCCGGAGCAGTTCGAGAAGATCGCGACGGGGATCCTGAAGATGGACAGCTTCACCTTCGGCAAGGCGGCCGTGGACATCCTGGTCGTCCTCTTCGGCCTGCCGGTGTGCGCGCTCCTCACCAAGAGGATCGTCCCGGGCCTCAAGTCCATCTCCGACGACATCGTCATCCCGGCGGCCACCTCCGGCGCCGTCATCTACCTCGCCAAGTCCAACAAGCTCTGACCGGCCGGCAGACGCAAGAAGATTGTTGTAGCATATACGCTTTCCACGGAAGCAAAACACAGGGTGGTGCATGTACCGGAAATAAATGCCATTTGTTTGTTACCCGCGTGATTTCGTCCAGAATTGTAAAAACTGTAAAACGTACTATCAAAATTCAAAAGTGAACCGCTGGAAGGGGCAGGGTTACCGTATAGCTTGGCAAAATGGGATTGTTTGAAGTTTGGAAAACTGAGATTTGAACTCAATCCATCAGGTTTTGCAACTAGTTTCAATCGAACTCAAACAATTTTGAACCAATAAGAAAAGACTACAGTCCATCAGAGATCTGTCTGAGCCTGTAAAATGGACTGTATTGGCTCGTCTTCTTGTGCGGATAGGAAAAGGAGTGATCGTGACCGCTCATCCGCTTGCGGGCGGCCAGCGCTGCCTCCAGGTTGCGCTCCCGGAGCGCGCTTGCCGCAGCTGATCCGAATCGCTCCGCCGAATATCCACCCGCTCCTCTCCGCCCTTCAGCTTCTTCAATAGTCGCTCGGCTCGCCCCCCGCTGCTATCCATCCAATCCAATCCTCCTCTGCCCCTCCGCCACTGGCAGTCTTCGTCGTCGTCCTCCCGGAGGGTTTGGCGCGGTGTGGAGCGTCACCAGGACGGGGATTGGTTCCTACTTTTGGTGGTAAGGAAGAACCCTTGGTTGCTTTAGTTGCTTGGTTGGATTGCTCGTTTTGTTTGTTCTGCGCTTTGGTTTCGTCGATGCTGAGCCCCCAAATCCCAATCTCTATTTCGGGGATAGATAATCCAGCACATCCAATCTGTAGCTCGTGTGCTTGCTTGCTGCACGGTGGAGTAGAAATGGAAGCTTGTTTTGGCCAAATTCTGGGAGGGGGTTTAGCTGAACCCCAATGCCCCCACGCTAAAATCCGGAGGTCCCTGGCGCGGAGGAAGATGTGCGGTTTGTTTGGCTCTTCCTGTTGTGACTGTGAGATAGGCGTATGATGGATTCCTTTGCGTTGACGGTGGGAGTATTGCTAGGGATGTTTGAACTTCTGATATGAATGGGTGTGCGTATTGCTGCGTAGGATGCAGAGGCTAGGTATTGTGGGGCACTGCTTTCTGCATTATTTGTGTGATAGATGGCTAGAGCTGGTCCTGATTAGGTGGAGGAAGGCTGCAAAGAAATGGGTTTCAGCCAGCAGCAATTGTGGTGGAATCATCAGGACAATAGTTATTGCCGGCATATGTTTTGCATTTCCTGTGGTTTGAACAATGAGGTCATATAATTTCAGTTACTGCTGAACACAAGTGCAAAGAGCTTCAGATTGGAAGCACTAGCTGATAGCAAAGTTTTCACTTACTTTTTTGTGTCTGTCCTGACTCTCCTTTTTGTTTTTTTGAGGATAAAGCACTTGGTATCGTTTTTGTTCTAATATTGGATTTTGGAAAGGATATGACTAGACGAGAATGATGACAATTCCATTCCTGTGGTTGCAAATATAAGTTGTTTTTGGTGCATGTATTATTGTATTAAGGAGTAAAGCATAATAAACTTGATGATCTTCATCTATTCTGATTTATTACAGGACTAAAACAAGTTATAGTATGTTTGTAATCGGAAGTAGTGCTTTCAAACCTCTTTAACCTAAGTGTTGCTTTACATGTTCACCTTGTAATGATACTCTATACTGTACCTACTTTATTTTCCCCCTCCTTTACTGACCCCTAATTTCTATCTAGTCTGTAGGGCATCTACAAATTTGAACTGAAAGAGAGAGGATTATGAAAATGGCACATTCGATAACTAACTGTACTTTCAGTGCATCTCCTGCTGTTAAGACGTTCTCCGGATCTCCTAGTTATTGCTGCAATGTTGGCAAATTACAGAACTCGAAATCTTTAAATCTGTCCCTCAAATCTTCTTCCAAGAGAGAAAAGAAGTCATATGTTACTTGTGCTAGTGCTGCTGTACAAGGACAGACACAAACACCTCTTACTGGTAGTCAGGAAGCTTCTGGGCATTCCTCCTCCAAGCCTAAAAAGGTAATGGTTATTGGTGGAGATGGATACTGTGGGTGGGCGACAGCTCTTCATCTCTCCAACAAAGGCTATGAGGTTGCTATTGTGGACAACCTTGTTCGGCGTCTTTTTGATCACCAACTTGGTCTTGATTCCCTTACCCCCATAACTTCCATCCAAAATCGTGTCCGTAGATGGAAGTCTCTCACTGGCAAGACAATTCAGCTCTTTATTGGTGACATATGTGATTTTGATTTCCTCTCAGAAGCCTTCAAGTCTTTTGAGCCAGATGCTGCTGTCCACTTTGGTGAGCAAAGATCCGCACCATACTCTATGATTGATCGTTCAAGGGCAGTCTACACACAGCATAACAATGTTATTGGAACACTTAATGTTCTGTTTGCCATTAAGGAGTACAGTGAAGAGTGCCATCTGGTTAAGCTGGGAACTATGGGTGAATATGGAACACCAAACATTGACATTGAAGAGGGATTTATCACTATTACTCATAATGGAAGAACTGACACCTTACCTTACCCTAAACAAGCAAGCTCCTTCTACCATCTAAGCAAAGTGCATGATTCCCACAACATAGCATTTACTTGCAAGGCTTGGGGTATAAGGGCCACAGATCTTAACCAAGGTGTAGTCTATGGAGTCAGAACAGATGAAACTGCAATGCATGATGAGCTATCCAACAGGTTTGACTATGATGGTGTCTTTGGGACAGCACTAAATAGGTTCTGTGTCCAGGCTGCTGTAGGGCACCCACTTACAGTTTACGGAAAAGGTGGCCAGGTATGTTTTGATCTCTGGCATTGGCATATGCAGAATTCCCATTTGACCTTTTTTTCCCTTTGAACTTATGCAGCCTATTCTCTATTAAGGTTTCCCCATTTCTTCAAAAATACACCTGTGGTTGAAATTATTAGTATCAGTTAGTACATTTTTTAAGTTAAATACTTAAATGCCAGCTAGAGTTGTTAACTCGGGTCCTAGGATGTGAAATCAATGTTCAGAGTTTTTCATAAATCTTGGATTACTCCAAAATGAGTGATGAATCATGTTGGCTGTAGCTTATTTCAGCAAGTCTGGAAAGTGAATAGGTCATACTATATAATTTATTTTTTCTGATAACTGCTCTATATAATAATCATTTGTTGGCCTGCGGATTAAATATTCACGAGTGTGTTACTCTGAAGATCTTAATGGTTTTCTTTAGAGTTTAGATCGCCCTTTGGGCGAAGAACTCGACAAGCTATTCTTTCGCTCATGCAGTATTTCCAACCTGGAGACTGCTTTAAGCTTACAGTACTGCTTCATAGTTCTCCTAAGCTTGCTAGCCACATTGTTGAGCAAGTAATGCAGTGGGGTCTGTGTACCCATGCCATGCAAATACCATCCTTCAAACACCACATGCAAAATAGACCATCTCATAGTCATTAGCTATCTAACAACCATAGAGGGCAGCAAGTTTTAGCTGAATACTGTACCTTCAGTTACCACATTAAGTTACTTTCAGATCAGTAGTGTGGCATTGATTACTGATCAAACTTCTTGGTCTGTCCTCTCCAGACCCGTGGATATCTGGACATCAGGGACACCGTGCAGTGTGTTGAGCTAGCAATAGCCAACCCAGCAAAACCTGGCGAGTTCAGAGTCTTCAATCAGTTCACAGAGCAGTTCTCCGTCAACGACCTGGCCAAGCTCGTGACTGCTGCAGGAGCCAAGCTCGGTCTGGACGTGCAGACCAAGTCGGTCCCCAACCCACGGGTCGAGGCTGAGGAGCACTACTACAATGCCAAGCACACGAAGCTGGTCGAGCTGGGCCTGGTACCCCACCTGCTCTCAGACTCCCTGCTCGACTCGCTGCTCAACTTCGCTGTCCAGTACAAGGACAGGGTGGACACTGCCCAGATCATGCCCAGCGTGTCATGGAAGAAGATGGGCGCCAAGCCGCGGACAGTTTCCGTTTAGAGGAGAGGGGACGTTCCCTACCTGGCGTATAATGTCAATCATGACATTGACATTATTGACATACGTAATGTAATAATTATGCACATTAGTATGGTGTGCTAGTTAGTGAGCTGCATTATTAGATTTCATTTTTACCGCCCCAGGACTGGAACCTGCGATCGAAGGGCACATGTATTTGATTCTGTTCACTCGAGCCCTTGATCTGCTACAATGTGGACCGATGACTAAAATCTCACGTGTCACAACTTCACTGATTTAATATTTGAACCCTGGTGAGATAGGTGATCAAAACCTTGCATGAATCGTTTAGTAGTTTCTGTACAAGAGGCATGCTTTTGCGCATGCACAGCTATTTGGATCCAAATTGGAGTTGGGTATAAAGCTCTGTGTTAAGATTCTGTCTTTTAGCTCCACAAAGCTCTGTGTTAAGATTCTGTCTTGTAGCTCCACATTCCGAGCACCCTAAATCCCTAAAATGGCTTTGTAAAAGTAAGTAGTTAAAAGAAAAGGTGTACTTGTGTTCGTGCCCCCCTACTTGAAGGTCAGTGGTGATTTTGCTCTCGTTTTTTCAACTTGTGATTTTATCCTTACATTTTCGAACTAGAGATATATATAGTCTGCCTATACCGTCAAGAGCGCCGACTTTGTGATTTTGCAATATAGTGACAAACTTTAGAGGCCGGTACTATCTCCTCCGTTCTCAAATATGCGTCATCGTAGGACTGCACTTACCAAACTTCCGTTTATCGACAATTTTGGCATAATGGGTCATAAGAAGGTATTGTCAACGTTATCTATGATACATATATTTTATACTAATATAATGGCCTTACAAACTTTTGTTAAAAAAATCTAATTGGGTGCGGATGATGCCTAACTTTAGAAACTGACTAGGTGACGATTCAATTACTCCATCCATTCCAAACTATAGTTTGTTTGACTTTTTTAACCTCAAGTTTGACCGTTCGTCTTATTCAAAAAATTATGCAAACATTGTCAAATTTAAGTCATTATTTAAAAATTTTTATTAATAAAGCAAACCATAACAAAAAAATATATGATATTTTGTACACTTTTTTTTAATAAAACGAGTGGTCAAACTTTGGGGTCAAAAAATTAAACGAATGTGGCAGAACCACCTCAAATTATGTCAGCTCAAGTGCATTGTCCCTTAGCTAATGCAAGCAGTACAGCACACTCGCACTTCAACTGACATAACCGTGTAGTTGCTGTCGGGTAACTCCCGATTACACCACTGATCACATTGTCGAAACCAATACGAGGCACGTCTCACTCCACAATGAGCACAGATGATTAACGAGTCACAAAATTTACAACACAGTACACGTGGATTTAATTTACAAAACAGGACATTATAAAAGTTATTACAACACAGAGTTTTTAAAGCACAGCGGAAGTTTAAAACATCTCGAGTCTACGCCGATAACATAACATAATAATGCACAGGTAGCCCAGCCGGCATTATCACTCCCTCGGCTCCACACCCTGCGAAGCCGGAACAAACTGCAACTGAAAACCCTCGGGAACACCGAACGGAAAGGTTTCAGCGACCTGCTCTGCTATGCTAGACTCAGACTCTGAAAAAGGGTTAACACAAGCAGGTTGAGTAATTTAATACTCAGCAAGACTTAACCGACTTAAGATTACTAAGACCCCTAGTATGCAAGGCTTTTGGCTGGGTTTTTGTTTTGCCAAAAAGAGCAACTAAATAGATCCTTACTTTCAAATTTTAGCATCCAAATTTTAGTTGAGCTATTTGATCTAGATTAGCATTTATAAAACTTTTACAAAGAGAGCAAGAACTTGATTAACAATTCATACAGCATATAACCATCAACCATATTCAAGTTCTTAACTAGCGATGCTGCCCAGTGATCAAGAGCTCAATACCGTGAGTACGGCGAATCGATTCGGTTTTATCCTTTGCAAGGTTAACCTACCCACACGGCACAAACGAGCCCCGTCGAGCCGCTCATGCCAGCCGTTCCTTCAGCCAACACTAAGTACTTGACCTACCCTGCGACCCTCAAGTACCATTCCCCACCGATACCAACGACGGGTCAGCCATGAGTTACTCTAACCGGTACATGAATAGGAAGTCAGGCGTAGTTCAACATACCAGTGCGAGCTAAAGTACATAAGTTACCAGTTTCAACTACCTCTTACTCCCAGCATGTGAGGTAGTACAGTTCAATCTTGATCCCAGAACCAACAACGAACGGGCCTTAAATGACACAGGCGGAGCTACACCATTCCATTCCTTTCCCTACCAACATTCTCCGCCCGGTCTAAACTTTTTCCAGTCTAACTGACACGTTTGAACAAAACTTGCTGAAAGAACCAACTTAGCTTCTCGCGAGTAACAGACAATTACTCGACTTCTACCGTTTAACCAGCCTAGCAATTCTATCGACCTACACATACTAGTAAAAACTCTGGGTTTCCTAAGGATCATGCAACTAGGTTTTCAGTCAACTCCTATGAAAACTTAAATGCATAAAGTAAAGACTTTGTAAAGTAAATAAATATTAGGCGGCTGCGTTAAAAAGGTTGGATGCAGTCCGGTGCTTGCCTTCGCTGGCCTTGGGCCCTTCCGAGTCTTGGCTCGGGTCTTGATCTGCCTCAACAACCTCAGGCTCTGGCTGCTCGGCTTCGGACTCAGGCACCAAGTTATAAACCCCGTCAGCTAGCACGTTCTCTACATGAAGATGCACATGTGTGAGCTTAGAACAACAGTGGAAAAGATACAAAAACTTAAATGCAGCAATTCAATTATACAGCTTAAGTACAAACAAGATATGCACATGAAATCACATGAAATGTTGCTAAAACCATTTTTAGCATTGTATAGAGTAAGTGCATATCTCTTTAAGCAAGATTAACTTATCACTAAGAAAGAAAGATTACAACAGATTCAAACTTAACTGAGATCACCAAAAATTATTTAGGAAACATTTTATTAGCATAAAGATATATATAAAACCATTTAACACATGAATAAAAGGTTATTTAGCAACTAAATAAACAAACAAGCCTACACAGGTTATCTAACAGCACAAAAACTCCTCTGAGAAGCTTTTAACTCAAGATTACCACTGAAAATTTTCCAACATTTTATTCTAACAGAAACTAATTATTTTGAAAAAGACAAAAAGCTAGAAATCTACCAAAACAACAAACAGCAATAATATTATGCACAAAAATGCAAAACTTCACAGAAACACTAACTAGACATTCACACAGATTTACCATGATTTATTGAGCTCATAAACATTTTCACAAGTATTTTTAACAGCACAAACAATCTAAATATGGAGAAAAAGCTTAACTTAAACTACACAGACAGAATGCAACCCAAAAATTTACTGTTCTCACAAAAACACATTTTAGAGCTACTGTGATTTTCTCAAAATTTTTGGACATGCAGAACTATTTATTTTGACAGAAAGCTAATAAACTAACTAAAACTTCTACACAGAAAACAGCAACTTAACAACAAGATTTTATATTTTTCTGCTGTAACCAAAGATGCAACAAGTTCAACGAAATTGGTTTCACATTTTTTCTACTCTCCTATGATTTTCTATGCATTAAACAAGAAATACATGTATGCTGAAATTAAAACAAAAGAAAAAACCGAAAACACTTTTGCGCTAAGGCCCCTGGATCTAAAAGATCTATTACCAACCAGTCCTTTCTTCACAGATCAGCCCCTAGATTTTCCAGAAAACCCCCTCGAAAGATCCCACTCTAACACTTAAACCCAACAATCTTTCACATAACCCCCTGGAAAGATATCCTCTTCTAATTGAACACCCCTCGCCGATCTCCGCCGCACACAGCGCGCCGCCGCGCGTTTGACCGGCATGAACTCGCCGGAGAAGAGGTCGGAGACGCGTCGGAGATGACCCACGGCCTCAGGACTCCAAGCCGCACCACCTAGGCATGAAAAACCCAAGGATTAGCAACGGAATGGCACACGTCCACGGCCGGCGGCGGTTAACCGAGAAGATGGCCGGCGCTAGAGCTCACCGACGCTTCGGAGCTCACGATGAGATGGCGCACGGCTTCAAGGAGTCAAGGAGTAACCATTTGGGTGCTTAGAGGAGGCGGAGAAGGATGGAAAGGCTACGCTCAAAGGTGAGGTGAGGTGGCGGCAATGGCGGCCGGAATTCTGGGGATTGCCGGCGATGGAGAGGGCGGCGAAGCTGGCGGAGTGGATGAGGACGACGAGGGCAACGAGGAGAGTTTACTGGCGCGGTGAATTGGACAATGGCGGGTTAACCACGGTGAATCCGCGTGTCCATCACGGGCGGCTTACAGAGCTCACCGCTCACCGTCAAATTGGTGTCGCCGGCCGAGCTCGACACCGAGGCAATTCGCATGAATTGCAGCGTGACTGGCAGTGCGAGGCGATGGCGCGTGGCAAGGGACAGTAGAGCGTGGCGCGTGGCACGGGCGGCCACCGACGGCCGGCTCGACCGAGCCCCTCACTGTCTGAAGTCTGAATCGACTTGGTCGATTCAGACGCTACAGTGGCGGACGAATCCCTCCCAAAAACTTGAATCAAACTCGTGATTTCGTGTATAAACTTTCCAAAACTCCAATACAAAAGTTGTAGATGGCACCAAGGGGAACAACTTTTGTTAAAGTCACCAGGTTCAAAAAGATTTGGTTTGAGAGATAAACTTGATCAAACCTCGGCCAAAATCTCGAACTCAGAAAAATTTGTAAGTCCCAGAACTGAATTGAATTTAGCTGACTTTGAGCATGAAAAAGAAATAGCTAGAGTTTGAGATCCTGGAGTTGTTCATGATTTTTGAAGAGTTCAAACTACCAGCTTTCAAACCATGAACTTGATTTGGTTTGGATAGATTGAAAAATAAAAGATATAGAGTCCCAAAGTTGGCTAATGACTGCTGTCAGGATTTGGACTTAGCCAATTTCAGAAGTGCTGAAATCAGCAGTTTGACCACTATTTGACCAAGAGTTTGAGCAAGTAAAAGATGTTTTTGCTCAAAACCAAAACTTCTAGCTGAAAGTAGATAGTTCACTAATGAATTTTCAAATTGGCCAAAAGCCACTTGTTTAAACATTTTTAATTTTAAACAAGCCCCAAAAAGGGTTAAAAGGAAAAGGTTTAACTTAACCAAATTTGAACTCAAAAGAGTTTAAAAACGAAATTTGACTTTTGGGAGTCCATTCAAACATGATACTCAATTCAAAAACATGATGAGCACCTCAAACTTTGTACAATGAGTAGATGTGCATGATAAAATTTTCAAAAGTGACACGGGGTGTCACAACGAACTATAATTTGGAACGTAGGTAGTATTAAATATAAAATTCTTCTTTCACTTTATGATAGATTAAAAGGATAAATTTGTTTCTTAAGAAAATGTAAATTATCAAACTGTTGCGGACATATGTCCCAATGTATATGGAAGTTGAACTCGCTAAGAAGAGGATCAAGACAAATTACTTACCTTGAGGGTACCCATCTAAAGGATCCCTAATACTTCTGGCAAGAAAAGCGGTACTAGTAGCAGTAATATGCTGTTATTGATTCTTAATGACATGTACTTACATCTAAGGCCTAGTCACAAATTCATGAAATAGCACTAGTTTTACATGGTGTCTATGAAATAGCACTAGGATGCTATGATTCTAGAGAATAGCACTACATCCATACAATGATTCATGAAATAGCACTCCTTCATGTTTTTCTTCATTTCCACCAAACACAAAAGACCAACTTGCCCCTTGTGTTGTTTGTGAATATTACTTATGGTTATAGCCATTCAGTAGTTAGTGCAACATTTAATTTATGACATTTGAAAAATTATAATGGATTTTGGATCTGGGTTAGGATTTTAGGGCTTTAGGGTTAAGGTTTAGTGCTTTAGGATTTTTAGGGTTTAAGGTCTAGGGCTTGCATGTATTTTAGGGTTTTAGGGTTTAAGTGAAATGTTTAGTGTTTTAGGGTTTACTAGGGTTTTAGAGTTTAGAATCTGTAGTTTAGAGTTTGCATGTGTTTTAGAATTTTAGGCTTTAAGGTTTATGGTTTAGGATTTGAACGGGATGGAAGATAGACTATTTGTCTATTTGTAGAAAGTGAGGTCAAGCATATATTACTGAACCAAGGGTAATATTGTCTATTTGTAAGTACAAAATAGACTATATTTAAATGAAAAAGGTTGGAAAAGTTAATGGAGTGCTATTTACATATTCATTGGACTAAACCGGTGCTATTCTATGAAGTAGCAAAAGTATAGTGCTATTTCCCGAACACAGAGTAAAACCAGTGCTATTCTCTGGATAAAACAACACTGGTATTCGACGGTGTTTAGAAAACAACACTAGTTTTCCACGAATTCATAGAATAGAACTACCGCATGCAACTATCTCACAAAACGACACTCCTCTTCAGTTTTTCTCAGTTTTTTGTTGTTCCGTTCGGTTCTAAAAAATAAAAGACAAACTTGCCCCTCATGTAGCCTAAGACAACACCAGTGGGATGTTAATCTAGTATGTTGGTTTAGAGCGAGAATAAGTACCTGGCATCAGATTAACAACAAAGCATTGATCTTGAGATTGATTTACCTTGAAACATTAGATTCTAATAAAACCGTAATCCTAAAATGCTTTGATGCAATTCACATAAACTTAAACCCTAAACCCAACCCTCTAACCCTAAACCCTAAACTCTAAGCCCAAATCCCAAAACTCCAACCCTAAACCCTAAATTCTAAACTCAATAATAAGCCTAAACCATAAATACTAAATAAGTTTAAACCCTAAACTCTAAGCCCAAATCCCAATACTCCAACCATAAACCCTAAATTCTAAACTCTAAATAAGCTTAAACAATAAATACTAAATAAGTTTAAACCCTAAACTTAAAAAATCTAAATCCAAAAAACTCTAAACCCTAAGCTTTGAAGTTTGGTTAGATCGGAGCATAACGAGGCCAAAGGGGCATGCAAGTCTTTTGAGCAAGAGAAAATCGAGACCAGTGTTGTTGTTGTTTTGTAAATCCATACACTCATGTAATGCTGTTTTGTGAAAAAACGAAAGGCAAGTGCTATTTCCTGAACACCTTTCCATACTAGTGTCGTTTTGTGAATTTTCTCCAATAATGACAAGTGGGGGGGGGGAACGAAAGCGTGGACAACTTTTTATTGATCGAATGGCATACTAGAGGACACAACAACTTAATTTTTCACTTCAGTGTCTGTTTAACTCAGTCTCTTCAAGATGCTTAGGTGGACAAAAATACATCTATAAAATAAAATTTACTCCCTCTGTTTTCAAATATTAGAATTTTTGGAACATGTAAAAAAGATGGGCAAAAGTCGCACATACCTTTATCTAATGACTGATGGTAATACAAAGCAAGTTTTAAGTTTTTAATTCAATTTGAGGAGAACTTACCAAGAACTCTTAGAATACCTTATATTAGAGGGCAAATTTTAAACTCTTGAATGTGAATTATGGTGGCGGCGCTCCCGTTAGGGACGATGAGACGTCGGGCACTTTTTTCCCTTGTTAGTTTAATTATTTAATTGTCTCATATATAGGTTATAGATGCACCACACTAAAGTCATTAACTATATTTCTCTCAACATGCAATCTACCCATACCATATAGAAACCCACTACATCAGACGGCATGTCACCGTCCACTAGTACCATCTATTTATATCTTCCATTGATTTTTGTGACTAATAGCATCCATACATACAATTTATTAGAATTGCGAGTACCGCGCTATAAAATTTCTACAGTAGAAATACATGGAGGATCAATCATTTGAAAGTCGTTCTCTCTCAATAAAATTAACATGTTTCATGTATAATGTCATTTGCAAAAGAATGTTGTCATACAATCACCTTAGTATTTTTACTTTCAAATTTCAACTTAAGGTTTATTTAAGAAATTCTCATAGCGACACACGGGTATCACCTAGTTTTAATTAAGAGTTATGATTTCTTTAAACTGTTGCTTTTTATGAGGTAATCGGATACCGTAGCAGGGTCTATTAGAAAAATATATAGCCGCTCCATATCGCATCTCATGCGAGTACAAATATTGGGCATCATTGATGGACAGGTTCACCACCAGTCCTCATTGATGGACAGGTTCACCAAGAGAGAGTAAATATCGTGTTTGTCTACTTCTATCCATCTCAAATTATAAATTAGTTTTTTTTAAAATATATATCTTTTTCTATGCCTCTCTCTTCCCCTCGGTGTTTAAATTACGGGATGAGATGAGGATAAGGGTCGGGAGCAAAGCTAGGTGCACCTAAGATTGTACCCGCAATCCTATTCTTGCCCTATCAGACATCGGGTTGTGTCGCTCTAACGCCGTCATTCCCGAGAGCGAGGTTGTCATTGCCCCATGTAAAGCTGCAATGGTGATGTTCGTGATCAAGCTACCACTGCGGTGTTGCCATCTTTTCGTACGGTGGCGTCACCCATGATGTTGGTTCTCGTCACCAAGGGCGGATCCAGGGGGTGCATGGGGCTCCAACCACCCTCCCCAGAACCCATGGACACCCTCTTCCCCACCTGCCCAAAGTCTCAGCTCCGTTTTTTTAGAAGGAAGAAGAAAAGGAAGAAAGTGAGAAGAAGAAGAAGAAGAGGAAAGAAAGATTCTAGGGCTGGATTCACCACTGCTTGTCACATTGGCTCTCGGTCCGAGTTTGCGCCTATTTTCACACTGTCACCGATGTTGCTAAGATGCATTTGCCCTCTAAATCATGCACTCGTATATATTCACCCAAAAACTCAATACAATGAATCACACGTTGTACCCGCTCTTACGCGTCATACAATGAATTATGATACTGGTGGGCAGGTTTTGCCGTGGTCTGGCGAGTGTCCTCCATTGGGCACCTCTGCTTCGTCGGCGCGATTTCTGTTGCCGGTGTCATCAAATCTTATGTCGGGGGGCTTTCATCTCTTCGACCGTTCCCCTACAAGGTTTCCTCCCTTGTATGGCGTTGGATGGCGGGATATAGAGCTCGGATGTTTTTCAAAGGTGTTACCGTCAGCTTCAAAAGGAAGATCGTCGTGTCCGGTGAGCTTTGCGTTCATACTACATTACGACAATATATATCACATTATTAATATTATATATACATAAATAGATGGAATTCATACTATACACACAACATTTGAAAGATCCAACAAAGTACTTGTAGTACTTGAGATATTACAAGTAAGATATTACAAGTACTTCATGCACGAAATACATCAACGATCGTGAATACCCTTCTCAATGGCCACGACGCTTGATAGGGAATCGCTATAGAATTCTCCGTTCTTATTTATGACTTCATCGAGCAGGAATCCGCAGAGAGATTCTTGAATTGCCCTGACTCGAGCTTCTTCGATCAGATCTTCTTTCATGGACCAACGCTGTAACATTTCCAGATGAAAACATGAGAATAAAATTAAATAAATTAAAATTAATTACTAGAATTGTTTGTGCTCACGTACCTCGAATCTTTCCGGCGTCATTTGCCCCTTTTCACTTACAAAGTCGTCGATCCATTCGCATACGTAGTATCCACACAAGTTGTTCCCTTGCTCCTGTCTCATGCACTGTAGGAAAATGGGTTATAGCATAGAATAATAATTTTTCATTACGACTGACACAAGATGAGAGAGTCTGGTCATACCATTTTGTCACTCCTAAAATTTAGAGGTTCAATTGGTTCTTTCATTTTATGTGTTTGCTAAGGAAGCGAGTCCATGCCTTGTTGATCAGGTCAATGAGGTTTTGGTACAGTGATATATCCTGCCTCAATGAATCGTAGACCCAGACCGTTTGGGCGTCAATCTGAATAGCAAACAATATCCAGTGGAAACTGCTCATATACATACGCAAAAACAACCAATTAATATTGATTATAATAGTTATTAATTATTATTATTTTGAAGGTATTGAAAAAGTGACAAATGACTCACCTGATGATTGTATGACAAGAGAATGAATGGACATATGCTTTGCTTACGCTATGCCTTTGTATATATTGTCGACCTACTTCACAAGATTTTCTCGCTGACAGTTTCCTCGTGTATAACATCGGGGTCCAGGAAGCCGATGTTATGGAACCTGTTTTGACAGGCAATTTTAATTTTTTGCCTACGGAAAAATAAAACCACAAAAGCAGGAATTAGTCAACAAACACGCGCCGAGCGAGTATAAATAAAATAATAAAACGAGCAGAAACACTTACATGCACCATACACTTATGAGGCACTTGTGAAGGGCATCTTGACGGTACAAATCATAAAATGCATCAAAGTCGATCTATACATCCGTGGCCCCCGCCAAAAATGCTCGTCTTTGATCCGAGCTAGGAGCATGTCAATTCTGTTTCAGAGACTGCACCGCATACCATTTGTGCAACTGCGCCATTCTCGTTGGTAGATACGGTAATAACTCTGGCCATATGAGAGGCTCACCAAGTACAAACTTTTTCTTGCCTCGAGACTCCTGTAGAGCTTTCCCTAGCAATTGAGCCTTGGTAAGATCTGTTTGCATTATCATCCCGGCAAAGATCCTCGGTTCTGTTGATTCATTGAGAGGGGCATCAGGATGTACTATCAGCGGAGGGATCGACTGTTTGGACTGTTCTCCGAGCTGTGCAACGGGTCTTGCATTTCTTTTCAAGTTGTTGGGGTTGGCGTGGCACTTTCTGATCTGCCGATCATAGTCTGATTCTTTTTTTCCTCTCGGTAGGGTCTCCTTGATGAAGTGTGCTTTCCCAACTGGATCTAACTTCTTGTTCGCAGCCGCTCTCTTGGCCTTCACACCATCGAAGAACTTTTTGACCGGGTCTTCTGACTCTTCCTCAACTGGAGCCTTTTCTTTCTTTTTCCTCTTCTGTTTAGTAGTTGGGTTGCCCGAAGGTACCGTGGATGCCTTTCGTTGCTTCTTCTGAGGCGACAATGCAGCTTGTGATGGTTGGTTGGGGTTGCTTTGTGCTGCCTGTGTTGCCGGTGGCGATGGCGGATCTGGGCTGGGATCCCGTGCTGCCGGTGGCGATGGCAGACCCGAGCTGAGATCCGTGCCGCCGGTGGTGATGGCGGATCTGGGCTGGGATCCCGTGCTGCTGGTGGCGATGGTGGTTCAACACTTGGATCCTTGTCTACTTGGCATTGGTTCCCTGTGCCTTGAACACTGAGCGGAATCGGTGGCTGCTTCCACCAATCTTATGTCGCGCTTTGGCCAAGCGATCCAAGTGTGTATGGCATACTGTAGGTCCGCTTCTTCTTTACTTATAGTCTGCTTCTTCTTTACTTATAGGGATCGGGAGGTCTAGGTCTTCCCAGCCGTCTTCGATGCGGTCAACATGTACTTTAGCGTATCCTTCATTAATTGGCCGGCAATGTAACATAGCGCCTTCTTCCGATGCTTCCACATGACCCTGAGCGCAAACTTTGAGCCTTTTCCCGTGAAGATACAGTAGCTCACACTTGGTCCTAACAGTGATGTTGTCAACGGGGAGTCGCAGGTTGTCCGCAACTAACTCATTTCCATCACCGAGAGGGAGTTCCGTCGAAGCGACACTGCTAAGTCGACACTGAGAGGCCGGACTTGGCTCCAAATTAGGCGCTGCTTGTGGCTGGCGTTGTTGGCTAACTGTTGCCTCAAGAGAAGCTAGTCGACCTTCTAGTGTACGGATCTGCTCTGTCACTACTGCCTTGCTTCTGCACCGGCTTCTGTAGGTTTCGAGATCTTCAGGAAAGCCACGATTCCATGGAACTACGCCCACGCCTCGGGTCCGTCCAGTGTGCTCTGGATTCCCAGGAGCATAATTCAACTCGTCTTTATCTCTGTTGGGCTAGAAAGTTCCTTCTTCCCTAAGCCTCATTGCCTCATTTAGTCTTAGGGTCGCCTCCCTTAGTACGTCGCTAGTGACAAAGACCCAGTTTCTCTGTCCAGTGTGCCTCCATGAGCATAGAAGTAATGCCTTGCTCGTTTGGGCCAACTCAATGTCTGCGGTATGATGCCTTTTGCAATTATATCTGCTTCCATCTTTTTCCATTTAGGAATGGCAACTTCATAACGTCCTGGCCCAAGTTTATGAAATTGTGTCTTTTTACTAGAATTAATTTTTGCTTGAGCAGAGGCTGCCTTGCTTTCTGCCGAGGATTTGTAGTTGACGAATTCATTCCACCACTCTCGTTGCTTCTTTCAGTTTTTATCAAAATCTGGTGTGAGACCCTTTGACACAAAGTTTTTTATTAGGTTTCTCTTGAACGTCCTAAACTGAGTAGCCATCGTCTGAAATGCCCACTTTCTCACTTTGTCTTCTTTGCCATTGGGAAAGTGGAAGTGCTTCTTCACCTCTGTCCACAACATCTCTTTCTCTGAATTTGTCACGATATCTTCATCATTATCAGAGGCTTTTGTTCTCTTCCACTTCTTGTACTTTATGGGGACGCTTTCCCTCAAAAGATATCCACATTGATTCACGAATGTGGCCTTAACACCAGGAGGGGCTTTTGGCTTGCCGTTATCGTAGACCTCGGTGATGGTCGTATAACCATCCATCTTTCTCTTGCAGCCACGTTTCCGTTTACGCGTGGATGATCCTGATGCCTGAAATGATATCTACTCATTAATAGAAGTTGTCGATGCGTATATAAATTCAAATGACGTGTATATGGACAAAATTTATATACCTGAGCTTCGTCATCATTTTCATCTTCATCCTCATTAGCACCCTGCTCATAATCGCTCTGCTGGTCACCACCACTCTGCTCGTCACCACTCTGCTCGTCACCACTGTGCTCGTCATCACTCTGCTCGTCATCACTTTGTCCATTTGGATTATCCAAGTTCAAATACTGGGAGCCATCGTCCACGTTGGCTTCAACCTCAGGAGCATGTTCGTATGGAGTGGGTCCACGAATGAGCGAGTGGATGTACTCCTCGTCTTCCTCATTCCTGCCAGTCATTTTCACTAGCTAGTACATACAATAAAAAAGTATAAGTGATTTTATATTGTGTATATGTATATATGACATGTCCAAAGATTTTCAAGAACTCTAACGTTTTTCACATTTTCTAAGAATTCACTACAACTTTCTAATATTTTCTAGAACATTTTCTACAATTTTCTAACATTTTTTGCATTTTCTAACAATTCACTACAATTTTCTAGAACCTTTTCTACAATTTTGTAACATTTTTACTTTTTTCTAACAATTCACTACAATTTTCTAACATTTTTTTACATTTTTCTAATATTTTTAGGTGATTTTCTAAAAACTATACAGATAAATCTAAAAGTGCTGGAGAAGTAAAATAGTTTCATACAATCTTCAACCATTTACTTAGTAATTTTCTAATATTTTTAGGTGGTTTTCTAAAAAATATACAAATACATCTACATACCGACAAGCATTTACAAAAAAAGTATAAGTAATTTTGTAGTGTACATATGACATGTTCAAACATTTTCTAAAACTCTAACGTTTTCTAATATTTTCTAGAACATTTTCAACAATTTTCTAACATTTTTCAACAATTCTACAGATAAACTACTATATTAAAAGGAGGCGCTAACGTTGGTGGGGACGACGGGCGTCAGGGGGACGACGGGTGTCGACGAGGACGAAGGGGACGACGGGCGTCGGCGGGGCGTCGGCGAGGACGACGGGGACGACGGGCGCCGATCGCACGAGCTGAAAAAGTATAATAAATCTAAAAACTGACAGCGCGAGCTGGAGAAGTAAAATACTTTCATACAGTTTTCTAACATTTTCATACAATTTTATACCATTTTTTAACTATTTCTAATATTTTTAGGTGATTTTCTAAAAAATATACAAATAAATCTACGTACCGACAAGCATTTACAAGAAAAGTATAAGTAACTTTGTAGTGTACATATGACATGTTCAAACATTTTCTAGAACTCTAGCGTTTTCTAATATTTTCTAGAACATTTTCTACAATTTTCTAACATTTTCTACGGGGACGCCGGGCGTCGACGGGGACGACGGGCGTCGACGGGGACGAAAGGCGTCGACGGGGACAATTTTCTAACATTTTCAACAATTTTCTAACATTTCATAACATTTTCTACAATTTTCTAACATTTTTATAATTTTTTAACATTTTCTACAATTTTCTAATATTTTTAGGTAATTTCATAAAAATAAATATATAAATAAATTTATATACAAGCGTAGGGTTACGTACAAGTGGCGCGGGGACGGGCGGTGGCGGGCCTCGGGGCGCCGGCGGGGACAGGGACGGGCACGGCCGGTCGGTGGCGGGCGCTCGGGGACGGGGCGGCGGTGGTGGTGGCCGGCGGTGGCGGGGACGACGGGCCGCCGGCGGTGGCGGGCACGGGGAGCTCGGAGACGGGGCGCCGGCGGTGTACGGGGACGCGCGCGACCGGCGGTGGCGGGACGGACGGGGACGGGGCGCCGGCGATGGCTGGGACGGGGACGGGGCGCCGGCAGGTGGGCGAGGACAGGGCGCCGGCGGAAGCGGGCTCGGGACGCCGGCGGGGGGGCTCGAGGCGTCGGCGGCGGGGTCGGGTAAGCCGCGCCGGGGGTCGACGACGGGGCAGCGGCGCTCAGGGAGGCCAGGAGGATCCACCGCCGCCGGGGGCGCCAGGCAGGGTAGGGGGCGACGCCGGCGAGGCGTGACAGGGGGCATCGGTCGAGCAAGGGACGGACGCGCGTGTGGGGAACGGCGGGGACCAGTGGCGTGGCGGTGGCGGTGCCGGGCACCGGCGTCGAGGAAGACGAGGCGGCTGTGGCGGCGGCCGTGGGGGGCGAGTGTAGATCGACGAGGAGCGGTGTTGGGGGCGAAAAAGGGCTAAGTATTGGGTGCTGGGTTATATACCCCAAGCCAGGTTACTGCCGGCTGGGCAGACGGCCCTGACACTAACCTGCCCCAAGGACACGTTAGTGTCGGCTGGAAACCTTGCCCGGCACTAACGTGCCTTTTCCCTTTAGTCGCCCCTCATGGTGTGACACAGGGATCCCAATCGGCTTCATGTCAGGAAGAAAGTCAACACAAAACTCAATGATCTCCTCTGTTCCGTAGCCCTTTGCGATACATCCTTCTGGACGAGAGCGGTTGCGGACGTACTTCTTCAATACTCCCATCAATCTCTCGAAAGGAAACATATTATGTAGAAAGACAGGACCAAGAATAGTTATTTCAGTCACAATATGAACCAGAAGGTGTGTCATCATGTTGAAGAATGATGGTGGGAAGACCATCTCGAAGCTGACAAGACATTCGACAATGTCTTTCTGCAGTTTTATTAGATTGTTCGAATCAATTGCCTTCTGAGAAATTTCATTCATGAACGCACAAAACTTCACAATTGCCAATCTTACATTTTCTAGTAGAACACCTCTAAGCACGACCGGAAGTAACTGTGTCATCAAGACGTGGCAGTAATGGGACTTCAAGTTTTGAATTTTCTTCTCTTTCACGTTTATTATGCCCTGTATATTCGAGGAGTATCCGGACTGGACCTTGATACTGTTCAAGCAATCAAACATACTTTCCTTCTCCTCTTTGCTAAGATTGTAGCTGGCAAGTTTTAAATAGTGGCGTCCCTTGTCAATCTTTTCAGGTTGCAAGCCTTGTCGTTCTGTCAGGTTGAGCATGTCGTGCCTTGCTTTCAATGTATCCTTTAGCTTACCATGCACTCCCAGGAAGCCTAGTATGTTCACGCAAAGGTTTTTCGTCAAATGCATCACATCAATTGCGTGTCGAACATCTAAGACTACCCAATAAGGTAGTTCCCACAATATGGACTTTTTTTCTTCCACATTGGATCACGTCTCGTGATAGGATCCTTGGGAACAGGTACGCTACCGTCACCCTTTCCAAATATGCACTTCACATCCTTGATCGTCGATAACACACGCTTTCCATTACGAAACAAAGGCTTAGGGCGAATTTCGGACTGTCCTTTAAATGTTTCCCTTCATTTCTTAAGGGGTGATCGACAGGAAGGAATCGACGATGACCCATGTATACGCACTTCTTACAGTGTGTCAAATAAATGCTATCTGTTTCATCATAACAGTGGGTGCATGCACTGTATCCCATGTTCGATTGTCCCGACAGTTTTGCAAGTCCAAGCCAATCGTTAATGGTTACGAAAAGTAAAGCTCAGAGGTTGAAAGACTCCTATTTATACTCATCCCACACACGTACGCCTTCTTCCTTCCAGAGCAATAATAAATCATCAATCAAGGGTCGAAGGAACACATCAATGTCGTTGCCAGGTTCTTTTGGCCCTTGTATAAGCAACGACATCATGATGAACTTCCGCTTCATGCACAACCAAGAAGGAAGGTTGAACATACATAGCGTCACATGCCATGTACTATGACTGCAGCCAAACTCACCGAAAGGATTCATTCCATCAGTATTCAGAACCGAATATTATGTTCCTTGGGTCCCTATCAAATTCAGGATACTCTCGGTCAAGGTTCCTCCACTGAGACCCATCTGCGGGGTGTCTAATCATGTGATCTTCCTTACAATCCTCTTTGTGCCACCGTATCAGCTTAGCGTTGTCCTTATTTCTGAAAAAACGCTTTAGACGTGGTATGACTAGGAAAATACCACAACAACTTTGTGGTAACTTTCTTCCTGACTGGTTGCCCATCAACATCGCCTGGATCGTCTCGCCGGATCTTATACCGCAATGCTTTGCAAACTGGACAAGATTCCAAGTTCTCGTATTCCTTGCCACGATACAGTATACAGTCGTTAGGACATGCGTGAATCTTCTGTACCGCCAATCCAAGAGGGCAAACGATTTTTTAGCTTCATATGTTGTCGACGGCAGCTCGTTACCCTCAGGAAGCATGTTCTTTGCAATGTTTAATAGCTCACTGAATCCCTTATCTGTGACACCATTAGTTGCCTTCCATTTCAGCATCTCCAGCGCTACCCAACTTCTACTGCTCCGGTTTACAACCAGGGTGTACAACGGCTTTTTGTGATCCTCTAGCATCTTCTCAAACTTTGTTGATTCCTTCGCAGTTCCACTCTCTTTCTGTGCATCAAGCAGTGCCTGACCTAGCTCGTCAGGTGGCTCCTCTTGTGCGACATTTGCTTCACCCTCTCTCATTGGTTCATCATGATAGCCACCAGCTTGTTGAACCCACACCTAGTCTGGAATGGTGCTATCATCACCGCCATCACCACCAGCATCATCTTCTTCATTATCTTCCATCATAACTCCAAGTTCACCGTGTTTAGGTCCAAACGTTATAGCTTTGCATGAAACCGTTCTCATAAAGATGGGACCATAGAGTATCTCTTTTCTTGTATTGTCTCGTATTTTAGGAAACTTTGCATGGACAGAACATTAAACCCTTTGGTGATCTAATGGCCCTCTGCTGTATCGAGAAAACATTTTAGGCCATTAACCCACGCTAATGTGGCTCGTCCGCTATACATCCATTGTCGGTCCATCTGCAATTAATTGACGTATAAAAAACACAAATCAATTCTACATAATTCAAATAAACATATTTGTTATTACAATAACATACAAATTATAACGTCTCAATAACATACAATTTTTCCTTAAAAATGACTTACAGTACAGTACAAAGAACATTAGTAAGTGTCATCCCACACATAACTTATTCGAAGGAACCTAATTTCTCAATAGCTAACAAGCAACACGAGAACGATCTTCAACCATTCTTGGGTGGGAAAGCATGATTTTTTGCTGGCGCTGAAGAAGATGGTGGATCTGAAGATTTCGGTTTTGTAGGAGATGGAGCGTAACGCCGCAATACACTCTCAAGATCAAAATCTGGGTCCTCGTCCCTTTCACTTTCAACATATTGTTCGGTTTTTTTTCAAAAAAATGAACCATTGCTTTCTGCCATTGCTCCCATTTTCTTCTCGTTGTCTTTAGGCGGGCGACGGTCACCGCCACCAGAACCACTCCCTCCAGCAGCAGAAGCCATATTGATCAACGTGACTTTTGTTTTTTTAAATAGTCCGAAACCATATTACAAACTATTAGAACATAGGAAACCATCTAATAATTTTATTTTTGTTAATTTTTGTATAAGTAAAAAACATGCTAACTCTAAAATAATTAAAAATAGTATACATACTAATATACATACACATGTCACTATAAAATAGTTAAAATCAATTTTACATATATCTCAAAATAATGTACAAATCAAAAAATCATTCTCATTACCCTTCATGCTTAAAATTAACAATAATCCTTATTATCCCTAACATTTTCTTTTAAAAATAATATACATACTAATATATACACATGTCACTATGAAATAATTAAAAAAATTGTAAATGTGTCATAGACAAACTATCTAATAACCTTCTCTAAAAAGAAACTAATAAATTTTACATATATCTCAAATTAATGTACAAAACAAAAACTCATTCTCATTTCTCTTCATTCTTTAAGTCACCAATTTCTCTATGTACAAAGCATGAAATGCAAAATATAAAACGTGAAACAAAAGAGGATAAAGTTGCTAACCTTTGCTCCACTTAACGAGTGAAATCACCACAAATTTGAAGAAAAATGGGCAGCACCTCCCCTCTAACACGCCATGGGAGGGAGGAGAAGCTCGAGCTCAAATGATTGAGCTCGGCCTCGGGAGGAAGAAGCTGATATATGTGGGGGAACTTAGTGCCGGCTGGGGGCTTTAGCCAGCACTAATTGTTGAGATTTAGTGCCGGCTAATGCCCCCAGCCGACACTAAACTTCCTGTGGCACGTTAGTGCCGGCTAGTAACGTGCATCCCGGCCGTTGCGAGATTCGCATATTCGTTGCGGGTGGTGGGGCCGGGATGCATGTTAGTGCCGGCTAGGAATACCAGCCGGCACTAACGTGGCTCCCGCGCCGCTGTACCCCCAGCCGGCACTAATGTACAACATTAGTGTCGGCTGAGACTTGACTGGCACTAACAGTTTTGCACCAATGTGCAGTTTTCCAGTAGTGGCTTCCATATACATTGGGGAGCATATGTTCCCAACTTAATTTGAGAATTACATGTTTTAAGAAACGAAATTTGCCCCTCTTTCTATCTATCGTAAAATTAAAGAAGAATTTTATATTTAATAGTTGAGTCATCTGTCTGCCTCGCGAACTACATGATTGATCTCCGATTGTGTAGTTAATATCCTCCTAAATGCGTCGACCTAAATGGGGAAATGAAAAACAGCAGCCAAGCTGTGCCTCGCGTCCAGATGTAGCAGCACAACGCACATACATCATGATATTGATATCAGGGGATAATCAGTGAGTGGTCGCTCATCTGATGAGAACTGAAAAGAAGAAGCAGCGAACACACGGTTACAGTGTTACGCAGCAACAGAGAATTAACCTATTCAACTCTTGTCTTATGGTGCTGTCCTAAAAAAGAACTTTTGTCTCATGGTACCAAGAGGCTACCTAATACAAATCAGCGACCCAGTTTAATTATTTACCCTGTACATTTCTCTCCAGACTCCAGCAGCGAGCTCGATTACGCGTGCGCTCAGCACAGGTGCGGGGGTAGCCCAGCACCCCCAGCCCCGAACGACCCGTGGTCCGCGGCAGCGAGCTTGCTATTGCTGCTTGTTGCGGTGGGGCAGAAGGCGAGGGACGCGACGAGCAGCAGCATCACGACGGGGAGGAGGAGCAGCTGCGCCGGGGGCGGCGGCAGCGGGGGCAGCGCCAGCGGGAGCAGCAGCAGCAGCAGCGCGGCCGCCGTGGCCAGCAGCGCCGCCACCTTGCCGCCGTCCATCGTCGTCGTCGTCGTTGTCACCGACACCACCGGCTCCGTCGGCGGCGGTGGCATCGCCTGCATGATGACGCCCAAAGGCACGCACACCAGAGCTTCAGATATAGCTTGCAGCAGCAAATGCAGCGTCAGTAGATGGGTACCCACTAGACCTTCTTTATAAATCCTGCCTGCTGCTTTCACAGCCAGGCCCCCGCGCGTCAGCCATTTGATCGAAGAGATGCGCGCGGTGGTGCCGTGCGGCGGGGAGCCCGCGGTTTGCATTGGCGCCTGTGGTTACCAAACCTGGAAAGGTTCAGGTTCAGTGGACCTATGCGGAAGACGCCCGGCCGGCGGTCGGATCGGGTCACCATTTTTCTATGGTACGATGTTGAGTTTGAGATGCGTGTCTCCGTACCAGGAGATGAAACCGGACGCTGGGAATCAGTGGGTGCCCCGGGTGGCAGCGTCTAGCTTGTACGATTTTTCTTTTTTAAGAGTAGTCTAGCTTGTGCGGTTGTTGCTTGAACGTCGGGTAGCTCCGCTTGCATAAAGATATTTTCCCCCCTCGCTTTTACAAAGGTAACGCGTACACACAGTCACACAGATAAACCACCGGAGCATCGTATTCGTATAATCGTATGTGTAAACCGTTGCATCCGCATTTACATTTTTTTTTTTGGAATAAGTCGTACTATGCATCATGCAGTATTTGCTCACGGCTTCAGCCTTCAGCATTGCGGCGAGCGGTACCTCTCCATTTGCGGAGAGATTCAAATCACTGTGGGTACACTGTCATTACTCCAGGACAACTGGACGAGATTTGAATTTGTGCGCACCTAATGGCCCTGAAACATGAATTTCCTGTGTCGTGTCCTCCGTCAATTCAGTGACTCCGAGATCCATACGCAAATGGATGGATCGGATCGGCAGGCACACATGCATTGCACACGCACGACGGCCGTAACCAACCCATCAGCCGGATTCGCCTCACCTAGAGCTCGTCGGCAGTCCGCTCTCGGCACACCCTCGGCCGGTGTGACACGAACGCTACATGTGGCAGTGTGCCAGTGTTGTGTGGTATACGGTGTTCGGTTCTATCGATTGTCGGCCGGAGATCTTACGTTTTCTCTGATGAATCGTGGCACGGTGCATGGGCTGGATACAGACTTTTTGTGCGAGGATCAGGATACATACTTCGCACCTGGAAAAGGTGACGCTGCGCCTGCCCGGCCTATTGCGGCAAGGGGATCCATGCTACCTTCAGATGCAGAAAAAGGGCGGGCACGGAATTTATAAGTCTACCTTAGATTCCAACTGGTGTGTAGTCCCTTGGTCTATCTGAAACCGCTACCTTTCCAGTGGTAGTTGCCGAGGAAATTTGTTTAAAAAATATAGTTCAAATGGTGGCAGAAATCAGCGTACAGATGTTCGATATTATAGTCCCCATTTGCTAGTAGTAAAATGGAAACGTACGGTTTGGTTGCCGAAATTAGCAAATCATAAGCTCGTGACTCCTGACCAAGGACCAGCCAATATATAGAGGTCGTCGGCTGTGGGTCGTCACTGCTGAAGCATACTCGCTCCGTCTCTAAATAACTGTCTTTCTCACTTTTCGAGAAATAATTTTGTTTAATTTTATATAAAAATATTAATATTTATGATACATAATCTAGTTTTTAAACAAATTTATTTGAAGATACTTAACAAATCGAGTCAAACTTGACACGTACACCAACAACGACACTTAAAAGGGGACGGAAGGAGTATATTACTACCTTGGTGTTACCTTAAATAATATTTATAAAGTTATTAAACAAGTGGGAAGTTGCTGGATTTTTTTTAATCAGTTACTTTCATTTTCAAAGCTTCCACCGTGCCATAGAAAAATAGTATCTGGATCAGCAAATGGAAGCAATAATAGACTACTAGATACCGTCCTCGAGATAATTGTTCAACAGTAATCTTTTCATGACATTATTGCTCGAAAAGCACCCGGGTTTTAAATCCAGAGGTCCAACTATTTAGATATTTACAAATTTAGTAGCTTTGTATTTCTAATTGATTCAAAGGCCCAAAGGACAAAAAATTATTATACTTGCTGCTTCAAGATATTGATGGTCCATTATAGATGACATAGGATTCACCCGTGCTAGAAAATTTCTTCTTTTTACAAGTATATAAAAATTGGGATCTTCTAGGTAATATCTTTTGGAATTAAATACACGATTAGTACATAAACTTGACAAGTGGATGCACTTAGATACATCATTCCTCAAATTGCTCATTTGGTGCAATAACTTGGCTGATGGGTACGCTTAAATACATAATTTCTCAAATTGTTTATTTGGGCACAATAGCTTGACATGTGGGTGCACTTAAGTGCATCATCTTCTTCCCTAGTTTTTCAAATCTCTAGAAATCACATAAATTCTCTTTTTTCTCTTCATATATGGAACAACTGTCAAAATAAACATATGTGCATGCCTCCACACCCCATACGCAATATCGGTTCTTTAGGATGGCATGTGGTAATAGCACATAATATCGACCAAGTCATGGCATGGGATACATAACACGTTTACGAAAAGCTATGTGATGCATGCCATCTTGTAGAGGCTCCGCATATCCATGCTCAATCAAGACGGGTCCACAGGTTCCATGCTCTGCAACAAGCTCCATGTTCTACTTGTTGCGTGTGATTATTTCTTTCACACTCCCATAGTAGTTAGTAGTTCGTTGTTGGACATACGTGACCTAGCCTTCGTCTACAACTTGTCATGACATTCAGTTCGTCCATGCACCAATGTTCGTCGAAGAGGAGCATCATGTGATCTGCTATAGCAAACACACAGTTGCAAAATTACTACACCCAAATAAGTAATAGGAGAAATGATGTACCGACATGCATGAGCCTACCAAGTTACTGTATCTACATGAGTAATTGGAGAGACGATGTACCTATTTGTACCCACCAGGCAAATTATTGTATCCAAATGAACAATTAAAGAGATGAAGTACCTAAATACACATCTGTACCAAGTTTGTGTACTAATAGTGTATTTAACTCTATCTTTTGCATTGCTCTTCTTGACTAGAAACGAAGTACTGCAGACTGTACAAGTACAGCAGAAGCTCAGCTGAGGAAACGGGAAACTTTTTTTTGGGGACAAGCTTCTTCATTGATTAAGAGTCAGTGTTACAATCAAGGAGCAGACAGGGCTGCAAGAAGTAAGGGGTTCATCGACTCATACAGAATCTGAACTAGAAAGAGAAACATTTCGAGCGCATAAATGGGCAGCCTGGTTAGCCGTTCGACGAACATGCCTCAAGGAGAATGAGGAAAGACCAGCCACTAAAACATCAATTTCACATAGGATGGCAGTGATCTCCGAACCGGCATCACGACGTGATCGCCAAAGAGCAGCAAGTTCACTTAGTCTGTTTCCATCCATACCCTGTCCTAGAATTATCCTTGAGGAAGGAGTTTAGCTCCCTCCCGTAGGGCTTCAGCTTCCGCGTTCAGTACAGATGCTACCGAAGCTAGCCGTCTCCCCGACGCTGCCATGAATGACCTGGTTGAATTTCGGATCACCGCGCCCGTGGCACCATCTATGTTCAGTTTGATTGAACCCACCGGTGGCCGTTCCCATTTGTCCATCAGGTGGGGCAGACCCTCCCCCGTGGCCCCGTGTGACTTTTTCTTGCATGTAGTAGCTCGACACAGGAGTATACTGTCCAGAGTATCGCCTTCCTTGGTTCAATCGGAACCTTTCCATGTGCGTCTTCTATCATTCCGATTGTTCCATAGCGACTGCATTCAACAGAGTAGGGATGCTTGCTCAAAAAAAAAAAAAGTAGGGATGCAGGCGGGGCGGGTTCTTATACGTATACGAGCCCCCCAAACTTGCTGTTTGCGACGGATGCGGCATGCGGCCTGGCTACAAAGTCTTGGCGGCCTAGCGGTGACCTGCCTGCCAACTGCCAAGCCCGCGGTCAGGAACACAAAACCCACGTAACCCGCTAGCACCCGCAACTTTTCTGCCTCGCGAAACCTAGCGGCGACGGCCGCCGCTGCTGCCCAAATCCTCACCTGGCCCTCGTCGACATCCCCTCCCCGTCGTAGTCGACATCCTTCCCAGCCCAACCGCTAGGCGCCAGCTCGCTCGTCCACGGCGCCGCAAGCCCGCTGCTCGAGCTCGGCCATGAAAGCGGAGGAAGTCCTCCGATCTGAAAGCTCGCCTTGTGATTCTTAAATTCTCCACTGTTCGTCATGGTTTGAAGCGGAAGATATAGCCTTGTTTAGTTGCAAAACGAAATCTTTTCATCCATCGCATCAAAGGAGAATCTTAGATGCATGGAGTATTAAATGTAGGCGAAAAGGGTGAAAAGTTACATAGACTGGAAATCGCGAGACGAATCTAATGAGCCTACTTAATCCATGATTTGTAACAGTAATGCTACAGTAACCATCCGCTAATTATGAATTAAGAGTAAATTGCATCGGGAGTACAAGAACTATGTAGGTGCATGCAAATTGATCCAAGAACTTGTAATTCGATTAATCCGATACAAGAACTTGTCACTTTGGTGCGTGTACGGTCCAAGCCCCGCCACGTTGCATATTTGTCCAGCATGGACTATGATGTGGCAGAGTGGGACAGGCCCGGTTCGTCGGAAACATGGGCTTAATTTGGACACCGGCTACTAATTAAAAGAATCGGATCACGCGTTAGGGTTTGCAAAAGCACGAAGCAGCGGCTAAAAAACAAGGTGCAGCCACTGCACGTCGGGAAACACTGCAGTGGGCGGCGATGGAGCCTCATCGTAGACAACCCAACGCTAATGCTACTTTATATAGTTAATTTCCCTCTGATATTGGCCCTAATATTCTGTTCTTGCGCTTTGTTCATACAGCTCTGATGGTGGAAAGGCAGCATCATTCATCGATTCCTACATAGAATCCTTGCCCTGTTCTCTATTACCATGCATGTGCGAGCAGTCTCTTGCACCATTCATCTATGAGCCTTTGTTCCTTGCCATGCCTTGACCATGTGCAGTTTAGGCTTGTTTCTCAGAACGAATTATTTTAGATCGTGAAAGTCTGCTAGTGCTTTAGATCATGCAAATCTGCAATTATACCTCTAGCACATAGTAAAATAATTTGTGGGAGAACGCTAGCACCTTGACAATGAAAACAAGCACTTGTTTCCTGTCTATTGTATAATCATTTTGTAATAGGAAATAATATGCAATCGATTTGGCAGTGTTTATGTTTAACTTTTGTAGGTATATTAATCATTATACTCTGTAGGAAAACATAGCACAGTCAACAATGCAGCCACGAGGTCCATTGCCAGATGAAAATATGTTAGTAGGGTAAACTACCTCCACCAAGGCTTACTACTACGACGATAGGCAGAGGTCGAGCTACAAGTACAAGGTCAAGAAAAAAGACAAAGATTACAACAGATGAGGAACATGATGCAGAATGCAGTGGTACTGCAAGGGGAAGAGGAAAACGTACTGGTAGAACAAGAGCTAGGGTACATGATTCAAGAGGAGCATTTAAGTTAGTTTATTCATCAGATATGAATACATTATCCTGCTAGTTAAATTCAGTCAGCAGCTGTGTACGTTATACCATTTGAACGTATTTTCTATTAGACATTTCATATTTAGTAATGAAAATAGTTCTAGAACAATTGGAAGTCAAGAATGCGGGGTCACAATTCGTTACGTCCAGTCAGAAAAATATTGTAGTTGTTTGGTGCATCCTACAAATTATTCATGCGATCCCATTTTTTAGCACACATTTTCATCGAGCCGAGCCAAGCCGAGCCCCATGTTTCTGACGAGCCGGGCCTATCCAACCTTGCCACATCATAGTCCATGCTGGAAAAATACGTGATGTGGAGGGGTTTGGACCGTACACGCACCAAAACGACAAGTTCTTGTATCAGATTAATCAAATTACAAGTTCTTGGACCAATTTGCACGCACCTACGTAGTTCTTGTACTCCCAATGCAATTTACTCATGAATTAATTACCCTCTAATTACCTGTCGTTAGATTCGTCTCGAGATTTTCAACCTACCCATATAACTTTTCACTTTTTTCGTCTACATTTACTAGTTCTAAATCGGTAAAATCAAAACCTGAAATCTTTTCACCGAAATCTTTTCGGGAACTAAACACGGCCGTGCTTGATGTTTGGATTTGCTGGGTGTAACTTGTAGATGCACAGATAGTACGAGTCGCATGAGGATTCAATCCAATTTTATCCATTTATGATTGCCGGCTGGTGTACTGATAGTTAGCTACTTAGCTCAATAGATTTGTACGAGTTGACATGCAGAAAAATGCTAACAGCTCTTATTATCTTACAAGTGATGAAACTTGTCTTTGGTCTTGTATACTTTATTGCGAAAATACAGCAAGGGTAATTCCTTTGTCATTTGTAGTTCGTCTCCATCAGGACTGGTGTCCACAAATATTTTGTTCTTTTTGCAGCAGCACTTTAACACGGAGTGCTCGAGTACTACTCAACTCTGTTAGGCAAGAGCAGAGCTCAGAGGGCAGAGGCAAGCATTGCTTGCACATGCGGGCAGAGGCAAGCGAACTGACATGCGGGCCGCGAGGGTTCTTGCCGGTCAGCGCCACCAGGTCCACGAAGACAAGTTCAGCGGCCAGGAAAGGGCCAATGTCAGTCCCAAACTGACACTCTGGGAGCCCCCGCGTCGCTCCTCTCGGGGCGACTCGGGCGGCCACCCGGCGCCGCCGTCCCAAGCCCTCCCCACCCTCGTCCCCGGCGGCTGCCGTCGCCGCCGGCGTGCGGCGGCGGCGGCCGTCCCCCCCTCCCTCTCTCCTTTCTTCCCCTCCCTCCCCCGGTCACCTCCCACCAAAACCCTAACCCTAGGTCGTCATGTTGCGTCCCCTCTCGCCGCCGACCGCCAGCGCCGCCGTCCTCCTTGCCGGATCCACGGCCGCCCCCGCCGACCGCCGTCCTCGCCGTCCACGGCCTCCGCTGCTAACCGCCACCGGGCCCATGGCCGCCGCCGCCGGGTCTGGGTCGGCGGCCGAGGCCTTCCTTGGGCGCGGTGGCGGCTCCCCCCTCCTTCCCCTTCTCGGTGCTGGCCGCCGCCCCGATCCTGGGTGTCGGCCCGCTCCGGGCCCAGATCCGCCCAACCCGGGATCTGGGTCGCACGCCGCTGCAGATCTGGGTCGGAAGCCGACCGGCCTTGGGGGCGCGGTGGCGGCTCCTCCTCTCGGCATTGGCTGTTGCGCCGCCTCCATGTCGCATCGCCTCCTGGGTGCCGGCCCGTTCGGGCTCCGGGCCCGGACCCGCCCCAACCCGGGCTCAGGTCGCTCCGACGTCTCCCGGTGGAGCCGCTGATGGTGGTGCTTTGTGGTGCTTGCGGGGTTGGAGGCTACTGGTCGTCATGATGGTGGTGCTTTGCGGTGCTAGCGGTTGTTTTGGGTCGTAGTTTGGTTTCTTTGGTAGCTTGGTCGTCACTATCGTACCACTTCGTGCCTGTGGATGTTCCTCATTTCTATCGTCACCATGGATTGCTCGCTGCCATTCCATCGCTTGGCTCTCATCCTAGTCTTAGCGGTCTGTAGTGTGGAGTTGGTTTTTTTGGAGGCCTTTGCGAAAGCTATGGCCGGCGTCCGTCGGTGCCGACAACGGCTGCGTCCTTTGACGTAGTTACCTCGCTGGAGGCGTTGTTGTGGCCTCCTAATCCATTTGGTCTCGCCAGGTGAAAACTTGGACTGCTCCGCCTCGGACAGTCGGACGGTGGCGGCGTCGACGTCGCTCCCTTCGTGAAGGCATCGTCCTGCATGACCCTCTCGCTCTACCTTCTTAGCTCGGATTGTCAGTCGGTCGGTGATGTGCGTGCGTTCGTGGTGTTTAGCCCTCCTGCAGGTTCTGGTTGGGTTAGGATCTCTTCCTGCCAAGTGGTCGTCGGCTATTCTTCTGCGCCTATCTTTTCCATATCTCCTCAACATCACCACGGTTGCCTAGGTCGTCGTCTGTTGGCGGATGCGTTGCCGCCTCTCGTTATGCTCACGGTTGCTTTGCCGTCGTTTGGTGGATGCTTTGCCACCTTTGTCGCGTCGGGCGGATGCTTGGCCGCCATGATGTTGCTATGCTCGGTGGATACCTTGCCACCGTTGGTCGTTGTCTGTTGGCGGATTGTCGCCCATCTCTTCGCTGGCGGTTTCTTTGCCGTCGTTTGGTGGATGCTTGGTCACCTCTGCTGCTTTCGGGCGGATGCTTGGCCGCCATGTCTTTGTGATTGGTGGATGCTTTGCCACCATGTCGTTGCTTGAGGACCTTTGGCGATCTTGGCGGTGTTGTATCTCTTCGGCAGGCTTTGAAGTTGAAGTTTAGTCTTGCTTAGGTTGGCAGGTTATGTGGATCAAGGTGGCCGCTCTTCTTTCTTCTTTCTAGTTGTGGTTTGTTCAGGTCGTTTGGGTCTCTTGTTTAGCTTTGGTTTTTGTTTTCGTGTTGTGTTCTTGCGCTTTGAGGGTCTCTCAAAGTGGCTTCGTTGTATAACTCTCTTCCGCTTAATGAAAAAACGTGCTATGCACATTCTTAAAAAAAAGCGGCCAGGAAAATTAGCGGACAGTCACCAACCCGCCAGATTAGTTTAGCGGCGAGCCTCGTGGGTGCCCCGCCTGCACCCCGACAACAGAGGATGGTCGCGCTCTTGATCACTGCAGATGGAGTCATTCAGTAGATCAACCGTAGCTTAGGTAACTTGATACCTGTCAGTTCCCTAAGCTTCCCCAAAAGATGGCAGCAAAGGTGCATTCCTTGAGGACATGGAATGTGGTTTCCTCCTTTCCCCCACAGAACTCACACATGCCCAGCCGCTCGATATGTCGGTAGTAGAGATTGGCTTTAGATGGGATGAAATCATGTGTTGCTCTCCACTAGAACACTCTTAACTTTTGGTGGCACCTTTACTGACCAAAGTTTGCGCCATATGGGATCATTGTTCTTCGTGGAATGTGATGACTGGCTGCCATGGTTTCTTTCTTGAGCCTCCTTCTCTGCCAAGATCCGGTAGGCCGACCGCACTAAATAGAGTCCATGTCGTTCTCGTTCATTACTCCTCACTTAATCTGCCCAAAGGATGCCAGCTTGGCTATCTATATCCAGCAACTTCTGCTCCAATGCTTGTTCATTCCAAGCCCTCCCGTCAGACTCTAGGAGGTCGCATACTTTGACTGCTGTTGCTCCTTCCTTCGGGCACGCAGATTGGTTTACATCCAAAAGCATCAGGGATCCAGCAATCGGACCAGATGTTGGTTGAGAGGCCATTCCCGATGCGCTTGATCAGTCCCAGTTCTAGTACCTTGCGGCTCCGGTGGAACTATTACAAAATCTTATTAAAAAATATAGAACAGAAAACGGGAATGGCTTTGTATTGGGCTCCAGCAAAACTACTACGTATAGGCAGATTGTTGATGGGCTTGACTGCCATCAGCAACCCGAAATTCAGCCCATCTAAGGCCTACGAGCTGTCGTCTTTTGAGTTCACACGAGCAATTGGATGGAGACCGGTTGACAGTCGTACGGTACGACAAACAAGTGGCCGCGCGCCCGCGCCACCACACACACTGGCCGGACACGCTAGCGCTCTTAAATTGGTTCGAGTTCGAGAGCAGCGTGTTTGGGTACAGCCCAATACAGCAGCAGTAAAAAAGTGCAGCAGCCAGCCTCAACATTTAATCACAGCGAGTATGCAAATGCGTACACCAGGCCACAGAGCGCAGCACCGGAACAATGCACTCGCCTTTACGAGCAGTAGTGCGGGCGCATCTGCCCAACACGTACGTACTCCTCCTGATGATCGAGGAGCTAAGCTGGTGATGGATCGGCCACGGCACCGGCGCCGACGAGCATACAACCACCCGCGTGCTCCCGGCACCGCACGTTCTTAGCGCGTTCGTACTGCTCTTTTCCCGGGCCGCACGGCGCGGCGCTGCCGCCGCACCATGCGCGCTTGACGGCCGGCACGCGCCCGACACCCGCGCTCGCATCGGCAGAGTTCGGCCGGCAGCCGGAGCTACTCCAACTAGTGCGCGCGCACTCTCCGTGCCGTGGTGG